>JAAWXA010000021.1:5259130-5316438 GCA_038090715.1 Florisuga fusca | reverse complement strand
AAGAGACAGCCCCAAACCCGAGAGCGCCTGGAGGCCGCCCCGGCGAGAGGGCTCCGCCGCGGCGCTGGAGGAGGAGGATGAAGACGAGGACGTGGTGGTAGAGGTGGAGGAGGAAGAGGAGGAGGAGGAGGCCGGCCTGGAAAGCTCCCCCTCGGCGCTGACCGGCCACGGCAAGGGCCCCCTCCGGGGGAACCTGAAGGTGCGTCCCGAGGAGGGGGCCGGTACAGGCAGCTTAGCGGCTGAAAGGGGGCGTGGATGGGAAGTCACCCGAAGTAGTTTGAGTATTGAGAATAAAGATTTTACTGGGTGAAGTCGGGGATGGTGAAGGGTGTCCGACCCGGGCGTTTGCGCGGAGGTTTTTTCAAGGCTGAAGTGGCGGCCGCCGGGTGTGCGGGTTACAGGGTGCTGGGCAGGGCGGTGGAGGGCTCCTGGCAGGGATGGTGGACGTCGGATGGAGACCTGGGCGGGAGGTTTGTGAAAAGTTTCTGAATGCAGCAGTAGTGCTGTGTAGAGAGGCCTGATTCAAATCCCATCGAAGTGTGCTCGGGCAGTCCTTTGAACTCCGTGCGTTTTGGGTCAGCCTGCTGGATGCTTGTGGGCTGAGATCCTGCAGGCTCAGACTTAATTACTTTATCGTGAGAGGGTTTCTGCAATTATTTTTCTCTTGGGATAACCCGGACTAGTAAAGCTAAGTCTGTGTGTAGGTCTGCGGAGGATTCATGTGATAGGTGCGTGCTGGTTATGGAAAGTAAATGTATATGGAAGCTTAAAGGGTGTTAATTTGGATAATTATTATTACCTGAGAAAGGATCAGAGTCGGCCTGGTATTAGTGCCATATTACCAATGGGGTCTTTCCTGTATCTATCCCTGTAAGAACGAAAAAAAGGAACTAAAACCGAACAACAAAAGATCCTTAAATAAAAGCAGCAGTCAAAGTACAAGTTATCCCCATATTGATTGAGAGCAAATTTGGTAAAGCCTTGACAGGATAAATCTGACTCAGGTAATTGGCCCCTGTCCCTATAACTAACTGTTCAGTCAGTCTATCAAAGGCCATGAAACGTGGTTATGGTCTGGCTGGGTCAGAGCCATCTGTGCCACTGAAGTGTGACAGGCTTGGATGATGCTGTTGTTACAAATCCTGTTCACACTTGACTTGTAGCTGAAGGATGAAGAGTTACCAGAATGGTGGTCTGGCCCCATCTGTATCCCCATTGCATCAAAACTTCAAGGTGTAGAGGAGGCTTAGAGAAACTTTCACGCTGTACTTAATAGGTAAAAAGTGTGAAATTCTCAAAGGGAGCACAATAATCAGATGGATTACATAGGTATAATCTGTATATTACATGGGTTATTGGAATGTACTCTTTGTCAGCAGCATATTTTCAAGTAGTAGGTCTTTTATAAAATAAATCAAGGTTGTTGGTATTTCTCTCTTGCATTTAGGACCATGTTTGCCTATAAGAACATTGTGCTTACATGTATTTACCTACTTGAAAAATAAATCTGCCTCATATATGAGATGATTGCAATAATGTATAGACTACTTTCAGTACCTACAAAATCTCAAGCCATCTGCAGCACTGTAGTTCAGGAACTATGTGCAGGCATTTACTGACTATAGAAGAACAATTAATGACCTGCCTCATTTTTGCTTTCATTATTTATACTATAATTACAAATAAAAAACCCCCCATAATTAAATTTTAAATTTAGATTTAATTAATTTTAATTAAATTTTAAAATTTTAATTAAAATTAAAAACTGTTACAATTTAACATTTTTTAAATGTTAAGTTGCCTTTGCTTTTTGCGTATTTCTTTAGAGATTGATATAAAGGAGTATGTAAAGCTTAGTCTAAAGATTCTTCCAAGTAATTTTAAAGCAACAGATTAAATGTGAGAAAAGTGAGCATGAAGTGTAAGCAGAAGACCGAAAGCAAAACTGCAGGAGGGTAATAGGGATGGCACGATCAGCAGATCTGTACTGTATTGCAGTGGGTTTAATTCACTCCACGGAAACTGATGGGTTTGGTGAAGAGAATGAAGTAGGGTTTATCTGGTATGTGGTGAGCAAGCCTCACTGCAAGCTGCAGAGGTAAGCCAAGTTGCATGTAAACCACTAAAGCACTATGATTGAGGATTTGGGATGGTAATGAACATGGGCTTGTGGTAACTTGTCACTATGGTGCAATATTTTCTCTACTGCTATAAATATTAAAGGAGCTAGTGCTTTCTTCTGTTTAGCCCAGTTGAACTGCCACTTCATTTCCAGCCTGTGTTCTGCCCCCAGGTTTAGAATATGGACAGAGGACATTCCTAACCCAGCTAGGTATGTGGGCTCCTCCTTTTTTTCAAGCATTATGTTTCCGTGGTCTCTTCCCTTCATCTTACCATAAGCATCCATTAAATTATCCATTCTGGATATTGGCTTGTGTGCGAGCACTTCTTAGTCTTTAAACATCTCCAGGAATGGTCATTCTGCCCCCTGCCTGGGCACCCTGTTTCAGTGTTTGTTCTTTCAGCAAAGAAGTTTCTTCTGATACCCAGTTTAAACCTCCCCGGGTGTGACTTGACACCATTTCTTCTCATCCTGTCTCTTGATACTAAGAAGAGACCAACACCACCCACTTCACTACAACTTTCAGGTAGTTGTAGAGAGTGATGAGGAGTGCATCCTTTTTTCCATACTAAACAAGCCTAGATCCCTCAGCCCCTTCTCACAGGACTTGTGCTCTAGACCCATCACCATCCTTATTGCCCTTCTCTGGACTTCCTCCAGCACCACAGTGTCCTTATAGTGGGGGCCGCAGAACTGAACACAGTACTCAAGGTGTGGCCTCACCACTGCTGAGTACAGGGGCACGATCCCTTCCCAAGTCCTGCTGGTCACACTGATACAAGCCAGGATGCTGTTGGCCTTCTTGGCCACCTGGGCACACTGCTAGCTCATTTTCAGCTGGGTGTTGATCAGCACACCGAGGTTCTTTTCCTCTGGGCATCTTTCCAGCCACTCTGTCTAGCTCCTCTATAGAGCCTTCCTACCTCCCAGCATATCAACACTCCCTCCCAACTTCATGGTGTCTGCAAACTTACTGCACTTGATCCCGTTGTCATTGATAAAGATTCCAAAGAGAACTGGCCCTGTTACTGAGCCCTGGGGAACACTGCTTGTGAGTGGCCACCAGCTGGATTTAACTCCATTCTGTATAGGCTCCATCTAACTACAGGATCATCTTGGGAAAAGCAAATTTTTTTTTTTTTTCTTTTTCCTTGATTAGCAAAGTGCTGTTTAATTTAGCTTTCATGTGTGCATTCATATACATTCATTTTAACAGGCAGTTTGCAAAATGCATACTTGGACCAGATTCACTTCATGGTGAAGAGATCTCTAAGACACATTAGGAACTTGCATGCTAAGCTAAGAGTAAACTGAAGTGTTCCTTCTCAGACTAAAAATGATAAAGAGGTTCTTATAAATACCACTAGTTAATAGAGCACCAAACTGATGTTCTGATCTTGAAGTAGGGTCCTGTTAGGGTAGGCTGTGTACAGACTCAGAACAAGCATAATCCTGCTCTACCCTCTTCTGCAAAGTTGAAGAGTAACACAAGAGATAAATAATTGATACTAGTAGACTGTGTGGAACAACTAAAGGATAAGATGAAAGGCAGATAAACATTTGCAGTTCCGTGGTTTTGTAAGTAGATAAACCAAATTAATTTTTAAATTTCAGACTTTATTCAGTTTCTTAGAATCTTTGAGTGAAAACCTGGCTAGTGAAGTTGATGTGGAAACTGCACAACTAAAGAAAAAAAATCATATATAGTAAGGATTACTGGAGGCAGAGCTGGGGGTGGTGAGATTAGAAGACAGTATTTTTTTTCCACTTTCCAATAATAAAGAATGAATGAGAATAATTTGCTGAGGATTTTTAATGGTGGGGTTTTTTGTTGTTTTCTGATGGACACACATGAAGCATAAGCACTTTGTCCTTAAAAGGAATTGTATTAGAAAAATACTAACTTGCTAGAGTGGTTTCAGTCTAGAAAGAGCTCAGCTGAGAATGGTCAGTTGGCTTCCTTCCGCTGTGCAGAACGTACTGGGGCATGGAGATGTGCTGCTGAGTCTTTATCACAGGGTGGCTGAGCTGAAGAGGGGCCTCTGGAGGTCTGATCGAACCTCCCTGCTCAAGCAGGGCCATCTGGAGCTGGCTGCCCAGGGCTGTGTCCAGATGACTTTTGAATTATCTCTGAGGAGCAAGACTTCACAACCTCTGTGGGCAACCTGTGATGATTCCGGAGTTGGACCTGGAGCTCCAGTTGTGGCCTCACCAGTGCTGAGCAGAGGGGCAGACTCAACCCTCAACCCCCTGACAATACTTTCTCTAATGCAGCCCAGGACACCATTCATCTTCTGTGACACAAGTGCAAATTGCTGGTTCATGTTTAACTTGGTGTCCATCAGGGCCTTTTCTGAAAAGCTGCCTTCCAAATAGGTGACCTCAGCACTTACTGGTGCCTGGGGCTGTACCCTGCTGGGTGCAGGACTTTACATTTTCCCTTGTTGAACTTCATGAATTATTTTTTTTTTTTTTCCATCTGAAAACAAAGAAGCACTGACAAAATGCTTTTCATCATCTGATAATTAATATTTATAATGTGTCCTATGTCAAGGGCAGATGCAAGGATGATCCATGCCTTGCCTTTCTGTGTGCTCTTCAAACTTTGCTTCTGACCCAAGGTTACAGAGAAGCCTGCCAGTCCTGTAGAACAGCTTTGAAGTCTTGAGTACTACTCTGTGTTTTTCCAGCTTCTAGACAAAAAATTCCAGTGACATGAGAGCACCAGAAAGATCTTGGCAGACTCTGGGATAGATCTGGGCTTCAAACTGTGCCACTTGGCCATTTCAAAGAGGGGAACTTTGCTGCTTGGGCAGCTGGGAGCATGCTGGTCTTGGCTGGTGTTTGCTCTGTAAACACTGCTGTGAATTGAGCAATGATGCTTTTTTATTTTTTTCCCTCCTCAGAATTAGAATGCCCACTGGCTTTGTAATACTTTAAAGTGATTTATTGAATTGCTTATTTCTAAAAATAGTGAGCAGCCTGACCAATCCCACTGCTTGAGGCCAGCCCGAAGACTGCAGAAGGATGGTAGGTTAAGAGAAAAAACACTTAGTAGTGTTTTGTGGTTTTATTTACAAAAATTGGAATGGGAACTGTAAGGTGACTAAAAAGAGTGTTCATTAGCTCCTATGGTGATTAGCTTCTATTTCACTAACTTGTGCTGACGTTTTTCACTGTAGTGTGTTGCCAGACAGAGCACACAGGAATTTGTAACGTTATCGCTGTTGCCGAACAATCTGTGAGGGGATCACTTTCCCTGCTCTGGCACCTTGCCAAACTTTCCAATCCCAAACGATGATTGCGTTGACATTTATCTCATTGTATTAAAAAGTACATGTGTGGGTGGTATTTGTTGTCTGACAACAAAACTAATGAAGACAGGAAACTGAACATATTTCTGTTGCTCAAACTTTAGATTACAATGCAGATCTTTTATTGGTGTTTTTGCAGTACATAAAGACTCAAACTTCCATAAAATCCTGACCCAGCTGAAGCAGATGAAAAAGTCCTGCTAGTTTAAGCAGATTCCACTTCAACCCAATTATGTAACCAGAAGGGTGAATCTGTTAGTCTCCTAAAACCTTTACACAGAAATCCTAATAATGTTTAAGTGTTGCTGCACACTATAGGAGACTCTTCACTGGACACAGAGTCAGAGGGAAAGCAAAATGCCTCAAGTATTCAATACAGGAGTTTGAAATTATATAGTTAATCATTTTACCATCTTTAATATATTTTTTTAACATCGTGGATAGTATGTTACATGAACTTTAGATAGGCAGCACAATTATGACAGTCATAAGACTGAATGTTTACTTAATTTTTTTCTACTGCTTCAAAAAAAGTAGGTAATGGCTGCATCATTTTGGGATGTATTTTCACTTCAATATGTGTGACCACCACTGTTCTAAGCAATTGTCCTTACTTTCTCAGGACAAGAGAGAAATGGTTGGTCTTTCCGTGCTGGTAGATCCCACTGCTGGAGCAGCAGCCTTTGCAGCACAGCATGCTTTGTGCCCAGGCACTGGGTACAAACAGATGGTGTTTGTGAAGCCATGGTGAGATGATTTAATAGTTCATCAGTTCCAAAAAGGGTCAAATATTCCCCTCTACATCCTTTCTCCGTCTCCCAACCATGTGTTAAGGTACCTTGGGCTTGTGTCAGAACTTGCTGTGTGCTTCTCTGGGCTACTTCAGTAGCAGTAAACTTGTGCGGTGGAGTCTGTAGACTTTGTAACTTCAGTGAGTGAAGGTGACTCAGAGGAGGGTTTGTCAAACACCTTGACAGTGCAGGAGAAAAGAACTCACATTTTGGGCACACAGAGGGAGAAAAGGAAGGTGAGGAATGGAGCAAGCCTTCCTCCTTTAGAGGTCGGCAGTCATTTGTCTGATTTAGCTGTGCTTGACTTTGGGCTTGTTCTTCAGGTTCTTTGTGAAGGCCCTTCTCCCACGAGATATATTTGCATCTCTCTATTGGTTTGGTCAAGATCTGAATTCTGAGAAAGAGAAGGTTTTGTTTGGCGTCTGCAGGTTCCTAGTAGTGTTATTTCATTGTTTCCAGGTATAATGAGATGAAATTCTGTCATACTATTTTTCTGCGTAGTCAGACCCAAAAATAAACTCCTTTTTTGGCACCTCTCCCACTCTGAACAGGAAAACTGCTAAATGTTTTTGTCTGTAGCCAAATGTAGCCAAATGTGTATTTGGAAGAATCTCTTAACTGGCAGCAACGCTCCTTGCTTGTTCATCTCCTCTGAAGGAAGAGCTTTCTGCTTCCAGGCTGAAGATCAGTTAGAGGAGATAAGGATCTGTGCTTAATTCTGATCTTGTAGTATCTCCTACAGGCTCTTTGCTTCAGGGATCAGCGCTGGCCCCTGCAGCCTTCACTCACAGTGCCTGTTTCACTCTGGAGTTACAGCAGTTGGAAACATCTGTGAGCTGTCTCGGTTTAATTTATCAGAAATCCCATTATTTAAACAAACAAGTGAAGTCTCTTTATTCCCATGATGCTAAGGCAAATGGTTTACATTTCCATACCCTCTTAAAAGTGATCAAGGATCTGCAGCATCTCATCTCTGTCTGACTGCTTCCAAAGTCAGACAATAGCTTCTGAGTTGTGAAATCTCACCCCCCTCTGTAACTTACTTGCAAGAGATCTTGAAAACAAAGCTAATCTGTTTTTCTTCTCAGCAGACATGCTCTGATGTATTATCTCTATCTAGACAGAGGAGGAGGTCTTTCAAATGCAGATAAACTCATCAAGGGCGTCTTGCTGAGGAGCAGTGAGCCAGCATTTCCAAAATGTTCTACCAAGTGTGGGCAGTTTCCCACAGCCTCCTGGATACTGTGATTTTTGAGGGCTCTGCTTGCTTGCTGATGAACGAGATGATAGAAGTAGTGATGGTATTTCTCCCTTCTGCTTCGAACCACTGCCATTTTTACTGATCCCAAACCACCAGCAAATGAAGAAAAAGAAACCAGTGGCACTTTTCTTACATCTTCAGCAATGTTCTTGAAATAGTTGAAACCAACTGTACTTTATTTGTACTTTAAATATGGGAAACACAGGCCAGATTGATATTTCTGTCCATACACAAGGTTGTTGTGTACAACTTCTTAATGTAGACAGAATAAAAAATGGGGGAGGCAAAGACAGTAGATACTTTTCCACTGGCATCTGTGACCATCTTTGCATCTCTTAAAAGCAGGAAAAATCACCATTTCAGAGAAAATGGATATTCGTGGGCATACAGTGGAAAATACCCTGACTTTGAGGTTTCAGAGCCTTGTCTAGTGCAGTACAAAACACCTGGTTTGATGGTGCTCACTAATTACAACTTGCAATTTGTAACCAGTAACATAATAGAAGGAAGAACAAAAAAGGTTGAACTTCCCTGCTACCCCACATTAGCATGCTTGTCTTAATCTCTAATTCCAGGTTTTTTTAAACCTTGCCATAGATGTCTGGAGAGACGCAAGTGTATCTTCCTCTTCTGTCCTTTGGTGCCCCTCAGCCAGCCCAGGGCACACATTTCCAGTCCCTCTCCTGTTCTCTGCATGGCCACAGCTTGCCCCAGTGGCACCAGGCACTGCTCATCACTCTGCCTTGGCCACAGGAGAGGCAAGGGGAGCACACTGCCTGGCAGGCAGCCTTTCCCTATGCTCAGCCAGGCATGTACATTGCTGAGAGAAAATGAGATAATTGGTTTAGTTCATTTTAAACTCACTGTTTGTGAAACCAATAAATGGGAAGGCAATTACAGCTGCCCGTTCCTGGCCAGCCAAGTCCTTTTAAGCCCGGTGGAGCACCTGAGTGTGTGTTTTTAGCAAAGCTTGAAGTGCAGCAACAGAATTGTTGAATGGAAAATGAACCTATTCTTTGCAACTGTGATACTCCTCTTCCCTTCTTTTCAAGGCTTTCCAAACTAACTTCTTAATTTTCAGTTGTTGGGAGTCAGTGTGTTTTTCAGGGTGTTTTTTATTTAAGAAAATGAAATGGGGGCTTAAAGACCTACTGAGGTGCTTCTAGAGCTGCCATGCCTGGGTGCCATTGTCTAGTTAAAGCCAGCTAGCTGATGACTGCACAGCAGGTCCAGAATAGAGAGCATGGAGTTATTTCTTTGAGACTGTGACACTGAAAGCAAATTTTGAACATGCATGTATTCAATGATTAGTATTAAAACTTGGTAATACTTACTAATTGGTGTGTGACTATCTTACAAGTCTTGTCACATACTTTTCTGTAAGGAGCTTACTTTGGTAGAATACGGATCAGAAAGGAACCTGCAATACTTTCCCATTTTCAGCCCTTTGTTCACGTGATGGAGAAGAGAAAGGCTCAAAGCATCTCTGAATAATTTCTGTTTAGACCTGAAAATGGAGTATGGGATGGAACATGAATTCCCAGTGTTCCTTGCTGACTCCCCATCATCTCAGTAACATCTCTCTGTCCAGTGTTAGTAACCAGTGCAGAAGTTCAGGTGTCAAGTTCATTGCTGGTTTATTTTGGGTACAACAGGTGCCCGAATGGGTACTGAATCTCAAACATGGGAGTGAAAGTTTCTGTCATTCACCTGGATAGATGCTGTATAATTCAGAAACTCCTTAGGCTGCTGTTGGGATACACTGTGTTTGTAGATAAGCTGTAATTAGCCAGATAAGCACTGACATACATGTGAGGATGAATGACAGAAACTTCTTGCTGACTCCAGTTCTTGCTGCCTTATGGATTCACCATATTGTGAATCCCAGCAACATAAATGTTGTATTTGTATTTTAATATCCAGAAAATAGGTTCTATTGATGGTTTTGTATATTCAGTCAAATGGTGAAGATAGGGACTTTGTCATAGCCTGGTTTAAAATGAATACTACATTATAGTACATTGATGCATTCTGTATATTGTAAAGAACTCTTACAGTGACCTCAAAATGCATGATGTTCCATATTGTTTGAGAGCAGCAGTTTACAAATGCTGAGAGTGATTAGATTGATATGGTTCATGTGTAATGAGCAACTGCTGGTGAAGCAAGTAATTAAATGCTAAGTATACTCAAAAATGTAATAATACATTGAAATTCAGGGCAGATTATTTCCAAGCATCATTATGAGAATCTGTCTTGTCTCTCTGTGTTCCAGTATGAATAGAGATTTCTGGCAAAATGGAAATTCAATGCATTCTTTCCTTCCAGTGAGCATGCTGTTTTGGGATGGTGAAAATTAGAGCCTTTTACATTAAAAAAACCCCCTCTGTTATGGGAACTTTAACTGGAAATACTATACAAAGCAGTAGGAATAAACCAAAGCCTTTGTCCTTCTGGGGATTTAATTCAAATATTTTTTACTTGCATGTTATCTTGATAGTAAGTTTGGTGTTTCTCATTGCTGCTTGCTGGATTTGCTGTGAACTGAAGTCCTGACTGCTTTATTTTTCAAAGAAGTGTCTTTAGCCCTGTACCTAGATTGTATCCTAGCTGTTCAGACTGTCCTGAGAAAAGTCTTGGCATTTACTGAACTCTTGTTTTGTCTGAACTTTTAAAATGTGGATCATTTTAAATATATGTATTTCATTATTGTTTTCCATTAATACACTAGGCTGAAATACACTGATCCTTTATTTTGCTTCCCCCATTGAGCTGCATATTTTTTCTGTAATGGATCAAAAATTTTGTTAAAGCCTTGTTTAAAAAAGAAATCCTGTGACTTTTATTTTGGCACCAGGTGGAAGTTTCATTGCCAATCCGTAACACTTAACATGCTTATATCTCTTTCAGAAAAGAGGTGGTTACAGAGTCAGAATGAAAAACTTGTTTATAAAAACCCTAACAGTTATACAGCAGGTTGGCTGGTGCTAAACCATCTTGTAGGTATTGGTGTTTTTTTAATTGGTGTTAAAAAAGATTTTTTGATAGAATTAGACCAAGTGATTACATAGCAAATTGTATGAAAATAAAGAGTTTTCATCCTTAGCCGTGTCTTCTTTAACAGCTATATAGTGTTAATATTGTGCATAGGCCTAGGGACTCAGAATCAAGTTTTGCTTGGTTTTCCTTTTTAATCTAGTGACAAGGTAATTTTATCCAGAATTGGAGCAGTGTGTTGAGTGGCTGTTGTTGGGGTGGAATTTTTTCGTGAGTGTGGTTTAATTAGCATGTTCCCTTCCTCTCCTACCTCCCCCCAGTCTGGAAAGCAGCCAGCGTGGCTTGTGAGGGATCTTGCTGGATTTGGAATGAAGTGACAGGAGGGGTTGAGTCCAGTTGGGGTGTAGCTGAAGTAAAGAAGTGTAGCTTTACTGATTGAGGGAGAAAAGGAAGTTTGTACAAAAATGGAAACATGGCAGTGGCATCAGGATTATTAAAATGAGGTAGTCTTTTTTTGGATGCAGTCAGCTTTTGTAAAGACACTTCCCTCCACCCTTGTAAAATGTTTTTTTGTGTTTTATAGAGATGCTTGTATTTGTTGTTGTTGTAAAATGAGCTATTTTATCTGTATGAACAAAACAGAACGGCACAAAATAGGCCACAATTGCAGGATTATACAATTTACCCGGACCTCTAGGATTCAAACAGTGCACGCAGGGGACTTTCTCAGGGATCCCTCTAGAATCCCAGTGGTCAAAGTAAAGAGAAATAAAAGAGTTAGCTGGTGTCCCCCAGAAGGTCAGGGAAGCATCCTGGGCTCTTGGTGCTGTTCTGCTGCCTGACAGTGTGACACAAGCCCAGCCTCTATTTGCTGCCCTGCTTCTTGGCAGGTAGATGCAATCCACATGTGGCTGCATCTTCTTCATCAGTCGTAAGTTGTTCCAGACTCTGCATGGAGTCCCAGGGCTGGAGGCAGTGCTGCTTCTCTGCACTGGGCAGCTGCCTTTTGCTTGTGCACTTCCATCACATCCAGTTCCTGCTGCCCAACTCCTTGCTGGTAAATCAGCCCCTTAGCTGTTTATAAAACCACCAGCAAAGTAGGCATGGTACGTGGCATGGAAGTTCTTTCAGTATCTTTTTTTGTTGCCATCTGTCTATGTAGAACATTACAAAGCCTATTAAAAATGGGGTCTGTGCTCCTGGTGTGCCCACCTGGATGCCCAGGTGCTGCACAAAAACCCCAGGAAATTTGAAATACTGTAAGTTGGAGTCAGGTTTTACATTTGAAGGTATAT
The DNA here is from genome assembly GCA_038090715.1 of Florisuga fusca. Lineage (NCBI taxonomy): Eukaryota > Metazoa > Chordata > Aves > Apodiformes > Trochilidae > Florisuga > Florisuga fusca. The sequence continues at coordinate 5,304,658 of JAAWXA010000021.1, read as the reverse complement.
TTCTATGCATTCGGCTCACATACAGGTAAATCATGCTAATATTCTTGGGAGTTTAATACATTCCATTGAATAGGAAGCACAGACATGTTAATGCCTATTAAATACTAGCAAACTATTTGAAAATCAGTAACTTCAGTTTTTAAGCAGCAGTGCACCAGAAACAAGGGAAGATATTAAAGCCCAGATGGGTCAGTCAAATATAAGTCTCTGTATTTGCATATAAATATGATAGGTCTACTTATTCTAGTGTTTGCTGATCCTTTGACTTGGCAGTTCAATACCTGAGCTGTGTTTTTGATCAATAGTATTTTTTTGCTGCTCAGGACAAAATCCAAGCTGAAATTTAAATGAAAGTGGAGAAAACTGCTCTTTGACTGCAACATAAGCATCTTATCAGGATGCTTTTGGGCATTACAGATATTGACTGCAGATGAGTTAAGGCCTAAACAATTGAAAAACTTCAGTCTACGCATTCTCTGTAGAGGAATATTTCTTTAAATTCCTTAAATTTTGTGTCAATGTTGAGCGTGTTTTAATGTGGGTAGGAGGGTAGGACTTCCATTGCAACATTTAGTCTTTAATGGGACCTGTGGAGTTCAGCAACTTGGTTATGAAAAGGCTCCCCCGAATAAAAGTTTCTATAGGCAAGTTAAGATATCTTTTGCACTGAAAAAATATTCATACACTGCTGAAAACATTAACTGTGGTAACCATGTAGCTGTCATCTGGAGTATTAAACTTTGTCACTTAATAATAATGAATCAAGCAAGAACTTCAACTTAAAAGTAAACCCCTCAACCCAAGTGTATGTACTATCCTCTGGACAACTTCAAAATAGAAACACTTCCCTTTTGTTGTTTACTAAGGTTTCTGCTTAGAAACCAAAGCAAGAAATGGCTTTCAGTTTTTGCAGGCAGATTACCAAACTCTCCCTGGTTGAAGCATCTCCTGTCTTGGTCTGCCACAGCACTGTGCTGCTGCTGCACTGGCTGAGCCAGGATGTTTGAAACTGAGCAAGGGAAAACCACTCTGTGACACAGCTTTTGCCCTTGAATAAGTTTGTGCAAATGATTGTGCTATCAGGTGCTGAAAACTAGGGAGGAGAGTGAGCAGGGGAGACCAGTGGTTGCTGAAAAGCAACAGAAGTAAAGCTGAGGGGACCTGAGTTCCTGGGGGGAAGGTGTGGGTGATACTGGGCTGTTGTTTCCAAGCAGTGGTGTATTAAAAGTTTCCCTTGGCTAATGGTGATGGGAAGCGATGCTGTCAAAGACAGCTGAGTATAAAAGTGGGCAGAAACAAAGATAATTTTTAGTGCTTGCAGATGGGTTATAACTTTTCTTTCTATGACTGAACTTCCAAGTGATGTTGGTTGCCTGAGGCCAGGTTGCAAAGGACTCAGATGAAAGTAAGCTGAAGGTTGCTAATGGCTCAGGGGTGAAAATATGCAATGAATTGCACAGAGTAACATTTAGACTATTACAAAATGGCCTGTATGAGTGATGATTATTTAAGTGTGTGAAAAAACCTGTTCAAGTTTTTATCAGCAGTTGATATTGGAGGAAATAAGGTGGCAAATACAGAGGTATAATGCCAAGAAAAGCCAAACCATTAGGGAACAACATGGAGTCTGAGAACAACTGAGGAGAGAGGAAAGCAAGCTATTAGAAATAAATTGAAATACGGTGATTTACAATGTTAACATCTGGTTGTCTGTGAGACAGGCTGCATCTGTTTGGACTAGACTTTCCACAAAATTTTTGCTGAAACATGTTAGAGGACCACGATGAGCCTTGAAGGGTTTAGAAAAAAATATGAAGGATCTTTGAAAAAAAAATTCTGATAGGATATGTCAGAACAGTTAACTTACCTGGCAAGATATATTGCAGGTTGTCCATGTTATCTCTGAACTATGAGTGATGGTGAAGCAGATCTTGAAAGGAAAGGGGTCCTGGTAGTTAAACATTGTGTTTGCCATAAAGATCGGAACATCATCGATCAAGTGACTGTGGCCCTCAGCATTCCCCACATTAAGGTCTGCCTGTGTAGACGGTTGAATTTCCAGCAGAAGACCCTATACTCTTCCACATCAGTCAGGTGTCTCAAGTGAAAGTGGCTCACATAGATGTGGTTAAGCCAAAATAGAAAAAAACTGCCTGTGGAGCAGGAGAAGGCTACCGGAGTGGCCATTGAGGGAAACTCCTGGCTTTCTCTGGTGATCACCTGCTTTTAAAGCAGAAAATATTCTTTATCTGCAGTTGCTCTCAAGGGAAGGTTTAGAAAGAGCTTAGTATTTCCAAACATCTGTTGAAAACTTAGAGGAAGAGGGTTAGTGTAAGCAATGGATTTGGTCTTCTGCTGCTTTCTGGCCATTTGGGCAAAGAAACTTCTTGGCAGCAAGTCTGCAACCTGATCGATCGCTTGCTTCTGTGTGTTTTGTCATTCCTCACTTACACTTGCATGAGGCTGGTTATTATGGCACATTGGCAAATGAAAACCAAGCTGTTCCTTGAATATATTTGAACTGAACAATTTTTATATATATCTGAATAGATTATCTGAGATCACAGTACAAGTATTCTGATCTTCACATTTTAGGCTTTATTTGTACAGCTGTAGTCTGAGTCTGCAGCCTTTTGTCATCAGTATTTACATCTGTAAAGAAAACTCAATAACCTATGGCACAAAACATTTGCTGAAACTGAGTAAAATCTTAGTTCCATAAATTCAGGGGGAAAAAAAATCCCTTTGGTAAAATCTTGGCTTTATTGCGTCAAAAAAATAAAAATCATCCCAATAAATACCGTGTTCATTCTGGCTGTAGAGAGCAGGGAAGGAGGGAGGCTGCCCCTCTCTCTAACACTTGTGTGGAGCAAAGAAGCAGCTGCTGGGTCCTCTCTCATACATGCATGGAAACCACCAGCAACCAAACTGGTGAAGGGTCTGGAGAAGTAATTCTGTGTGGAGAGGCTGAGGGAATTCAGATTGCTTAGTTTGGAGGAGGCTGAGAGGAGACCTTATTGCTCTCTACAGCTACCTGAAAGGAGGTTGTGGGGAGGTGGGTGCAGGGCACTTCTCTCAGGTAAATAATGACTGGGGTAATAATGACTAGGGTAAATGGCCTGAAGTTACACCAGGGGAAGTTGGGCTAGATATTAGGAAGAATTTCTTTACTGAGAGAGTAGTTTGGAGTTGGAATGGGCTGCCCAGGGAGGTGGTGGAATCACTATCCCTGGAAGTATTTAAAAACTGTGTAGAGGAGGCACTTCAGCATATGCTCTAGTGGACACGATGATACAGATATTGCAACATATATTTTATTTATTTTCTTGGGGGGGTTGTTAACAGTTGGACGTGGTGATCTTAGAGGACTTTTCTAACTGTGACAGTTCTGTGACAATTTTATGTGGGCACCATAACCCTATCAGCTCCCCAGCACCCTACCACACATACTGGATTTAGCTGCTCTTGCCCTGCTCGGCACCATCCTCTGCACTGGATAAGGTGCCAGTCCTGGGGAGGGAGAAAAATATGTGTGGCCATGCGACAGAAGATGATATGGCAATGTAGGGAGTGGAATTCAAGTACTGTATGTATCTCATTTGGGATTATTTAATTCCTAGGGCTTGGATATTAGAACTTGTCTGTTTTCAGGCTTTTTTTGTCCTCCCACTTTAGTGTATCACTTCTAAATCAATTTTGATGAAAATAAAAGGCAACTTGGCATCTGTTAAGATCCTTAGGCTCTTAGAAAAGGGCTAACTGTAAATCTAAGTTTTTTTAAAAGTAATAATTAAATCAGAATTAAATTGCTATTGTCTATATGTCTTCTAATTCTGTGTGTTTATGTGCTGATATGTCTTCCATGAAGATTTTTCTTGGTAATGTGTCATCTGTTTGCGTGTGAAGAAGTGTAAAATGACTGATTTTTTTCTACATTTTACGTTCATTAAGTAACAATTCTGGTTTTGTTCATGAAGCAACTGCAAGAACTCCTTCTGTGGAATTGCTAGAATGAGACAATTAAATCATCAATCTTAAGGATTTCTGTGTTAGCAATAACACGTACTTCACAGAACAAAACAGAATTACCATGACAAGATTGTCTTTCTTGTGAACTTAAAATAGTTTGCAGCATTTTTATACCTGCCAAAGCTTAGAAGCTGTAAACAAGGAGACTTGTAGGCAGAGGAATATATTTTTATTTATTTTTATGCAAAAATATATCCACACATACATTCATTAAACTTTTTGGATAATGAAAAGGAGGAGAAAGCTGGAAGACGTTACAGTTAGTTAGCATTTGAAGCTCTCATAAAGCACAGATACATAGAAATAACTCTGTCAGCAGATTCTTCTGGTAGGTAGGGACGTGAGGAAGCTACAGGGCTGAGAGACTGGAGGATCTCAGCAGGACAAGAGGCTTTTGACAGCCTTTGAGATAGGTCTGCCCCATGAAGCTGAGGAAGCATAGCTGGATAGGGAGTGGCATTTCAGAAGAAAATGAAGATTGTGGGCCTTGCTTTGCTTGCTGGGCAGGCAGAGGGGTTTGGTTCTGTTGGCTTTTCACCTGCAACCCTGCAATGGTTTGTGTTATAAACACCAACACATTGTCTTGCAAAGAGGTAGCGTATTTGTTGAGATACCTGTTTGCTCAGGAAAACTTTGCTCATGGGAAGCAGCAGACCTGAAGATCGGGGAAGTGCTGGCAGCCCACGAAACAACCTGAGACTACTTCTGTGTGTATGCCCATGTCCCTTGTTCCTGGATGGGCTCCTCACAGAGATTCTGCCAGCATCACTTGCTCCCATTTGCCTTCTGGCAACTGATTTGGATCACAGCAAATTGTATTCAGGCTTATTGAGAAACCCTCTCTACAAATACAACTACTGAAGAACCCAGTAAGTGTCTGTCAGAATCACTTTTTAATTCCTCTGTTGCATTTTATCTGGACAAACTGGCTTCTTTCCTGAAATTTTAGGAGGAGGGCAGCTAAGGTTGTTTTTGCATAGTTATGCAGCACAAATGTGTGTAAATTAAATACATGCTGTATATGCTGTGATCTCTGTTTCAGTTCAAATACCTTTTTGATTTAGCATTAAGAGGTAACTGCTTTATCAAATGGATAAGAATTGCTTATTTTGCTGGATAGTCTTCAACATTGTTGAGAAATCAATGGCAGTTTCAGAATTTATGAAGGACAAAGAAATGGTAGTCTCTGATTCACAAAACTAATTAGAAGTAAATGCCTGTGGGTATTGGGTTTCCCCCCCTACATTTTAGGAGAATTAGAGGAAAATGTAATAATTGCTTTCAATTTTACAGGCAGTCAGCATCAAGCGTGAAATGACCTTCCCTGCATTTCAACAGGAGGATGTAAAAAGTGACATCAGTCAAAAACTGCCAGACCAACAGTTTCTCCTGTTCACCACAAAGGAGGAAGATTTAAAAACAGCAGAGACCAAAAAACCAAACAGAGCTCATGAGTATGAAAAGGAAAACACTCGTTCTGTTTGTCTTCTGGAACAGAAGCGCAAGGTTGTTTCTTCAAATATTGATGTGCCTCCAGCAAGGTAAGGAGAGTTGGGATTTTTTTGGTATGTTTAGCTTGAACCTTTTTTTTTTAGTTTTTTTTTAATTGGGGTAGTAGTGGCAAGTTTCCACTGTTTGAGAGAGTGGTAGCAGAATTGACACCATCTGCAGTGTAGAGTGACTTTATATTGCTTTTGCAATGTTTTTTCTGTTAAAACATTCTGCGGCTGAGTTACTCTCAATAGAGGAAGATTGTTAGCCTATCTTCACCCCAAGAAGTAATTTTCTAAATTAGATATAAAATCATCTTACCTGCTAGCTGCTGCTATGGGAGTGTGCATTTACTTACACTGTGTAGTGAGGATGTAGTATCTTATTTGTTATATTCCTGTATAGATAATGCGGTTTATAAAATTAATTAACAGGTAAAAGTGGTGAGAAAATGCCAATACAGGCAAATCATGTTTGCACAAAATTGTCATTTTGGGATTTTTGTGTTGCTTTTTAATTGGTTATTCCTTGAGGATCTGTTGTGAATGCACAGAAATGTTTGTGTCTTCAGCATACACATCTGGGCACTTACACTTTCGATTATAGAATGACTATAGGATTTTATTTTGAGAACAATATTTGTTCTTTAATCTGAGATTGGATGTGTATCACAGCAAGGTTTGTGTTTCTATATTTTTCACTTCCTGATATCTAAGTAAAATAATTGTAAGAGAATGAGAAACTGAGATTTCATTAATCTCATGATTTAAAGAGAAGGGGCTTGAAAATGCCAAGTCTAGAACCTTGAACTTTGGGGAAGGACTTGACTGTTTTTAGAGAGAAAGGGAATGACTCCTCTAGGAAATGCTGAATATTACTATAACAGAAACATATCCAGTAATGCTAAACACTTCTATTCATGCTGAAAAACTGCCCAAAACATTGGGTATGCTGTGTTGCAAGTGCTTTGTTGCTCGTGATTTTGTGTTGGCATCAGTCTCTCTGCAAAGATTTTTTTCTTAACCTTTCTGGTAAAATTATTTCTTCATAATGTTCAGTGAAAGACCTTCTGAGATTATAGTGCCACTTTTAAAATATGTAGTCAAACTGTAGGTTTTGTTGTTTTGGGGTTTTTTTGTTTGATTTCTAAAAGCCAACATAAACAAGTAGGTTGAGCCACCTCATCCAGAACAGGATGATTGTTGATTTCCTCTGGCTCTTACAGATGACCTTTGTGAAAGCCAGAAAGTTTGTGAGCATTTTGACAGGATTCCCTCCCCCCCCTGCATATATATCTAATAAAAGGGTTTTCATTAAAAGCTTGAAAATGTTACAATACTTATTTGAAATTTTCACCAGTGGTTGACCCTGTAATGGCCAAGTGCCCTTCTCATTAATCCTTATGTGTCTCAGAGCAAATAGAGTAATCAGAAAATTCAAGTCAGCAGGGACCTCAGGAAGTCACCTACTCCAGCTTCCTGCTCAAACCGTATGTTAGTATTTCCATTTTACAATTCAGACAGCTAATGTACAGGCTTTAAGTGCCTTTCTGTGTGGCTTCATGCAGATACTCCCCTTGAAGTAATTGAGATTGTCTTTTCTGTAGCTCCAAGATGATCTTGCTTTGGAGAGGTGGGTAATTTTTACCTAACTAGTTACAAAAGGGGATGAATCAACTTCTCTAATGCCTTCTTAAGACTAATTTTGACACCAGTTGTGAGAACCGGATACTTAACATGCTAGGAAATAAATGAACTTGCAAACGTGTCTTCTAAAATTGTTTTTTGTTTTTGTATTTTGTTGGGAATAAGGAAACGATCATGCCATATTGTTGCTTGTTTTCAGACATGCAGGTTGGGCTGCATTAGCAGGATTAGAGAATGAAGCAGAATTCAATAGAATTCATGATGAACATCTCAGTCACTGTTGTTTTGCAGACAAGCTTCAGTTTCACTTTAAATATGGGGTGAATTATTGGGCTATTTGTCTACAATGAAGAGGAAGAAGGATAAAAACTTTGCTTGTAGATCTTCCTAAATATAGGTGGTTGTAATGAGAGGGGATGGATCAGTTTCTCTTTGTCTTAAGCACGGTTTGGTCTTTAAGTCAAATTCTCTGGCGAATTCAGAGAATTTCAGAGTCCATGCATTTTAAATTCTGTTTCTGCTTTATAGGCCTCTTCCAGTCTTCTGTCTAGAAGTGCCCTGATGGAGTTGCACATTCCCCAGAGGATAATTCCTCTTTCCTTCACTTTCTGGCAGGACTTGTTGGGTTGACTGTCCTCTGATAAAAGCATCCATCTGCCTTCTCAGATTTGTATTCAGTTGTGAAAGGTCATCTTGAATTAACCAGATGATGTTTACAAAAGCATGTGAGAAATAAGTAATTTAATATGATCTTCAGTTTCTTATTGTTAAACACTCTCTCTTCACATAAAAAATTCCATCTCTTGTTTTGAAGTAGAAAAATGCTATGGAAATGAAGCTTGCTAATTATTTTGCTTTTAAACCTTAATGGAGCTGAGAAGGTTACCCATTTCTGATGCCAAAGTAAAGTATAACATGAAGTTTTGCAGTATCCTACTAAAATCAGGACAATATGTAAGTGATTTTGAGACAGAAATTTATCATACTGCAGAACCCTTATTAACAAGATCATATGAGTATCTCAATGAGAGCTCTGAAAAAGGGTTTACAAATGAGCTGGTAACCTGGATAAGTCTATTTCACTTTGACCACAAAATGTAACAAAGCCCATCCCTTCTTACCTGCTTTTAAGGGTCTCAGTGAATAAGAATGAAAATCTTGGTCAGGCACTGTATGCAGAATACAGTTCAGAAAACACTGGCATAGTAATTGTTAACTTCTGAGTCATTTAGCCACAGGGCTTTCATTATTGCTTAGAGACTCCAAAATTTTAGAAATGTAAAAATATCTTAACTGAGTTCCTGGTGATTTGTAGTCATTTGTACTGAAATTACAATAAATGGAACTGTTGAGCAGGAGCAGTGGTGGTAGTCTCATGGGCATGTGGAGGAGAATGGTGAAACTAATGGAAATCATGGACACTTCAGAATTTTGTTAGTGAAATCTGTACAGAAAGGGTAGATCTAATTAATTAATATAACAAAAGAACGTGAACACAAACCTTCCATGCTCAGGCAAGTGAGTAACTTTTGGACTATTAATTAGGCCTAATTAGTCCAATAGTTACACATTCACCTGGAGCTTGGATGGTCTGTGGTCACCTTCTTCTGTTGATGTGTTTGGAGCAAGGACCTGAACCCTCTGGTGTACAAAGAAAGTGTCTTTAACATCAAAGTCCTGCCATGTTCAAGATGCTTCAGAGCAGCTCTTTAAAGTAATAGTGTCAGGCTAAATGTAGCAGATGTTAAATAAGTATTTTCTTGCATGCAGGAGAATCATAACATTTAATTTAAATTAATTTTAAAAGTTAATTGTTTACATTTACTATTTCATCTTGCAGAAATACTGCGGGCTTTTCTCTATATATTATATATTGCAATGGAAGTGTCTTAGATTAAAATAGGTGGAGAGCATGACTTTTTCTTACTGACTTTCATGTTTTGGAATGCAAAAATTATACAAGAGGTTAACAGCATTAAGTATTGCCCTTTTCAAATTTCTTCATTTGGTCATTTAAAAAAAAATTTATATGAGTTAAATCTTTCTGAAACTCAGATGAGCATAAATGAAACTGTTCAGCTTGATTAGATGAATTATTTGATATAACAAGGAAATTTGAATTTCTTACTCTTTAAAGTTCAAATTTATTGGTAGTTTTGGTGCATAAAGTAATGCTGTCTTGGAGAAAGGATCTGACCATTTAACTATAAACTGCAGTTATCTATGAGAATTGAGACGTTACTTTTACAACAGAGGAGAGTGTGCTTCAGATTGACCTCCAGTTCAGGCATGAGCTATCAAACACAGCCCAGATCTTTAGGATCTGAGTAGTGAAAGGTTGTTTTCTAAAAAGAACGGTGTCACTGAGGGAGTAATCACCTTGTCTTGTAGGCAAAAAGGAAGCACAGGTCTACCAGTTTCAGGTATCTAAATTTGTGAAGGTCAGATGTAATCAAAGGTGATGTCCTCAGTAGGGAGCAGTATGGAAGTTAACAGAGGTTTTTTGATAATTTGTATTTTCATCATTTACTTGTCATAATGCACACTTACTCCCAGAGCAAGTCAACAAGAAAGATGAGAAAAAGCCTAAATTGCAGATACAGGGGATGTGAGTCGTGATGTAGGGACCCAGTGTAGGTGAGGCACTTGGGGAGTGGCTTCTGCCTCTTGGAGGTTGGTGATGGGTGGGAGATGGAGAGCAATGGTTGAAGTTTCCTTTTTTGAATAAAATGTGAGACTAAATGTCTAGAAATGGTGGTGGGGTTAGAGGTCATTTTAGACAGAAATGTTTTGATCAGGTGTGTCTGAAAACCCTTCAAAACTTACATACATTAGTGTCAGAAGTGGTGTCCTTTCTGATGTCCCAGAAAGGAGTAACTGGAAACATTCAAAAGTTTAAAAGAACTAAAGAAGGAACCAGGCAGGCATCACTCCTATCACTCTGGGAGTATTTGAATAGATCTTATTTTGTTAACCTTTTGTTAGATGACCTCAAAATGTTGTGAAATTTGTATTATCCCCTTGCTACTTCATTTTCCTTTTCCCCAGTCCCGCTGTACCCTGTCTTCTCTGAAAAAAAGAAATAATTATAAACTTTCTAACTGCCTAACATTTTCTATATTAAGTTTGTGCTCCTAAAGGACAAGCCAAAGCTAAAACCTTAGCTTCTTTAGCACTTCCTGTAGTGTGAAAATAGCAATTATCCATTAAAACCTGCTTCCTGTGCCCTTCTGTCTCAGTGACATTTGCCACGACAATACTGTATTAGATTTTACTATCTTCTGTTTCTTTTATGTATTTAAAAAGTTGCTTAGTAACTGTGAAATTAATTTTGATTCCTGTACCTATATGTTATCTTTGAATTAGTTCAGAATTCAATGGAAGAAGATATGAAATAATTGAAGTAAATTAAATGTCTCTAGGAATTCTCTCCCCTGGTGCCTCTTTAGGTCCTTCCAGAATAGCTACAAAAAAACTGGAGCAAAATTAGTTGCAGCTTCATTTTCTGCCCATCATTACAAAGAAACAGCATAGGCAGTGCTGCATTTTCATCCCTAAATTATTTTCTTGCCTGGCCTCTCCAGGAACATAGCTCTGGGCAGCCTTCTGGTTAGATGGTGTGTTGTTGATCCATAAGGCCTGCTGGGTGTGATTGATTATGCACCATGCATTTCAGTGGAAGCATTTGCATATTTTCATAGTCAAAACTCTCCAGGAGCCTGACTCCAAGATCAAAAGCAGTATCTGGCTAACTAAAATATTCTCATTAGGAGGACTCCCCAGTCTGCTTGCAGGGGGAGAAGCCTGATGATCAAGTTGTGCTTTTCTGTTTTGCTAGAGGTGGTGTTTATTCCGAGATTGTCTTCTATTATTATTCTCCATCTGTTTTAGAAGGCTCCTCAGTTCTCCTTGGGAGAGCTCCTTTGCTCTATCCCACAAATTTGGCAGAGTGGTTTGATGAGGCAGCTTCAGAGGACATCAACTAATTGGTGGCTTTTGAGGCTTTTTGGTCAAATGGATGAAAACAAAAGGTCAAGAAACCAAGCTGTCCATCAGATTTACTGACTGTAAGCTCTGTGATCTTCCGAGCTCTCTAGCTCTCTTCCTTCTAGCCCAATAGCACATTCTTGGGGTGTGAGGGTTTTTCCGAGTTTTTTTCACGACTGTGTATGTTGAGCTTTCATGTTTTATTTTCTCTGCACCCATGATAGTTAGAAACTTTGAATATGGTTGTTTTTCATGTAATGAGAATTACTTCCAGAGTTATTCCCATATTTTGGGGCTTGCGAAAAAATGTTGGTAGTAGGCTATACCATGTGATTAAAAGCAGCTTCTCCAGATATCCATGCCAGCTAGTTATTGAAGTGGTAAATTGTTGCTTTGTTTTGCTAGACTTCTCCAGTTAAATATGACTGCAGCTTGACTGGATTTCACCCAGGTAGTCACTGGAGCTTGATTTTGTTTATTATTGATGGTAAACTGCTCAGTTATGGCCTACAGAAAGGTGTGCTGCCTTCTAGAATCTGATTCTTAATAGGAAAAAGAGGCTTATCCAATGAGCAATCAGAAAATAGGTCTGCTTGCACATTTTGAAGCAAAAACCTATATTGTTCATTGGTGCTGTTTTCTAATACTGAAATTTCATTGTGTTCTAGAAGGACTGGATATGTACTGTAAGCTCTAGATGCCTGCGATCTGCCTGCAAGCAAAAGCAGTGTAGCAGAGACTTCTTTGAAAAGTGTAGGTTAAATTGCAAATGTAACCTCCACAGATAGCTACTGCAGAGCCAAGCCAGAACTCTGAAAGTCACCTTGCTCATTTAACTGGAATGTAATTTTCCAGATTACTTGCCTGGGTGTGCATAGTGTTTGTTGCCATGTTAGCTGAGCCACCTTCACACAATGCTGAGGCAGATGACAGCGTTTGTGACAGCTTGCAAACCACTGGAATTCACCTGTCAAGTAGTGAGATGGATCAAGTCTCAAGAGTGCCAAGAAACAGAGGACACACTCAGTGGGATTGTCCTATTCTCTGTGGTGTCCAGTGACAGAACAAGGGGTAATGGTCACAAACTGGCACACAAAAGATTTAGCCTGAGTATGAGAAAATGCTTCTTTACACTGAGGGTAACAGCACTGGAACAGATTGCCCAGGGAGGCTGTGGAGTCTCCATCCCTGGAAACATTCATAACACAGGATATGTTCCTGTGTTATCTGCTCTTGGGAATCCTGCTCTTGCAGAGGGGTTGGACTAGATGATATCCAGACGTCCCTTCCAACCCCTGCCATTCTGTGATTCTGTGCAATTCTGTGATATGAATGGTTGAATTTACTATAAATAAGATAGGATTTCATAGCTGAGTGGTACAGACACAGATTAGCATTCAGAAGTCCCCACATCCAGAGAATGACAGTGACATGTTGAATAGGATCATTTGTTGAAAAACATCCCCCTCTGTAGAAAAATTTACTCTGCAAGTGTGCATAACTTATATTGCATTGCACTTCTGTCAGTTCCCCTGTGTCTGTCTGTTGTGTTGTACTGTGTGCACATCTGAGCCTTTTGAGATACCTCATGCTTAACTGTATTGCTGACATTCCTACAACCATCGTGTCCTGTCAGTTGCAGTTTGTAGAGGAACCAGTTGTGTCACTAGCAGTTTATTCTTTCATCACCAGTCTTAGATACTCTGGCTGATCTCTCCAGCAGGATTTTTCCAACATAATACTCTTGTCAAAGTCTTGAGATATTTTTTTCCCTAGTAATGTTCAAAGTGGAGGGTGTATTATTCTCACAAAAAAAGCAAAGTGCTTTTTTCGTTTCTTTATCCATATATTTTGCATTTGATAGTAACTTTTCACACAGTTTGGGATAATGGCAACTACATGTGCTTGTGGTCTTTGAGCCTGATTTACTTTATTTGACCTTGTGATGCAGGATATGATTTAAGAGTATAGGACCTTGCAAGAGGACAGATGAAGCTTACTACTCATAAATAAGTGGCTTTCTGTTTGGTGGGGCTTTTTGTAGCAACTGATCATGACATGGGCCTCTTAGTTCATTGTTCCTGGGCTTCCATACTTTTCACTCTGATTTGTAATGTGTACAGTAGAATTAATATTAGGAAAGGGAACTTTCATACCAGCTGGTGACTTCAGCCAGTGCTGTTGTCCATTTTTTTAACTGCAGACTTGAAATGGCATTCCCAGGAAATGAAATTCCAGTGATAACTAAAACCACAGGAATTGGATTGTGCAGCTATATGTGGTAATGCCAGGTTTTCCTGCAGCCTAACATTGGAGTCTGTATTATTTTAGTTAATTATTGTTTTCAGAAATTTGTGCTTGTGCATGTATGCATACGTACTCTTACAAGTAAGTTTCCCATTCCTCAAGAAAACCCTGTACTCAAAGCACTGCTGAGAAGAAGTATTGCTAGTTCTCTTTAAAATCTTCTTTCACTGTTAGTCAAGACAAAAGGCTAAATAATTTTCTGTTTGTGATGGAAGTTGTCAGTGGACAATGATCTCTTTACCAAGCAAATTTCGATGAAACCCTCTAATGTGGCACAGGGGAAAAATGTGTCCTTAATCTGCAGCAACCATTAGGCACTGGTTCTTGAAGAGCTGCGTTCAGTCAGCATCACTGCTTTATCTGTTAGCACTGCTGTGAATGCATGGCTTGTTCTCCACTCTTCGGTTCCCTTAAAAAACAGAGTGTAATTTCAAAATACTCTTCAACAGCAGGCAATATTCAGTAAGAGTAATTTCTTTGTGGTTCGTGTTAGCTGTGGCACAGAAAAAAATTCCTCTTGAAATACCATCTGTGCTGAGAAAAAGTCAATGGGTACGTAGTTTATAACTTGTGTGTCTGTGAAATATGCAAGAACAGGGTACTGTGTATTAGGCTACATAGATTACATACATAATATCTATGTCCATAACTGTAATTTTATTTAAATGCTATAAAATTAAAATACTCTAGTTCATGCAGTGGTATTTGGCATTATTGAGGTCAGGATGACATGCAGCATGTGTTTCTGAGAGAAACTTATTGCTGATTGTTGTTTGTAAAATATTTTTTGAAATTTCTCTATTCCTTTAATGTTATCTCCATAAAAATAACAGATTCATAGAATATTAAGGGTTGGCAGGGACCTCTGGAGATCATCTAGTCCAACCTCCCTGACAAAGCAGGATCATCTAGGATGTCACCCAGGAACACATCCAAATGGGTTTTGAAAGTCTCCAGAGAAGGAGATTCCACAACTTCTGTGGGCAGCCTGTTCCAGTGCTCACAGTAAAGAAGTTTCTCCTCATGTTGAGGTGAAACTACCTATGCTCTAGTTTAAACCAAATAATCCTTGTCCTATGACTGGACACCGCTGAGAAGAGATAGGCCTCATCCTCTTGACACACACCCCTCAGGTATTTATAGACATGAATAAGATCCCCTCTTTTCTATGAGATCCCCTCAAACAGCTCCAGTTCTCTCAGTCTTTCTTGATAGGAGAGATGTTAAGTGCTCTTCATGGGACATTCTCCAGTAGATCCTTGTCTCTCTTGAACTGGGGAGCCCAAAGCTGGATACAGTATTCCAGGTGTGGTCTCACCAGGGCAAAGTAGAGGGGGAGGAGAACCTCCCTCTATCTGCTGGACACACTTCCTGATGCACCCCAGGCTACCATTGGCCCTCTGCCACAAGGGCACATTGCTGACCTATGGAGAATTTACTGTACATTAGGACTCCAATGGAATCTTTCTCCATGGAGCTGCTTTCCAGCAGAACATGCCCTAATACATACTGGTACATGGTGGTGTTCCTGCCCAGGTACAGGACTCTACATTTATCCTTATTGAACTTCATGAGGTTCACCTTTGCCCATCTCTCTAGCCTGTCTAGATCAATCATTTTGCATATTTGGAAAAAAAAAAAAACCTAACAAAAAAAAGTAGCAAGTGTGACTTTTCTTCATTTATAGTAATATGTTTGCATTATGTATGCAAGAGTTTTCCAGAGTTTTGCTTGTATTCTAAGACAACTACAGTGCAAGAAAACTCATCTAACCCTAGTTTGTTATGTGGTACATAAAGTTCATAATTATTTGTATAGATAAAAGGCTATTTTTAAGGTGCATTTTACTCTATAAGAAAGATTTTCTAATTCTTATTACATGATGGTTTATATGTATCAGCTGTTTTGCCTATGGCTCCTTCAGTTTTTGTGTCAACAGGAACCTTGGCAAAGGATGGAGCACTTAATCACTTTGCAATGTCAATATCTAGATTAGGGTGTGTTTGTAAATTAGACTCTTGTAACAGGTTATTTTGATTTGAAGCAGAACTGCAGCTTCTTGTAGTTTCAGTCATCTACATGATTTAATACAGGCTTCATCTCTTCCCTTTTAGCTCCCTTATCATTTTTGGAAATTAGTGGAACAGAAGAGTTGCTAGATAAAGAAGGTCTGCAATTTTTGATAGGTTGCTAGTCTTTCTAAATAAAATATCCTTTGACTTTCTTATTGTAGAAGCATTCAATGGCATTGTATTGCACCAAATGCATATTGGACAAGACCCAGGCAGCCTGGCGTTTGTTCCTTGTTGAAATCCTAGCTCCATGCCCTGCTGAATGGCTGCTTTTTGGAAGCTTGCAAGAGTTAACCTGTTGGGTTCAGTGTATTTTTAATACACCATGAACAGAAGAGGAACTTCTTAAGGTTGCCTACAGAATCACTGACGAAGATACCAGGAAAAGGTGAATTTCATACAGATTTATGATGGCAGATGCACTCTGTTAGTTACTGTGTGGAAGGAATGGGTAGGTATTGGAATTGGGTTGGAATGACTTTCAAGGGATCAGGAGAAGTTATTTATTTGGGGGCGGGGGAGAGTGGGTCAGGATCAGGTTGGACTGATTTGGACAGGGATCAATGAAAAGAATGAGGAATGCTGTCCCATTGAGTCATGAGGTCCAGAATGGACCCCCTTACTGTCTGAACTCCTCAGAGAGGAGTCTTGGTACTGCTGAATCTATTCCTAATCTTGGTCAGCAGTTTATACCTAAAGGGCTTAGGTTTAGGGGTTTCACTGGAGTGCTTTTACATATTATTATGGGTCTGGTGTGATTTGGGATAGCAGCAAATAGAGGTTGATTGGCACAGTTATAATTAGTCACAAAATCGGATTATTTCCTAGCAATGCCTAATCAGCAATCAATCATTGTATTATAATCAAGTACAGAGGTTCAATTAAAGATTTAACAAAGTTTCTAAATGAAATGGCATGCATATACACACACAGATATAGAGATTAACATATGTTAAGATAATAAATTTTGGTGCCTAAAAATCATCAAGCTGTACAAAAAGAGGTTGCAAGGAAATATACCACCAATTCATCCATGGGATGAAATACTAATAAATTAATGTAATTTCATCTGTTTGCCACATATATGAGTAGGAGACAATTACTTACTCTATCCTATTGGATAGGCCAACTTCCCTCTTGAGATACTGTGCAGCAGCTTGGTGTGATCCCAGAGATCTCTGAAGGGCCTTCCTTTCAGAGTTATTATTTATGGATGATTGACAAGATGATTGATTTCAGTCAGTGTTTTTCAATGATCCTTGGCAGCTTTCAGAGTGGGCTGTGGTCTGGGCAGGAGGGGTCTTAGGTACCTTTCCCAGACAGCAGAATCCAGGGTATGGTTAGGGAGTGTGTGATCACCCCAGATCACTGTATTTGTGCTAGAACTAGAAGGTACACACTTGTTTCAACTCACTGCTCCAGTCAGCACAGTCAGAAAGCACCACTCTGTGCTTGGTACTCAGTAAACAGAACGGAGGCAGCAGCACCTTCAGTGAATCAGGAGAAAACCGTGTGAAACATCAACTTCTCTTCGTAGTCCCAGCAGAGAAAGTGCATCCCAAAGTACCTTGATCTTCCATCCACAGAGTAAAAGATTAAATGAGACATTTTTGCTGAAAATATTTAACATTCCCAAGCAAATGTGTGTTTACACGTTGTATAGAACCAGCATTCAGAAACATAATTTCATTCTCATTTTGGGATAAAACATTCACTGTTAATGGTGGTACATGTGAAATTGCATGATAACCACAACTTCAAAATAGCCTCCTAGTAGTTGTGGCACCAATACTGCCTGAGTTCCAGAAGCATTTTGGATGATGCCCTCAGGCACATGGCGTGATTCTTGGGGTGCCCCACACAGAGACAGGAGTTGGACTTGATGATCCCGAAGGGTCACTTCCAGTGTGGCAGATTCTGATTCCTTTGGTGGGAACTGAGGGAAAGAGTAAGCAACAACATTGTCAGAATACAGTAGCAGAATGTGTCTTTTCTTTCATTATACAAAATTATAGGTATCAAAAGTTATCCAAGGCTCCAGCAGGATACCAGGTGCCCACATCTGTCTGTGCATCTGAGCTGTGTCATCCTATGGAAATAGTGTCCTCTGCAGTATCAGCAGTGGCATACCGCATTGAGGCTGCTACTGTGTTGACACATGAATGTTTTTAGTAATTGCAGTATTCCAGATGGTAAATGGATTCAATAGCCAATTGATTCTTTGAATAAGTTACCCTTGTATCATAATACTGTTGCTCCTCATTTCACTTGGCTTGTTACCAAAAACTTAATGTTTCTTTGAGGAAAGACAGAGTGATACTTCCACCAGCACCAGATGTTCCTTCTTCATGGTCAGCTTTATTATAAAGTAAAGCTTGTGTTTAGGTAGTTCTTTCCCAGGAAAACCCACATTAAAATACTTTTTAGTCTGTTTTTGTAATTTTTTAGTAATTTTTGTAAATGAAGGACATTCTTCATCCCATACTGAGGTTCCAAACTTAAGATCCCTGCTGTGTCTGTCCGCTTTTCCTCTTTATCTTAATTTGCATCATTGCTTTTGTTTTTATCATGAATGTCTGATTAGCTCCTCCCTTGAAGCTGTGAAGTAGGATTTTTAAAAAGGATTTAGGACTTCCTACCACCCTCCCACCCTCTACTACTTATCTTAAGCGTGTGTTTGTGTGACACGCTTGAGCACTTAATTCTGATATCCCAAGAAACTAGTGTTTTACTTCTGGTTCCTAGCTAGAGTACTCATAGGTCACAGGAATAATGATAACAGCAATAGTAAAAAAGTAATCGTTATTGAAAGCCCTTTAAAACATGTCACATAAAAAGGCTTGTGGTTAAAGTTATTTATATTTTGTGGTATATATTTTAGGGTGATGTTGACAGAAGTTGGAAGTATTACAAAGGAAGATACATTACTATCTCTTGCTAGTCTCTGAAGGAAATATATGCAGGGGAATGCATCAATTTTGTCATTTTACTGTGTTTTGAACTGAGTAAGAAGCTTGGAGAGAAAATCTATATTTTATGTATAAGATGGGTCTTATCAAAATAGACTGGATATGCGCTACACTTACAATAAATCGTTAACACTGAAGCAGTACAAAATAAAGCTTTCACATCTTAATTTAAGACATAATGTTCAAAATTAATAAATATCACTTGTATTGATCCTACAGATAAAAGTTTTGAAATATGTTTTTTTTTTTTTTGGGTTTTTTTTTTTTTTTTTTTTTTTTTTGGCAGTCAGTTGTGCAGACATCCAAACTGTTCACAGTATTAATTGAGTTGCCTGTCATTATTATGGCAGAGGATTTGGAGAGGCAGCATATATAAAATAGGGAGCTGGATTTTGGAGCCAGGAGGAAAACATAGTTTCTGTGAAAGAAACCATGAGGGGTCTGTAGGTGTCCATGTGCCAGTGCTGCCCAGCAAAGCTCAGGCTTCCTTCTGCAGGACAAGGATTGAGATCTCAGCAGTTGCTGTCCCTCAGCATCATGGTTGCAGCTGAGGCTCTACAGCAGATGCTGCCCTCATTTCACCTGTGAAATGCTCCCTAGCTGGAGGTGACTTCTCAGGAACAGCTGAGGAGACCCTGGCTCCCAGGTAGTTTTTGTGTTATGTGTCTGGTAAAACAGCCCTCGTAAAGGCACTCCAGTTTATCTGCCATCTGTCCCTTTAGAAGTACTGTTGGCTCTATCGTTAATTGCCTCTCTGTGGTCCTAGAAGTATGGCTTATCTCCCTGCTATCAAGTACATCAGAAACGTGAAAAAAAGAAGATAAAATCTTTTGTCAGACTTCAGTCAGACTTAAGAAGTGAAGACAATTTGGCCTTCTGTGTATTCCTACACTGACGAGCAAATATTAAACCCTTCTGTTTCTCTGCCTTTCTTAGATAGTTTTTTTTTAAATTAAAGTTTGTCTGAGCTAAATGTGTCCCTTGATGTCATGGGAACTTAGAGAGCATCTGGCCTAGGTTGCCCTCCCGCTTTGTAAAATCTCCTGTTGACTCACTGTGCTATACAGCCTCCCACCTACCCATCTATTGCTGCATATTCTCTTCCTCCCACATGTTCTCCCTGTGCTGTTCCTTCCTTGAGTATGCCTCTGCTCCAGCCATACCTTAAAAACACCAGAGATTCTCTGAACCTCACCTTCTTTCAAATACTTCACATTTTTCACAGTTTGGCTTCTAAAACCTTCCCTTCAGTACTAGTGTGGAATACAATTTTTCTACCTTTTCAAAACATACACTTCCAAATACTCTGAAATGAGTCTCTCCTTATGTTTCTGTGATGTATTCTATAAACAATGTTTGGGATAAATGGTATTGTGCTCAATTAAGGAACTGCATGGTTCTCCTCTTCAGTACTATGCACTGAATGTGTGCTTGGAAGATACCCAGGTAACCTTTCTCTGCCCTGTTAGGAAGGAAGGCTCCTGTGACCAGTACAAGCTCACGGGGGGGAAGGAGGTAGGTGGGAGAAAGCAAATCTAGCTACCTAAATACATGAACCTCATCATCATTTTTTCACTACTGTTTTTGTGAAGTTACCAGCGTTGGTTATATAAGCTGATTACATCCACTTTTTGTTGGAGGAGGAAGGGGGAACAGTGAAAAATAATCTGAAGTTCAAAATCTGCTTTGCTTGAGTGGTAAGCATCTTCATTACTGTCATCTAGCCAAAAGTAACAAACTCTCATAAGTGAGGGCAGATGTGTGTACATGCTAGGATATGTTTCTGTACAACACTAAATCACCAACAGGATAATTAAAATCTGGTGAGAATACCTGTGGTGAGGCTACAAACAACATGCACCTTATTTTCCTTGTATAAGCGGTGAGAGACAATTTGTTACTGATTTCTGTAAACAGTATGACCTAAAGGAAACACTAGACTTTGAAGAAGCTTATCCTTCTAGTTAAAAAAAAAACAAAAAAACAACAAACCAACAAACAAACAGAAAAAAATCCAAGCAAAAAAACCCAAATAAGCAAAAAACCCACAAGCCAAGTGAAAGGTAGACAAGAAAAAGCCCGGACAACAACCATTATGAACAGATGTCTGATTTCCCCTGTTACTAAACTAGTTTTGTCAGTATATAGTGCTAAATCTAATTAGTTGTTTTCTGATTGCATTGCTCTTGATTCCAAAATACACAGTTAATCTTTAGACCATTACAGGAGCCCATTCATAGGGGTATGGAGAGTGCATTCTTCCAGTTCTGCACAAACACGTGTAGGTACCTGTTACAGAAATTACATTTTACAGAGTTGAGGGCACCTTGGTTCCTCCCTGCATACAAAATAAGCCCCTTTTTATGCTACCAGAAATCTTTGTTCATTACTCAGTAAGGCTTCTACCTCTAGAGGATGAGAACTGGAGATGCAGTGAGCAATGCCAAGCTGCACATGCAGTAGGCCACTCTTGGTGAAGAAAATTGTCTCTGCTACCATGCCTCTTCCCTAATTGATTTAAATTAAAATGAGGTCTGACCATCATCTGCAGTACCTATGCATAGAAAAAGTTGTGGGATTTATAAAATACATTACGGAAAGCTATACTGTGATTGGTAAGTATTAATTTCCTCAAAGCATCTATGTATACACGTACATAGAGTAAATTCTTAAGTTAGAGTTTATCTTGATGGGAAAACTGGATATAATGCTGTCATTACCTCAGAAACCTGTCTTGTTGATCATGGGAATTGCTGTTGTTTTAGGATGGAAAATCTTAAATATTTGAAAAATATTTGAACAGATTTAAAAATCTTTAAACTTGTACCATGTTCTGTTTAAATAATATATTGAATACTTTTCAAAAATATCTTTTGAGATGCATGACTGCATGTTTTATTTCTGATGTTTTTCCAAATTTCCTGTATCATTATCTATGCCAAGTAATTGCTCATTTATTATTCTGATAGCCTAAATACTGTTCCTTCAGAGATGTGTTTAGAAGATATGATAGATATTGGCATATTATACTTTATAGAATTGGAACAGCAAAAATACAGGTGGAAGGTTCTCCATAGCTCATATAGGTCTTCACTTGCCCCCCAGCAAGATCAGTTGTGTGTATACCTTTTGCTAATTGTTTGTTTAATCTGTTCTTAAAAGCTGGTAACTCTTGACATGGTTACTATTGACATTTCAGAAGGGCAGTCAGTTCCAGGATTTCCATATTTTTACTGCTAGTATTTTTTCCAGTTACAGCTAAAACCTCCCTCCATTGCTTTTTACATCCCTTGCTTCTTCCCCATGCTTCAGTGGGCACGAAGAGCAGTATATCCCCTTTGGGTTTTGTTTGTTTGTTTGTTTGTTTTCCTCTCCATCATTTTACATAATGGAAGACAGGAGGTAAGGTTGAGGATGGGATGGGAGGGGGCCAGGGGTTGATGAGGACTGACACTGATCAGCAGATACATGGTAACAGAAACTCTTGAGCATGTCCCAATCAGGAACTGGACTGTGGCTTCTGTGGAATTCCCATGTGGAATTTGTGCATTGTGCCTTTTAAAGCATTGACATTTTTTGTGGCTTTATTAGTTCCACACCCCTGCCTCTGTTCTCCAGTTTTAACATAGGAGGTGAAATAGTGGTGAAGATCAGAAGATTTCCACAGCTGGTCAAGCTGAGTACTTCTGTGAGGTTAGTGAGTAGAAAAACTGGGTGGGACTGCTGACATTATTCCTGTGGTAATAGAAGAAACAGGTTCTGAAAACAGAATCCAACAGTTGTTTTCTGAGAAAGAGAGCATAACATTTTCCACATTAATGCATTGTATGGGCTCAGCATTGGACCCGACCCAATGTGCTGTACTTTGTGAGTGGCTGGGAGCCCAGAAGTGCCACTTTTGCTCACTGAAGGACATCACTAGAGCTAGTTTAGAGGAGGCAAGGCATATCTGTTGTTTGCTTGTAAAAGCAATGGTCTTATCACTGCTGCTAGCTCTGCAATTTAAATTGAGTCATCTCTTTTTAAAAATGCTTAATATACTTCAGCTGCTCCTTCTGCAGCATCTGCTTCCTTCTGTGCTCCCCAAAATGTACCTAAGTTCCTGACAGTAAAGCGGCACTGGAGGTAGGGAGGCTTGGTTTGAGGGTTTGGTGCTTTGAACTTGTTTTTTTTTACAGCAGGTATAGAGCAAAAGCATTGTTTTGTGCTCTGAAAGAAGATGGAGATTGGCAACCATCCATCCATGTGGCTTTGAAACTTGATTACTATTCGTTTGACTAGCGATGCACTAGATAAGTTTTGACAAATTGTAGTTTGCAAAGCAGTGGTGAGGAAGTATTCATTTTGTGCAAGTATATATATATATATATACACACATATATATAACATTTATATAATACATTTGCATATCTGTAGAGCCTAGTGTACATGAATTAAAAAGTCAATGGTTTAGATGAGTCTCAGAGGTCATTTCTATTTTCCCTTTCCCTCCCGAAAATATTTTTTCTGTGGGAACCAGATTGAAGTTAGACCTGGGGATGGTTAAACAGATGACCCTCTGTTAAAAGTGAATGATCTTTTCCTACTGAGTATTTTGAGGTGTTTCATCCAGTTGAAACACACCATCCAAAAACTTACCACTCTGAGAATTCCTGCTTTGCTAATGACATTTAATACAATAGGGGTGGTCGCTGTGTAATTTAGAAGATGTTTTCTGCTTTGTAACTGAACTCCATGCATGCACAGGGAGAGAACAATTTATTTTCAGCAAAACAAAAATAATTGCTTAGGTGATACCTTTAAATTTAATCAAGTCTGCTTCAACGTATGCAGGATAGCAACTGTGCTGACAATAAAAATAATAATGCTTAGAACAGTATTTTTATGATTCAGTGCTGCACGGACACTAATAGTCTAAAATAACAGAGAACAGTAACCAAAACTGCTTTAAAGATTTGCAAGTGATATTGCAGGAGGAAGTGGCTGCCCAGCAAGGCAGGGGCTATGCCAGGGTTAGAAGTGCAGACTTGCTGACTGCCAGCCCTGCCCTCCTCCTACTGACTCCCAACAGCCAGCTACTCTTTCTAACTTCAGTGCCCATTTATACTTCCCATCTGATGTCCCTCACAAAATCCTGCTTCAAAGTTGAGTTGAAAAATTGCAAAAAAACCCACTGATCCAAACTTAAAGCAAAATGCCTTCTACTTCATATAAAATTTACATCCCCTCTTACAAAAAAATCTGTGTCATTCCTGCCTCATATGCCTGAAAAGTGCAAACGTGTTAGCCCCCCAGTCATAGATCCTCTTTAAAAATCAATGTCAATGATTCAGAAGTGGGAAATTATTAGGATGTGTTTTTGGAATTTGGTTGGAAGGACTTTCTTTGTATCTCTACACAGGTTGGTCTGCCCTACCAACCACAAAATGAGGTGCACTTGTGCACCTCATGGTGGTCTGAGGTGGTTGGGTCATAGCAGCTGAATGAAAGATTAGGTAATTGAGATCCATTGAATTTCATGATGTATACTTTTTATCTTACTGTGCACCCTTATCTTAATGCTAGAGATAGAGAAAGTGAAGAAGAATTTCTGCTGAACCCTATAAAGGCAGCATAAATTTTTGTGCATGAGAATAAAAATAATGAAAATAGCTTCTGGGAGATGTAAAATGGGCTATACAATGCGTGTATGTATTTTATAAGTATAAATAAATACGTGGAACAGTACTGGAGAAAATGTATATCTATTGTAGTCACTGGTAAAAGGGGCTCCATACAGCACCAGTAGTTCTGGCCTTAGATTGCCAGTCTCTTGCTGTGCTCCTCTTTTGTTCAGCAAGGCTCTCCCATCACAAGGATCCAATAGTGTGGCAACACTTAAGAGAGTTATCTCAGTCTGATAAACTCCTCTTTGTTGTTTCACTTCGTGGAAACCCCTGAGTCCCAAGATAACAGAATTGTATTTGAAATGTGACAGTCTGCTGTTAGTCAAAGGAAGCAGAGATAAATAAATTATTATTTAAGTGCATGGTTCAGCTGAAGCAAACGTCATACTTAATGACTGATCAGAAGTAGCACATTGTTATCCTGCAGTTCTTGTCTGTTGTTTATTTAGCAGAAATATTAGATAAAGTTTGGAGTAATGGAGCTCCCCAAAATACAGTATTGCCTTATCAAAACTGGAAAAGCTATATTTAATGCTCTCTTTTTACAGCAGATGCTAGGGACAGGGGGAGCTCAGAAGAGCAGAGTTGGCATTCTCTTGATTATGCCAGGGCTATTTATCTTTAACTGGAGAATAAGCATTTTTAGAACAGAGATTAACTTGGATCTATTTTAAAACTTTCTCTATTTTTTCTTTTTTTTTTCTTTTCTTTTTCTTTCTTTTTTTCTCTTTTTCTTCCTTTTATTTTTTTATCTTTTTTTTTCCCCTTCCTTTTTTTCTTTTTTCTTTTTCTTTTCTTTTTTTTATTTCCTTTTTTTTTTTTTTTCTTCTTTTCAAAAATACTGACTAGAATAGTAGTCCGGTGAATGTTTGTTCAGGACAGCACAAGACCTGGGTTTATTTTTCTTCTCCTTTTTTATTTTAAAATGCTTTGTATTTTATAATGCTTCACTGGCACATTGAAGAGAAACTGTACAAGCAAATAAATGAAGGCAGAGAAATGAAGTGGCTGGTGAGGAAGCATGGTTTTGCCTTCTCTGGTGGTTTCTGAATCCAGTGCTAGCCCTGGAGCCCTTCCACTCTGCCCACTGGCATTTCAGTGTCTCTGCTGTTGCCTTCACATATCTCCAAGCTTTGTCCTACAGCTTGTCCATTTGGTTCCCTGGGGATCTGTTCCTTCCTGTTTTCATCTCTGGATGTGTTTTCTGGCCATCTGGGACTTACATGGTCCCAGTTGAAGGCTCTGTTCTCTGACTTGGTTTTATTTTGAGCTCTCACTTGGCACATAATTTTCTCTTTGCCTGTTATCCTTCTGTGTTGTCCAAATTGATTACTTCTGACCATCTTAGCTTTTGAAGTCTTTCTGATCTTTGCATCCTTTATTGCTTATTCTTCATCTACTTCCCTTGTGCTGACCATGTTCCCTGTGGCTTGCACAACCTGATTTCTTCTACAAGTCTTTAGATATGCCTTAAAGTGCCACTTCTGTCTGATATTGCACAACAGATTGACCACCTCCAACTGTTCTTGGGCATGTACCTTCTTTTGAAGCTGGTGTGGTGCATCTGCCCATCTTGCATCTTATGGTTTAGATCCATAAGATGCCTGTTTAGATCCTCTCCATGCCTGTGAGAAGCTGGCAGTTGTCCTGGGCTCTGATCTTGTGTTATGCAGATCAAAGAAATGTAAATTAATTCATACCATTATGAAAAAGCCACATAAGCGAGTCTTGTATGCAGTTATGGGTCTTCTCTGAGGTTTTTTAAACCATCCTTTAAAAAGTCCAAATAAGTTATACTTGCTGTGTATATATATATGTGTGTGTGTGGATGTATATGTGCATATATATATATGTATATAGTAGTGTCATTGAAAAAATCCCCAGAAAGGATATGTTTTACAACTTTCATGTTATAAAAGTTTTTATTTTGTTTTCATATGTTTAATAACTTTTACAGAATTAGATTATTTAAAAAAACCACATTAATAATAAGTAATCAAAGTGCACCTATCCTTTGACTATCCAAGTGGGAATCATTCTTTGCATCTCTTGAAAACAACAGAAATACCAATCATCTATGTTAACAGAGTTTTTCTGTATTGTAACTCTTAATTTACACATTTTCTGCTTGGAGAGGCTTATCAAACACTAAAGACAAAAATTCTGTGCCATTAGTCACTAATTGCATTAAGACTTTCTACTGTGCAGATGGAAATAATATAGGGAAGAGCTTAGGCAAGGGTTTTGGTTTTTTTTTACAAAATTACAAATCTAAAATTACTTCTTTTTTTTTTTTTTTAAGCAGAAGCATTACTGGAGCATTTTGTTAGCATCTTCTGAAGCAAAGTAATAAGAGAGAGAGATGAAAGAACCTGTTGTTTGAGCTAAACTTTCTTTTTGCTTAGCCTTTGTCCAGATTAATTTGAATCATCCCATTTGGGGGAGGGGGGAGCAGAGAATATAGAGGTTCAAGCTGTTTAACATTATAAGAAGAGTACATACTGAAGGGTAAGTATGTATCCTCAAACTGTGGCAGAAGGAAGTCACAGAATTTGGATCTGGAGGTTAATTGCCAAAGACTTTGATTCTAAGATGGGAGATTTCCAAGCAATTCTTCATAATGCAAAGTCTGTTTACAATATTCAAAATCTGCACTTGGATGAGAAAGGATGTTTTGGCTTGTTTTCCTCTTATTTTCTGAAATCTTGAGCATATCACTGTGCACATGTTTATGTGAGGAGGGTAGGCAGAATTCCTTGGCCTGAAAGGAGGTTCACAGATGAGCCAAAGCATTTGTGCAGGTGTTGCTTTACTGCATCCTATGTTTGTATAGGTCCCAGAGAAATTCCTCCCTCTGAGGGTATCATGCCTTGTATTACTGTGCTCTCCTCTGATATGAATCTCTATTCATTCATTTGCCACTCACCACGGGGACTTTGAACTACTCCATCAGATAACTCCAGTGGAGGATACCTGCAATCCTTTGCTTTGGACTTGGTGTTTTGTAGTAGTGTTTGCCTGTGCAATTGCTAAAGTATGGGTTTGTTGATGTGTTTATGCTTTTCTGGGCATATGTGCGTTAGTTTTCTTAATCCCTTATCTGAAAATGTATTGGAGGCTTGTATTCATTTGAAATAATGTTCATTCATGGAAAAATTACTCCACAATTCTGTGAGCTATGAACCTCTTCTGTTTTGTTTTTATGTAAGTATCTGAAAAAGGTCCTCATCTGGTAATAACACCACTGTACTAAACACTAAAAATGCATTGTAAATTCATAGTCTTGAGGTCCTGTGTCCTAAAGAAGTCCGCTAGCCTAAGAGTCTGCCTTTTACTTCTTCTGCATCAAGCAGTTTGTGTCAGGCTGCAGCAGTCCTTCAACCACTCTCCTTGTCTTTGCTTACTGATTCCTTTCTTGCATTTTCCAAGTGATCTTCAGACATTTCTAGCACATTCAAAACACTTTGGTTGTGTTCCTCTCCGAGGTGAGCAGCCGTGCCTCCTTGGTGGCTGGGAGTCCCGTCCTCTTGCTGTGGTGCAGCTCTTCTCATCTTGGCTTAGGCTGTGTGGTAGTGACCTCTGAATGCATCCTGCTGCCCCACAGCCTTCATCAAGTCAAGTGCACTGCTTCTGTGTCTGGCCTGTGTTTGGTTTCTTCTCATTTTATATTTCTCTGTGCAACTAAAAAGCTACAAGCTTTTTCTTCAGAAGCCCCTTTTAATTTTCTATGTTGCTGACTGCAGACCTCTTCAGAAAGTCCTGTGTACCATTTTTTACCTCCAAACTGTGAATTTTAGATGACTCCTCAGGTCAACAGGCAACATGAAGCCTAGAAAATACAGAAGTTTGGAATTATGACTGTAAACCTTCTGCACTCTCACACAGAGCAGAAACCTGGTCCCTTGTTTTTGATCAGGACTACAAGGCAAGAGATGATTCTGACATTAAAATGAAATTACTTAGCTTTGGGTATGTGAACTTAGGTTGCTTCTTATAAAGGCATTTCCAAGTGGTTAGAAAAAATGTATCTAAAATATCAAAATTGCAGAAAGTATATTTTTGTGTGCTTTATGAGGAATATAGTGATGAGGTTTAAAACTCAGATTGCATTTCTATCATCATCTGTGAGTTTATATAGTATGCTCTTATTCAATGTGAAGAAAGAAACCTGATCTTTGTGTGGGCTGTTTACCAGACCACTAGATGGTAGGAGACTGAGAGGTGTTTCCAATTTTGTTTCATTGAGTG
Organism: Florisuga fusca; assembly: GCA_038090715.1. NCBI lineage: Eukaryota > Metazoa > Chordata > Aves > Apodiformes > Trochilidae > Florisuga > Florisuga fusca. Next base: position 5,276,243 of record JAAWXA010000021.1, on the reverse strand, counting down.
CTCTCCTGACTGCCTCAGACAACTGAGCTGTGCTTTCTACGGCCATCAGTAATTTTGTAGGCTTCTCCAGTAAAACAAGAACTTTTAATTATTGAAGAGCATGAAAAAGATCTAAATGAGCTTGTTAATATTAATACTTAATGTACTTGCTGAAGTTATTAAGCTTGTGGACCTGGGCTAGCATATTCATAAGAGTAAACAAATGGAGCTGCCCTTGCTGTTTATGGACAATTAGGAGAACACCTTGGATTTCTGCAGGTTAGTGACAAACTTATTCTCTGAGCATTTCATTCCCATACATAATTTCTGTCCACAGGCTTTTTTAACTTTTCTGTTAAAAACAGACATTATTAATGTTAATAATGTTAAAACATTAAGTTCTGACTATTCACTTATGTCACATATTTTTGTATCTGTATCTTAAGTGTTTGATGGCTAACTGAAACGAGAGATTTGGACAACGTGGCTATATGAACATTTTCAAACACATCTGCTTGAGACCTGTTTTTTGAGAACAAAAGCAATTAAATGCTTGATGAAAATCAAGGAAAAGCATTGAGTAGTCCTTTGGAAAGTAACTGGGTCTTATTCAAAAGCATGTCTCTAATACTTAAGTGTTTTTAGAGCTGGACTGATAAATATGCAGTTTCATTGTCTTCAAAAAAAGGAGGATGAATCTTTTGTGTCTGTGCTGGAGCTGTGACAGATCTACCAGGACAAATCCATGGATGTAGCAGCAGGTCCTCCAGCTTCTGTTCCTTCTACCCAGGTATATGTGTGTAGAGTGATATTTTTTTGAACAAAGCAATGTGAAAAAACAGCAGAAATCCTGCCTGGGTAGAAGGAGACGGAGTGAGTGAGTGTGAGCGTGTGGTTTTGCAAGCATGATGTCATTCTGATTTGCACTGCTAGGGGATGAGCTCATTGGGGAGGAGTCTCTTGCAGATTTACAGCTGTGCCAATTCATCTCTGGTTTGATTAACATTCTCCAAGCTCCCTCCTTGAACTAAACAACAGGCGCTGCGTTATGAATTATTTAAAGACCTATGAGAGCTTCTACTAAATAAAATCAAGCATCAGTTCAAAACAAAAGAGAGTGAACTCTCTATTTTGCTACCACAATGTTGTTAGGAAATGGCCTGTCTCCCATTCCCAAAAGGATAAGCAGATTTATTTTTTTTCTCCCCCCAGTCCTGCTCCTCAGCATTTTTGTGCTATTAGTTTTCAACAATTCCCCTTTTGTGGAAGGTGGGCATGTAGACCTAATATATGTGTGTGTATATATATATATATATGTTTCTTGCTTAGATATGGTATAGCATTGACAAGACTGTATTATTGACAAGACACTGTATTACTGATTTTAATTTATAATAGGAATTTAAATATAAAGCTTGGACTGTCAGAACAAAAAGAAGCGTATTCTTCTGTTTCTAAAAGCCACACCTGAACTCTTTTCTTTTTTCTTTTAAATAATCCATGAAAAAATATCTGAGAACTAAACAGCTTTGCCCTTCGTTGTTTTCAGGAATTCGACTATGTTAAATGTAAGAAAGTTAGGATTTTCCTTAATCAATGTTTAAAATAATTTTCAAATTCTGCCAGCGTTGTCAAGGAAGTCAGCCTCCTGAAACTGCTGGTGGTCCAGTCTGGGTTTTTTGTGTTGTTTGTTTTTTTTTCCCCACAAACTATCAGGGAGCTGCTGCTGCTGTACTGTGCCTACTGCATGGCTGTGGACTAGAGGTGTTGGTGGATTTGTATATTTACAATCACTGAAATTCTCCTCAGGAATGCATTTGGGAGATTTTCCCAAAGACTAAAAGACTAGGTTGAGATATGGAGTGCAAATGGTGAGAGCAGAAATGTGCCTCGTATCTCAAAAATACTTTGGGTCCTCTAAGAAGCAGAATGAAGGATAAATGTTTGACATTATTTTGGTTTCTCATAGATAACATGGTACCTTCTTTGGTGTAACACCTTCCTCTTCAATATGAGAACAGGGCAAACTTCTCTGTTTCTGAAGTCCTGTTTATTGCTGCTGTATGTAACAGCTGTATAATATTATTCATTCCTGATTTAAGATATTTTAGATGTACGTGTCTTAGTTAACTCCAGTCCAGCAAGCAATACAAATACAAGGAAATTTGAAATCAAATACAGGCAGAGGTTGAGTTAAGACACGTGGTTACTCTAATACCACAGTATCCTCTTTCAGCTATGGGTTTGGGATCTGGGGGGGGCAGTCTGGCTGAATACTCTGAAAGTGAACAACCAGCTGCATATTTTGCTGGGAGATAACACTGAAAGAGCATGTTGCTGGGGAAGTAATTCAGTTCTAACACCAACCTGGTTTTATCAGTAAGTTTACCAAAATGTTGCCAAATCATCATTTTCTAAAAAATCACAGGGGCTAATTTATAGTATAGAAGCACTGCACTACTCATTCTCTTCCCTGAAGGGAAGGGAAGAATATTCTCTGCATACTGTAGTACACATAGTTTTTTAATTAAAAAAAACTTGCCACTGAAATGTAGAAGGATGTACTAAAATTCTTGTAGTCTCTATAACTTCAATAGATGAAGAAAGAGGATGTTTTTTAACTTGACAAGAATGTTTTGGAAGCATGAGCAGCAGCAGGTGACAGCTCCTCAGGACCTATGCAATGTTTCAGCTGGGACCCTGCTTGTGCCCCTGTCTGTCTCTCACTCCTGGAACATTAAGAAAATCTGAAGTAAATTAAGCGCCTGTTTCCTTATAATCAGTTTTATCTGCAACAGACAAATTGCTTACCATGTATACCTTATATACTTTTAAAATGGTAATCTTTTAGTTCCACACCATGAATGGGAGCAGTGCCAAAATACGCTTATTCAGAGGTGAACTCAGAATGCCTTTACCAACCCAGCATGTCCTTCTGAACAGAACCTGTAAATGTGAATAAGCCCCATTTGGTTTCCAGTATTTTACAACATTTTATGTACAGCTGTGCTCAAGAATGAACTTAATCTTCAAGGCAGCAAGCAATTTTTCATTCAGAGACAAACCCAAAACCAATACTGCTACCCAAATTTAAAATTGTTGAGGCAAAACTACATCTCAGTTTTCTTGAGGTTAATCATGTGCTTTGGGAAGTTGCCTTGAACTGCTTTTGGGGATGCTTTTGGTTCCAGGAGTAGTGATGGAGGGGGATCTGTTAGGCATTTTGCTGCTGAATTGGTAGCACCAGGTGATAGTTACGGGGTAGCTGATGCTGGGCAAACTCTTGGAATTTCCCCTTTCTGTGTGTAAAACTGGGACTATTTTACTGCACTTCTGGGTGCAGGTTTCCTGGCAAGAGCTAAATATTGCAGGATAGTAGGGTGTATCTTAATATTAGGCATGTAGTTAGGGATAAGCTTGTCAGACAATGTAAAGTAGCTTGGTAAAAGTTGGTGATTAAATACAGGAGATTTCTTATTCTGAAAAACTTAGTAAGGATGGGATTTTCTTTTCAGATGGTGGAATGTAAGCAGCTCATGGAAGCTGTCACTGTTATGAGATATAAAGAGGCCAATTGACCTAAAGGTCAGTTTATCTTACTCCAAAGGAAGCATCAAGTCAGAGATGGAGTTGCATAAGCATCCAGTGCTGTGTTACACACCCTTAGGTATTTGAGATCCCTGTGTGATCTGGGAACTGCCTGAGATCTTCCTCTGGGAGGAGCAGCTAATGGCTGGGTGTGATATTGGAACAGGCTGGTGAGACACTGGAACAAGTTGCCCAGGGAAGTTCTGGATGCTTCCTCCCTGGAAGCGTTCAAGGCCAGGTTGGATGGAGCTTGAAGTAACCTAGTCTTAGTGGGAGGTGTCCCTGCCCATGCAGGAGGGTTGGAATTAGGTGACCTTTAAGGTCAGTTCCAACCCAAACCATTCTGTGATTTTAGATTTCTATCTCTACGTTTCACTTAGTACTGTAGTTCCACAGCAGGTTAAGTTGGGATAAGCTTGTGCTGCTGTTGGAAGAGTTGTTCCTAAGCCCTGGCGGAGACATTCCTAGAGATAAATATTCTGGGTTATGCTGACTCAAATACTGCTGGGTTTGTCCCTCTGCTCTTCGTGTGACAGGCATGGTAATACTGCTTTTATCCCACCCTGTCTGGGCTGGAGTCTCATTAAGGGCCTGGGCCTGCACATACTCCAAGAGCAGCTGGCTCAAGAGTATTGGAACTAGGTGATCTTTAAGGTCCTTTCCAACCCAAACCATTCGATGACTCTCTGATACCTTAGGTTATCTTGAAAATGCTTGATAACTAAATTTAGGTAAGCCCAATCTTCACCCTGTTAGTAATGTCTGGTCTCTGTGCTATGCTAATTGCTGAGATCAGGCTTCTGTTGTTGGGACTGCCACACATAAGCCACTGGTGTACATAAGCATGAATGTCCTAAACTGGAGCTGAATCCCTCCCTGTGCCAGACAGCTTTGGATGTACTTCTCAACAGTACTTTACCTGAGGCTCAGTGTTATTGAAGGGAGCGTTTTAAAAATCCTCAAAAGGATCATTTTAAAAACACACTTTCTGCTTATGGCAATAAAACTTAGTGATGCTTTAAAACCAATTTGTTTTAAATTGCAAAAAGGCTCCTGTGAGAGAAGTGCTTCTTGACAGAAACATGTGCTTCTTTCTGCAGATCCCATGCAAGCAGCAGCACTGGTTGTTGCACCCACAAACTCACAGTTTTAGGCATTGAGGTTAAAATGCAGGGTTTGAAGAGGAGGACTTGGAGGGAGATGTGGTGCTGCTTTTCTGACAGCCCTGGTAAGGATACAAAATTAGGTTTCAGAGTTGTGACCAAAAAGTGTCCCTCAGTTGTGGCCATTAAGGAAGCAGATGGAAACTACAGATAAGTATGATTGCAAGTGGCTTGTGGGAGAGTTAGAATAATCTGTGTTCTCAACTATAACCTTTTTATTCCCAAGAAATTGAATTAGTCTAGCTGGAGGCAATATTTTACTACATTTAAAAATTTAATTGCAGGCATGGGTAGCCTAGGTTTGTTTCCAAAGCCTTCCGAGTATTTTCATGTTTGCTATGTTGGAAGATCCTGCTGTGACTATAGGTGTGGTGGGAGAAGATGGGTCTTAGGATGGAAGGAGGAAAGCCACCACTTGGTTTCATGTATTAACAAAATTAATAGAAGGCAGTTTTTAAAATCTCGATTGGGTTTTGATTTCCTGAGGTGTAGCTGAAAATTCCAGGTTCCTACAGATGTACAGCCTTGGCCTGGGAGATGGGGGCTGCAGGTTTGAACTTTCTCCACTGGCATCAGACCTGGTGGCACATCTCCTGGGCCTAATACTGAGCTGCCACTAAGGGTGAGCAGTAGCACTGTTGTGATACCTTCTCCCTAGTGCCAAACCTCCTACCTGTTGTTGGGACCTGTGCTAGCTGAATTGGAGCTGATTTGATGTTATGTATGTATTTATACACATATACATATTATATGTAATAAAACACTGCTTTGTATTTTAATGTGTACTCCTGTTTAGCATTTCAGGAGCTCTCATTTTGAAAACAATTATTTAGGAATTACCTGAAACATCTGTTTCCATGTAGGTGTTTCTAGTACATGGTTTCTAGAACTGAGTTTTAGATTAATGGGAACATTTTTCCTGGTGTGGAAATGTAAAGCAATTTATCCACTTAGCTATTGTTTAATTCTGCATTTCACTTTCCAAAATAAATAAATTAATAAAATTGAAGCAATTCCTCACAGTCACTTTTATAGGGATAAGATCACAACACAGATGCATTTTAATCCTTTAATAAATGTCAGACATGCATGTTCTGAGTGGATGGATGTTCTGTTTTAGAGAAAAAAACGTGATTAGTTTTTGCTAAGTTTCTTGGCACAAACTAAATTTTACAGGACTAGACCCTTGATATTTATGACAAGTTAATAAAAAGTTTTTTTTTTAACAGACATGTTTTTTATTAGTTAGCCATTTGATTTTTCTAATCTGAGGACTTCTCAAAGCATTTCATGCAGTGCACTGGTGGTACCCTGCTTTTTGTTTGTTTCCATAAAGCTTGGAATAGCTGGTTGTAGACAAAAACATTGATTTTAGCACATTTGGCATAAAAACAGCACAGGGAAAAGGATAACTTGCTTAAAGGTGCCAAGCATTTGCAGAAACTTCTTGTCAAGTCTTTTGTGTTCCCTGCTGGGAGTTTCTCTGGTGGAAAATTAATGGAAATTAAATCAAGTAGCAACTCACCAGGGCTGTCAGCTGATTTCTGAGTAGAGCAGGTATTTATTTTCACTTTCCACCAATAACTATATTCCTGTCACCACTATAAATGAATTTTAAAAAGCATTACATAATCAATTACTATTGCACATTACCAGGCTGTAGTTCAATTTGTTAAACTTGCCTTGTCAAATTATATCTTAAGTATGAGAACAAAAAAGCAGCATGTAACTTGATATTTCTGAAGTGCAAATGGGGGGTGGGAGGGAGAAGGAAGTTGCCCCTTTTATCATGTCTGCTTTTTCCTTAGTACAGAGGGCTGTGGGCTACTGAAGCAAAATTTCAGTTTATGTATTCTCCCAGCAGTCTAACATGGGAAAATAGAGTCTTTTTAAGAATGTAGAAATCCTCTGGCCTATACACACAGCTTTGCTGTGTCATGTTTTAAGGCATGGCTTGAAGATAAACAATTTTAATCTGATAAAGTAGTAAAATTCACAACTGTCATGGGAAAAAAAGTGGAAAATTGATACTCACTTTAAAGCCTGAATTTAGAGTACAGTTGAAATTCTGGCTTCAAGAAAGCTCGAAATGTGCATTATTAAAAACTTATGCTCATAGAAGGTGCAGCTCAAGGGAGCCTTTGGTTAAAAAAAAGATAAACATTGACCCCAAAGATTTTGTCCATGCAAGTTGTTTTTGGGATCAGACTTCACTTGAATCAGTGCCAGAAATTATTAGAGAAGGCCTCTCTTTCATATCTGTCTGTACTAGTTTTTGAAGCAAATACCCCTTTCCAGAACTGACATTGTATTAACCTCCAACTCACTCAATGACTCGGACATATCAGATACTGCAAACATTTTTCAGTGTTAGAGAACCTATTGCATGAACACAGCCCTTGCTTGCTAGGTTATACTCTCAGCTGTGAGTTCCTTGTTAAATTTTTTTAAAAGACAACTTCTAAAACATTGCTTTTTTTTTTTTTTCTAGAGTGAGTCTTCTGTGATTTCTTTTCAATAGTGGTAGTTTAAAAAAACTAATGGAGAAAGAAACTGCTTATGTTTGGGGAATAAAAAATGAGAACAGGGATCAAAAGACTGAAGGCTAAACTTTTTAATTACTGCATTTGGATTATCCAAAACCTTGACTGTTCACCGTGACAATGATACTGCAGCCAAGTTGTGCTAGACTCAGATGCTATCTCAGGTAAAATGTGAAATCAGTTTTACTTTTGCACATCTTTGATTCAAGAGTGATACGCGAGACTGCTGATCACTGTTGTCTGATTGCAACACTGATTGCAACAAGTTTTTTGGTTGTTTTTTTATTGGCTTTTGTGTGTGGGGGGGAGGAGTGTAGGGTTTTTTTTAAAGTTGCTGACAATGTTTTCTGAGCAACTTGGAAGGAGCAGTTTTTAAGTTTTGTGTCCCATATTGCTGGTTATTCCAGAAAAAGAATGACTGTGAACACACATGGAACAATATAGTTTTATTTAGGTTTAAATTTTCATTAAATATTTTGGTATTTTTGATAGGTCTTCCATCATATAGTGATCTGGGCAGTTCAAATGTGCTCCTCTGAATTTGGATACCAAAATAACATCCATTTGTGGGGGTTGGCAGTACATGAATATGTTCAAACAGCCATAACACATGTAAATAAATATTTCAGTTTGTCTCAAATATCTTGCTTATGCTTGAGGAAGGTGTGGGTTACAGAAATTGGCTAACAGCTAATTGGCTAAAGCTTTTGTCTTTTTTCTTTTTTTGTGGTTTTTTTTTCTTTTTTTTTACTACATATTTGACTGTGTGTTTGCACCTAGCACTATCCATTTGAAAATCTGTGTCTTCTGATTATTCTTCTTTGAAAGGGCATGAATGTTATTTATGTGTGTGTTTACCTAAACCAGTGGGAACAGGAGGGAGCAGCTTGCTTTTGCTCCTCCTGGTCTGGGGTCTCTGCTGTGCAGCTCAACCACAAATATGATCTGTCATCCTGAGTCAGCCTGGAAGCAGAGTTGGGCAAAATAAAATGGTTGAGGATTAAGCCTTTGCTTTTTGACCTTCAGTTTGGTTTGGTTTGGTTTTTTTGCCAGTTGCCACTACTGCAGTCCCAGTGGCCCAGGACTCCACGCTCTGCTCTTCATGAGACAAGTCCAGCAGTGAGGAGTCACACAAACATAAATCCTTAGAGTTATTTAAAGAACAAGCGTAGCCTTTTAAATACAAACTGAAGATGCTGACACACTTGCCTCTCCTCAGGCAAGCAGTCAAAGCCAGCAGAGGAACCCCAGATGGAGGTGTTGTGTAACAGCCTTGATGGTTGGCTGGTTGATGTATCCCTTGTGACAGAGCATCCCTTCAGCACAGCACTGAGCAGGGAGGGCAGGGAGGAGAGCAGGCATACGGAAACCATCATGGCTGGAATCTGCCCCTGAGTTTATTTTCAGTTCTTCAAAACATGGTCCTGGTTGCAAACTGAGACGGGAAAAAAAAAAAAGAAAAAAAAAAAAGTCCTAAAGCATGTGTTACTGTTTTAATAATATTTTTGTTTATGAAGTGTTTTTTGGAGGCTGTGACATTATAAATACTTAAAAGTGATATATCATGCTCTGCATATTGCTGTTTAATACTGAATACCTTTTGTTAGCAAATCCCATTTGTAGATCATTCACAGACACACATGTGGAACTATGATTCTTTCTGGTGTTAAAAGTTAACAGTTCTCTTAAGAGGAGCATAAATTTGCTTCCAGTGCACAGTTCTTTATCTTACCTTATATGAAAGTAATGAATCAAAAATTCAGTTATAGGGTCCGCAGGACTATGGAAGATGAGATGCAGAACCAAAAAAAAATTATTTTGAAGGGTAAAACAATGCTTTTCTAATTTTTTGTGGACATGCACATGTACTCTTGCTCTCTCTTCCCAATTTACCCCAATTTAGTTGTTTATGTTATCTAAATGTCATATAAACGTCCAGCCATTGCAATTAATGCAGGCTCTACAACAGGCTTTACCCTGTTTTTCCTCACTACTTGTAATCATCCCTGGAAGCATAAAGTGCCACTTTCTGCTCTGAATCATTTGTCAGTAATGTTGTTTTAATCTGTCTCAATTGGCCACATTACTAGTGCTGCAGTTCTCCAAGTCCCAAGTAAGGCAGCTCAGAGTCCTTGTTTTGTTTTCATTTCTTCCCTATTGAGTATTGCCTGAAGCACACTGGTTATATTTTATTTTGGGGGGGGACGGGTTGGTGTGGTATCTGTGTGTGCTGTCAGTGATCAATACCATTCTGTTACATGCAAACCTAGGAGTTGAATCTGCTGCTGAAGCTGCAGCCGCAAAGATTGTGGCTGTAAGAGTAGCATCTTCTTTCCCTCAAAAAAAGGGAAAGTTTTGGATAATTTACAAAACTTTTGACATCATCAACAACAGGACAGTAAGCTGCAGTGGTCCAGAGTCACGTTTTTCATCAGCAGGCTATCATTATACATCTGCTGTACTGGGCTTCAGCTTACATGGTTCACTACCAGAGCTTGTTCCTGCCAGGGTGAAAACTTAGCCAAGTGCTTCGGCGTTAGCAGAAGGAAGAACTGCACAAATTGAAGGTGGCACAGCCTGCTAAGATAAACTTGTGATTCCTGACTCACAGCATGCTGTAAAGAAAGATGCTGGCCTAGATTTGCTCATCTGATAAGATCAGCTGTGCAAACAGCAAAAACCTGTCACATAGAGGATGGAGAGCAATGCCCACCGCACAGGGGAGCTCTTTGCTGGGCAAGTTGACAGATGTGCCTCTGTAGTCATTTGTGTCGGCTAAACCATGCTGGTGGGATTGGGAGGGCAAAGTGGGGCTTTTAAAGGTACGAGGAAATGGGATGAGTAGTGCATTCAGGAAAGCTTCCCTGCCTACATCTTTTCCTTAGTGTCATTTAATAGAAGGACTTTGTGATGGAGATAAAATAAGGTGAAGAGTACTCTTAACAACCTACAACCTAGGGGGAAGAGATTCAAGTTTGTGTGTGTGTGTGAGAAGAGATTGTTGAAGGGAATTAAGGGAGAAATAATAGAGTTCATCTCTCTAGGAATGCTAGAAGCTAATGGTAGAGAAGAGGCTGTAGTTAAGCTGTGCTGTCAGCTCCACTGGAGACCTGCAGCTGCACTGCAGTTTTTGCATCTATAGTGAAATGTGCAAAGGAGAAAGAAACCATTCAGTTGCCTTAATTTTTCTGGAAGGAAAAAAAATTAAAAATCATAGATATTTTAAAGACAGTTTATTCCTTAAATAAAAATGGTAAATTTTCAAAACATGGTAATGTTCTGCAAAGGTAGTGTTTAGCTGCAGTGCTCCAGATTGCACGAAACATAGTGAATCTTTAGGATAGCAATGTAATCTGCCTCTGAAAGTGGTCATTTTTGTATTGTATTAAAAACTGCTGTCAGATGACTGTTGCTTTCAGACAGTGACTCATGGAGAAGTAGCTCTTTCTCCATGAAAGCCACATCTCTCGTGTTGAAAGAAGCTTAATGGGGGCTCCCAGGAGACCAGGGAGCAGGAGGCTGTGGTTTGTCCAGTGCTGCAGAGAGGAGCTGATGAAAGTGGATGTTAAGCAGGCAACCAAACCTTGACTGCCAGCTTCTCACAGGCTGAAGCTACTTATTTTTCCCCATCTTTTATTACAAGATGTACTTATTTGTTAACAGCTTTATTTTTTGAATTTTCATTAAATTGTAGCAGGATTTTACTTTTCCTCCCAGAAATTCTCTGATGGCTGTAGAAAAAGGCAGATGTGGTAGGGGGAATCTGGCATCGAGAAAAAAGGGGAGTTAAGGAAAACCAGAGCAGAGCATCACAAGGCAGAGGAAGGAAGATGACAGGGGAGAAGCTGAGGAGGAGAGAATGTTTGAGTTTATGGAAATTATGGACTGTCTGCTGGATGGTATGCAAAGCAGGATGTTTCACATTTGCAGCCCCCATTGGCTCTCCAAGCCTACGTTTCTAGTGGGTATGATTTTAAGACTGAAGTAATAACAGAGACTTCCCTCCATTCTGAAGAGAGGTGCCATTTGCTGTGTTATCTGTGAAAAGAATTATTTAAATAATTGTAGTGAAATCTTCAAATGTCATTGCCTCTGTGACTATAAATACACTCATTTGTTAGCATGGAGCATTGCATATGCTCAGCCACTTCCAGTTTTTTTATATGAAACAAAGAAATTAGACCCTTAGGCTGGTGCTAATAGTATAAAAATAGAGAAAAAAAGATGTAGAATGCTGTGTATTATTGACTAATAGTGGAAAAGAATCCACTTCTTTACATGAGAATAGGAAGATAATTGAATTTTGCAATGGAAAATTATACCCTCTTGTCTGTGTTATCTTTGGTAGAGAGAAGTAAAAATAAGGTTACTGGTATCAACCATTACACAGACACTTTATAAGTATTCAATAAGACCTGGGTAATTTTTTATAATGTGCATCTGTGGCTTTAATACTGAATTGCATCTTCCAGGGGACAGTGTGAAAGGTCGTGAAGATGGTATCTTCCTCACAGTTAAATATTTGCTCTGATCTCTTCAGGTGACTGATACTATTGTTCATGTACCTCTCAGTATCAGGAGTAACTGAAGAAGTGATGGGTTGTTTGATGCTATGGCAATTTTTGCTTGTAATGACTGTTACAGCAGCATTTTCCTAGACACAAAAAAAAGCATGATCTGATGTGTTATTTAGAAATCTACAAGAACAAATGTCATGTAACTGAATCTGTACAACAGTGTTATGACCTCATAAACAGCTACTAGCACAAATACAGGTATTACCAAGGAGAATGTTTCCATCTGTCAGAAGAAACTGGAGAACAAGCTGTACCTAGTACTAGCCAGAGGCTGGGCAGTATATTCTCAATTTCCCTTTGATACCAGCAGCTCCCAGTTTAGTTAGTTTCTTGTAATGAAAAAAAGGTTTAATTTTGGACAAGAGCACTGAAGATGACAGTAGTATGAAGCCAGATGCATGCTTCTACAACCATGTATTATGTTAGCGGTTTGATTCTTTTAAGTGCAAAGTATTCAAGTAATTAGAAATAAATAAATAAACAACAAAACACCTGTACTCACATACTAAACATTACAGCATAATGAATGTTCAATGTTCAAGCATCCTGGAAAAAACATATAGATCAGGAGCACTTCTAAATATTTCCAATACCTCCTTTCAGTTTTAATCCATATAAATAGACCATCTCGTATGCTGACAGGGATTTATCAAAAAAAACCCAAGCAAATTTCGTAAGATTTCCTAATCCATTTTTTTCACACCACTTTTATAAAGTTTTGTCATTATTTAATTCAAAGTATAAGTATCTGTTTTGGTTACCATGTCCTGGGATGATGTTACAGATGTAGGTGAACTACGTGGAAACAAATGGAAAAGCAATAATTCGCAGTCTGGCTGTACCCAATCTCCCACTGTTCCAGTAGGTGGTAATTCCTGCCCCCAGCTTTTCCTGGGTCCTCTACCAGTTCAAAAGCGTTTTACATATTGCCATTTGCAGATTATTAAATATAAATCTTTCCCTCTCTTAAATTATGTTATACCTCCACTTGCTTGACTGTGCAACCTTTATTTTTTCAGTATTTGTTATTACCATGTTACAGTCATCTCAGTTACAGGGTCAGTTTCCAACTTTAGTTCCAGTTTGTTCCACCAGGCTTCTTGCATGTATTTAAAATATATAATCAACACATTAAAACTATGATTTTTTTTTCCTTGCCATCTCTCCATAAAAGGACAATGCTTTCCTTTTGCCCTTCCCTCAAGGGTGAAAAATCAGAGCTTCAAAATTTCTTGAGGGCTTGTATGACTTCCTGGTGGCTCTAAAGAGGAAATGTTGTGCATCCATAGTTGTCACAAATCACTGCTTGTTTACTGCTTGTTTTTAAATGCTGGGACTGCTTATAAATGAATAAGTCTACGTTAATTGTTGGTAAAGGGGTTCAAAATAAAATGCTTATTTACTTTAAGGTAGATCTGAAGATCTGATATAGCAAAAATAATATTTCTTAGTATCAGTGAACTATGGCTATGTTCTCCATGTCCAGTAGTATGAAAACAACAAAACAATCAGAAAAGTAACTAAATCAAACCTGATAAAAGGTAATATTAATCTCTTGAATAATTTAACTAGTGCTCCTTACTGTAGAATGTGACTGAAGCCCAGACATAAGGACAGTGTAGAGAGGAGGGAGATGATATGGAGAAGACTATCCAGAGCCTTGGTTGGTAGAAGATGTATTGGAAGATCACAATGTGGGATATTACACTGGGAATGTCCCAATTGTATCTTCCTTTGACAATGCTGACTATAGAGTGCTGGACCAAATGGCCCCCAAAGCCCCATGTCAGTGTTTATGCTTTACTAATATTTGTGCCATATACCCGACTACTAGAAGTGTCTGGAAGTGCTGTTGTCTCAGCACTTGAGAAAAATGAAAACCAAGAAGGGAAAATCAAGAAAATCTGACCTGTGATCAGGTTGGATCCAAAGATCCTGTCAGTCATGTTTGTTACTTTTAATTTAAAGGAAACATTTTTGTCACTCAGAAGGCTCTATGGGAAAGAGTTGTGAAAAGGAGACATCAGATGTAGTAATGTTTGGGTGGGTCTTGACTGCAGGGCCAGGTGAGGGTTGCAAGTGGTGCTGCTCTTCATCAGCAAGCTTTGTGATGGGAACACCAGTTACCTGGAGAGGCAGGCTGTCCTACCTGTTCTTGGTGTTACCAAGTGGCATCAGCTGTCCTCTTAGCACATCACAGCACTTTTTGGCATAGTTCTTGTTAACATTTGATGAGCTGGGAACTTTGGGGTTTTTTTTTAGTTTCCATTCTTCTCCATTCTCAGCCTGATAATTTGCATCGTGTTGAGCAGCACCTCTTGGGCACTGTAGCAAGGGGTCCAGCTTCTTCACCTTAAGAATGCATCAGTGCTCAGAAGTGTGAAATTTTCTTTCTGTAAGCTGTACCCTGTTGAAACAATCCCATTTATCAAAGGGAATGTTCCTGTGAACAAGCTAGAACAGTAGCATGAATTAGAGGCAGGAAAGGGATGAACATGAATGTACTGGATAATATTTGGAATAATTGGTCTGTTGCTTCAGGGTGCTGTTGAGACTTGGTTTGTGGAGACTGATGGTTCATTGAATCAGCAAGTGGCCTTTAAAGTAGAGGAGAAATATTCACAGAAAATCATCAAGGTTTTTGGGTGACCATGAGGGAACAACTGTTCTCTGCAAAACTCTGTTATTCCTTTCTGAACTTAATTTTTGCTTTGCACTCATAAACTCTCAAGTGATTATAATTTATTTGATTGCTCTGTTTTGGAAGCAGGCTATTTCTATGCCATGTTCCTACTTCAGCTTCTGTCATTGCCCTGAGGGCTCTTCACCAGATAAGTTCTTCTGATACGTCGCAGCTGTTTGAAAAGTAAAAATTATTCATTTTATCAACTTTTTCAATATATAGAATAAATTGTTCTGGTAAACTGCAGCTTATCTCCCAGTGATGAATTTGGCTTGCTTAACTGTTTCCATTTACTCAGAGCTTTTAAAAACTGTAGATCCTATCACCAGCCAATAATGAGAGCAATGGTTTACTACCCATCCTCTCCCTCCCCAACCTCCAGCACAGTGTATCCTGTGTTTTGTGAATCAGAGAGCAAGACCTAAGGTTCAGTCCCATAACAATTTGGGTAGGCTTGAAATTTCAGTTGACTTTAAGGAAGGCAGACAAGTTGCTTAAGAAATTAAAAAGGCTTCAACGAAAAAGGCATTTTTCATCTGTTTTGCAGGCTTTGCCTTAAAAGAAACCACTTCTCTGAGGAGTCTTACAGGGCAAAGCAGTTCTTTCCACTGAGCTGCAGAGGGTATGGTGGCAGACGTGGCTGTGGGGTGTGTTTGCAGCAGAAAACAGACATCACAGTAATTTGGCATCCTTTTTGTTTCTGGTGCAGCTCTGCTGGTGCTCCCAGAAGAGGTCTGGTGTGATGGTAACCTAGAGAGCAGCCAGGGGAGCATTGCTGTGTTGTACCTCTGTAGGGAGGAGAGGGCACTGGGAAAGGGTGCTCCAGGGGCTCCCTGGGGATGCCCCTGGCTTGGGGAGATGTCTGGGGGCTTGGGAAGGGGCAGGAGCAGCAGAAGAAGAGACAGGCAAGGCCCCCATGTATGGAGGAATATGTCAGCCTACCTTTAGAAGTAGATATTGCCTTTTCTGGGTTATTTAAATCTATAAAACTGTGGTAAAAACAGACTATTTTCTGTTAAGTTTTAGTGCTTTTAAACATAGTGGCTAAAGAATAGATTTCTTAGAGTCCACTTTTGTAGAGGTATTGCATGGTCTGCTGCAAGGAAAATAAAAAGGCTTTGAGAAACACAGATGCATTGCACACAAATTTCTCTTCAGTTCTTCTGCTAAATGTATTTTCTTCTCCAGGATGGTGAGAAACACAATGTGAATATCTCC
Source organism: Florisuga fusca (assembly GCA_038090715.1). Lineage (NCBI taxonomy): Eukaryota > Metazoa > Chordata > Aves > Apodiformes > Trochilidae > Florisuga > Florisuga fusca. The sequence goes on along the minus strand of JAAWXA010000021.1, from coordinate 5,260,492 downwards.
CATATGATATGACTGATTTGCAGAGCCTTTCTGTTGTCTTTAAACCATTACACTCCAAATAGGAAATCTGTATCTGCATTACTACTGATGATTTTTACCAACTTTCCTCGGTCTCAAGCAGACCAGCCAGACTTCCAAAGGTCCTTTGAATAATTGAATCACAAAGTGTTTCAGCTTGGTGCTTTGAAGTTGCCTTTGAAGCACTAGTCTTTTTTCACGAAGAAATCCAGGGATATATGGTCTCGAGAAGAAAAGGTCCTATATTAGTATAATAAAGATTTTGATGGTAATTCCTAGTCACTGTCAATATCTCCCAAAAAATTCTGGAGTGTAACCAAAACAGCAGAGAAGGACACAGGAAGGGCAGTTAATCTGTATATGAACTAATATGCAAATATCACAAAGCTAAGAGTGCTAAAGTTTAATTCCGTGTGTGGACATCAGGAGCAAAGGCAGAAATCCCTAGTTTACAGTTAGTGAATCATATTATTGGGTTCCTGTTTCAGATATCAAATGTCAGTTCTCTTTTTAGGTATTTAGCAATGCTCCTGATTCTGCCCCTCTGCTCTGGTGAAACCCTACCTGGAGTTCTACATCCAGCTCAGGGGCCTGTAACGTAGGAAGGACATGGAGCTTCCATGGAGCAAGTCCAGAGGAGGGCCATGAAGATGCTGAGAGGGCTGGAGCACTTCTCTTACGGGGATGGGGAGAAAAAGTCAAGGTTGTTCAGCCTGGAGAAGGCTCTGGGGAGACCTTATAGTGGTCTTCCAGTACCTTAAGAGAGCCTAAAGGAAAACTGGAGAGGGACTTTTTTACAAGGGCATGGAGTGATAGAATGAGGAAAGACAGTTTTAATCTGAAAGAGTATAATTAGTGGTTTGTGTTGCATGGGGCTTTGAGCAGCCTGATCTTGCGGGAGGTGTCCCTGCCCATGCAGGGGGATTTGAACCAGCTGATCTTTAATGTCCCTTCCAACCCAAACCACTGTATATACATATATATATGTATATATATCATATATACACGTATATATGATTATAGTAATGTAATAATTTAATGTAATATTGGAAAAATTTCCCTTTGCTTTTTGTGTTATTGTGAAAAGTTACAGCTTTTAATGAAGTGTTCTCAGTGCCTTGGATTGGTTGTGTGAGTCACTCACTTCGAAATGTTTTCCTTCTGTCTTTGGCAAGCAAGTTGATTTTTAGTCTTCACAATCAACAGCTAAACATAACAGCACCACGCAAAATCATTTATATATCTGCAGTCAGTATTTTGAGTTGTTAGATGGTAACCAAATATTATTGTAATTGTAAGGTCGTTTATATCTTAATAAGATTTTGTTGCATGATACTGTAGATC
>JAAWXA010000021.1:5192768-5259110 GCA_038090715.1 Florisuga fusca | reverse complement strand
AACCTGACCTGGGAAAAGGACGAATGGCTGCTGCCAAGTGGCTGCTGGACAGACCTTCACCACCAACTCATGCCAGGACAACTGCCTGCCACTGNGCACCCTTGGATGCATTCCATCTGGACCCATCGACTTATGGATGTCCAGATTACTCAGCTGATCCCTAACCCAATCCTCATCTACTATGTCAAACTCCTCATCTATCTTGACTACTTCTGGGGCTAAATGAATCTGGGGCTCATGCGGAAGCCCTGCAGGAGTAAAGACAGAGGCAAAGAAGGCGTTCAGCACCTCTGCCTTCTTTATATCCTCTGTCACCAGGGCTCCCAGCTCATTCCTTAGTGGGCCAATATTGCCTCTAGTGTTAGTTTTGCTAGCTATGTATTTGAAAAAGCCCTTTCTATTATCCTTAACCTGACTTGCAAGGTTAAGTTCCAAGGAGGCCTTAGCTTTCCTAATTGCCTCCCTACATCCTCTGACAACAGTCCTATATTCCTCCCAAGTGACCAGCCCCCCCTTCCATGATCTGTAGATTTTCCTTTTCCACTTAAGTTTTCCCAGCAGTTCCTTTTTTAGCCATGCTGGTCTCCTAGCTCCCTTACTAGATTTCCTAACCATAGGGACACTCTGATCCTGTGCTTGCAAATAGTGGTCCTTGAATATTGACCAGCTATCTTGAGCCCCTTTATCTTCTAACACCCTGTCCCATGGGATTTCTCTTAACAGTTGATTGAGGAGGCCAAAGTTTGCCCTGCGGAAGTCTAGGGTTCTGGTCCTACTGGGTATTCTGTTCCTTCCACACAGGATCCTGAACTCCACCATCTCATGATCACTGCAGCCAAGGCTGCCATTGACCACCACTGCTTCAACAAGGCCCTCCTTGTTGGTTAGTACAAGATCCAGCAGCGCTCCTCTTCTAGTCGGCTTGTCCACCATTTGCATTAAGAAGTTATCATCAATGCACTGGAGGAACCTCCTAGACTGTGAAAGGCTGGCTGTGTGAGTCAACCAGCAGATATCGGGGTAAAAACTGGAGAGGGACTTTTTTACAAGGGCATGGAGTGATAGAATGAGGAAAGACAGTTTTAATCTGAAAGAGTATAATTAGTGGTTTGTGTTGCATGGGGCTTTGAGCAGCCTGATCTTGCGGGAGGTGTCCCTGCCCATGCAGGGGGATTTGAACCAGCTGATCTTTAATGTCCCTTCCAACCCAAACCACTGTATATACATATATATATGTATATATATCATATATACACGTATATATGATTATAGTAATGTAATAATTTAATGTAATATTGGAAAAATTTCCCTTTGCTTTTCGTGTTATTGTGAAAAGTTACAGCTTTTAATGAAGTGTTCTCAGTGCCTTGGATTGGTTGTGTGAGTCACTCACTTTGAAATGTTTTCCTTCTGTCTTTGGCAAGCAAGTTGATTTTTAGTCTTCACAATCAACAGCTAAACATAACAGCACCACGCAAAATCATTTATATATCTGCAGTCAGTATTTTGAGTTGTTAGATGGTAACCAAATATTATTGTAATTGTAAGGTCGTTTATATCTTAATAAGATTTTGTTGCATGATACTGTAGATCTCTGTTCAAGCCAGCAGAGTGGCTGTAGTTACTTTGAATGTCTGGAGTCACAGAAATGTGCCTGGCTTTTCTTGCAAGTCCCCTGTTAGTATGTTGCCTTTGCCATTAATGATGAATTGAAGGTACCTAAAATCTTTTCATTTTACCTGTAGGAAGAAATTTACAATTGTTATTTCTTTCAGAAATATTTCTGTTATTACTAGTAAGGGTAATAACAATCAGCCTGATACTTAGTTGGAGCTTGGCTATGAAAGAAATGAACAATTTTAGGCTGTCTAGGTTAGGGTTCTGCAGAGATCAAGAGAAACCATTCTCCCTGCTCAGGAAGCAGAGAGACGTGAAGCTGAGAGACATCGTGTGCTGGGAAAAGATCTGTCCCCCAGCTCCTTTTCAGTTCTGTTGCCTATGTTTCAGGTGTTTCATTATAACTTTGTGATTCACATGTGTTTGGATTTACAAAGACTTTGGAAATAAAGAATCCAAAACTGCTCGGTCTTGGATGCAGACTATACTAACAAATGTATCTGGGTATCTCCAATATATTTGGAGACTGGAATGTGGTATCAAAAGAAAGAGAAATCTTAATAGCTGGTGTAGTAGATGATCTTCCAACTGATATATGTTTAATTACACCTGTAACAATATAAGCAAAATTTTTATAGCTTCGGTCTGCAGAAAATCACCTTAGCTATGGTGGATTAAATGGTTTGTGAATAACTGATGTGTAACAAACCAGTTGTTTTACCCTCTGATTGCAAATACTGTCAAACAGCTGTGTGCAGGTTCAACTTCCAGCAGAGAAAGCTAGAAAAGACTTGGGGACTCTTAAGGCATCGACTCACACGTGATGCTGACTAAATGCAGATGGCTTAAGTGGTTCCTGTCTTCAGTTTTATGCTTTGCTTCTCTCTTGAAGACTGCTGTTGCGGCAGTGGTGCTGGCTGAGTGATACATGAAATATGTGTGTTTACATTTATGAGCCAAACTGTAAAAATGTGTTTAGGAGCAGAGTCACATAAGCCAGCACTTGTAGCTGCTGAAATCCTTGTGGCTGGGAAGTATGAGCAAAGTGTTCCTTGTTTGCTGGATGCAGCTGAGGAGCAGTAAGTACTAAAAATGACTGTTGAGTTGGATGAGGTAGAAAAAAGCATTACAGTTATAGCAGAAGTGGGGTGTAGCACGGCTAGATATAGCAGGAGGGGTCTCATGACCATTCCTTTGCCTACCTATGAAAACTTCCATCTTAGGCACAGATGCCAATGTCATCACTGTGACATCAGTGACAAAATTATTTGGAGCCAGGTTTAGTTCTTCCGAGCAGGACTCTGAGTCAGATAAAGGAAAAAAAAACCCAATGCAGAAGATCTTGAGGTTAAAATTACGGACTATTTGGAGGAACTTTGGGATTAGCTCTGAGTCTAGACTGACTTCTTGACACCAACGTGGCAAATGCTTGCAACTGCTGTAGTGTGATTTTGCAATTCTATAGAGGCTTGGATGGGACCGTATTAGTCCTATCACCACACACACATTAGAGCCTTGTGGGCAGGGTGGAGCACCTCTCCAGTGAAGACAGCCTGAAAGAGTTGGGCTTGTTCAGCCTGGAGGAGAGGAGGCTCTGGGTAGACCTTATAGCAGGCTTCCAGTACCTGAAGGGGGCCTACAGGAGTGCTGAGGACTTTCTACAAGAGTATTAAGCTGTAGCATGAGGGGTAATGGTTTTAAGCTGAAAGAGGGTAGATTTAGAGCAGGTATTAGAATAAACTCTTTACTGTGAGTGTGGTGAGACACCGGTATAGGTTGTTCAGGGAAGTTGTCGATGCCCTCTCCCTGGAGGTGTTCAAGTTCAGGTGGGTCTAGGACAACTGCCTGCCACTGGGTGGTCATCAAACACCTCTGTACTGCCACCCCACTGCTGGGACAGCTGCACGGCAACCAGCAGGGCACGCATTCAGCACCCTGAGCAGAACTTCAAGGACAGGCAGCTTTGCTCACAGTTCTCTGATTTTTCCAAAGAAATCTGTGTATAGGGGAGCGTATGAATCACACAATTTGTTACATGAAAAATTAACAATGAGATAAAGGCAACTTGGAGCGCCACGAGTGGAGCCACATGCTCCCTGAAGTTCTCTTCATGATGCTGAACAAGCCCCAGCTGCTTGGCTGCCAGTTGTCCTGGCATGAGTTGGTGGTGAAGGTCTGTCCAGCAGCCACTTGGCAGCAGCCATTCGTCCTTTTCCCAGGTCAGGTTGGATGGGGCTTTGAGCAACCTGGTCTAGTGGCAGATATCCCTGCCCATGTCATGGTAGCTGGAACTAGATGATCTTTAAGGTCCCTCCCAAGCCAAACCATTCTGTAGTTCTGCAGTAAGGCTGGTTGCAAACACTAGGAATAAGCTTCTCCACTGAATCAGGAGCCTGTGGTCATTTTGCCCTCATATGTTGCAGAAGTGCAAATATTGATGGTTCATTCACAGCTGGATAAAGGAGTAGTGACAGTCAGTGTAGTCTTGCAGAAGTGGACTACAGAGCAACTGAATGCTTCTCAGAGAGTGGGTTTTCATACTGGCATATTAGGTAATTGGAAAATCATCTGGCAGAGTTGGTCTCCAGAAAATGTAGGATCTTAATGTCATCCTGAGGAGTGGTCTTCTGACCCCAAAGTAATTTGGCATTCTCAAGTGAAATATTTCTTGGCAGGTGAGAGGACCTGGTGGGTGACAGATTCAGGTACTAGCTGGGTATAGCAGATGTCCAAGACTTTTCCAGTACTCAATGATGACTGTACTCTTTGCTAAAACCTTGGCTGGAGAAAAGGGAGGGTTTCCATGCATATAAACACAGCAGGAACCCATCATCAGTGTTTCAGTTCCAGGCAGTGATGTGTTGCAAAAGACAGTCATGAAAGCTAAGTTGTTGTATGGCATGGGAGGGTGATTTTCAGCATCTGCATGGGTCCTTGCATCAGCCAGAAAGCATCTGTGAACTGTTTCATGGACAAGGTTGAGGTTTGCTCTCTAAAACGTCAGGAGGCTTTGATTTTAGGACTTTTTAAGTTAATGAGCCTTCCACCTGATGGGTGACTTGGGATTCTAGAAAGGAGACTGCAGCCAGCATGTCCTATTCTTCTTGATGTCTTAACAATCAACAGTTGATGGAGAACAGCAGGTAGTTTGGCTTATGTTTAGCTTTAAATATCTGATCAGTTAAACAGAGCTCCTGGCAAGACAAGAAGGAAATTCCAGAAACCACACAATGCAGAACAGAGGGGGGAAAGTGTCCTTCTGCAAGAGCAAATTTAACTTCATCTCCAGTAAATGAGGAGAGGGTTTTGGATGATCAGTCATATGCTTGAAAGCAAATGTTTGCCAGAAGCTGTCTGCTTTGATTCTACTGTCCCACAGAAATGGAAAGCAAATGTCTGCTAAACCTAGTGGGTTTACTAGTTTTATTTTGGTACTTTCAGTCTTCAGAAATTGTAAATTGTCAGGAAGAGTGTAACTTTTTTTTTGGAAAAAAGTGATAGTATATACATTTGTACAGACAAAAAAAATTCTGTACTGTCTAAAAAAGCCATGGCTCCTTGAGAAGTGGGGTCACTGAAGCCTGTTTTTTTGTGGCACCCACTGTTCTCCAAATCCTCTCTTCACTCCCCTGGAAAGCTGTCTGCCCTCCTTTCCCTTATTTCCCTTTCCCCATGCTCTGACTTAGGGTGGATTCCCAGCACGACCAAGCTAAAGCACTGGCTTGTCCTTCTCTTCCCACTGTGCCATCCTGCTGGCTCAGGCCTTTATCAGACCTGCAAAAATAGCTCTCTCTTTTGTTTTTTTCCCCCCTGTGCTGATTTTCTGCCAATTTTCTAATTATATTAGATAATTGGTTTATAATCTGACCAGGAAAAATGTAGAGTCAGTCATTTGGAGAGAGTACAGGAAGGTTAATAGTGTTAAGCAAAGGGAACAAAATAAAAAAAATGCCACCCCTTAGCTCCAGTTCATAATTGTTTCTCACCCTAGAGTAGCATATGTTATTAATGTTACTAGTAATCTTAACCTCATTTTGCATCTCTATGTCTTCGTAAAAGGGGGAAAAATACTCACCTTAAATACACAATCAGCTCTGTTGATCAGCCAATCATATGGATGGCTGAAATTCTGGAAAAGAGAAAGAGTCAATCTTATGGAGGGTCACAGTAATCGTAGCAGTTTTATACAGACATATATTCTGTTTTCCCACTGCTGTTCCTCTTTACTAGTTTGCTTAAAGTAGCAGCTTTATGCATTCAGGTTGCCAGCAGACAAAAGCTTTGAGAACTCTGCTCAGTGACTTGTTTTTATTACTGTACTGTCCTGGCTTAGGGTTTGGGCTGGTACTAGAAAAAAAAAACCCCAAACACTAAAAAAACCAAAAGTTAAATACTTGCTGATGTGTTCCTTGCTTCCCATTCCCTGTGTTTCAGAAAATCTTCAGAAGAACTGGACATGGATAAGGTAACAGCAGCCATGGTACTCACCAGTTTATCCACCAGCCCTTTGGTCCGCAGCCCTCCTGTCCGACCCAATGGTAAGCAGTGCCTGGGCAGGGGATGGAGGGGGGGTGTGCCAGCACCGTGTCCCTGGGGCTGGTTTCCAGGAGTTATGGCCCTGGTGGGGGACAAAGGGTGAGTGGCTGTCTTATGGCAGTGACCTCTGCATGCTGGGGATTGTACTGAGCTGTCATAGGATCACAGAATAGTTTCACTTGGAAGGGACTTTTGAAGGTCATCAAGTCCAATCATACTGCAGTGAGCATGGACATCTTCAACTGTATCAGGTGGCTCAGAGCCCAGCCAACCTGACCTTGAATGTTCCCAGAGATGGGGCGTCTGCCATGTCTCTGAGCAAACTGCTTCAGTGTTTCACCATCCTCTCTGCAAAAAACCCCACATCTTAACATCTAACATCCAAATAAACCCTCTATTAGATTAAAATCAGTACCTCTTGGCCTATCTCTTACAGGCCCTGCTAAAAAGTTTGTCCCTATCTTTCTTACAAGCTCCCTTTAAGTACTGAAAGGCCACAATAAGGTCTCCCTGGAGTCTTTTCCAGGATGAACAACCCCAACTCTCTCAGCCTGTCTTCATGGGAGAGGTGCTCCAGCCCTCTGATGATTTTTGTGGCCTGTCTCTGGACCTGTTTCAACAGGTCCATGTCTGTCTTGTACTGAGGGCTCCAGAACTGGACACAGTACTCCAGGTGGGGTCTCACTAGAGCAGAGTAGAGGGGGAGAATCACCTCCCTCAACCTGGCCACTCTTCTTTTGATGCAGCCCAGATACCATTGGTCTTCTGGACTGGAAGCACACATGGGCTGCCAGCTTACATCCAGCTTTTTACTCACCAGTACCCCTAAATCCTTTTCCTCAGGGCTGCTCTCAATCCCTTCATCCCCACCCTGTGTTGATACTGGGGATTGCCCCAACCCAGGTGCAGGACCTTGCACTTGGAGTGCAAGAACTAATCAAGGTCTGTGGTGCAGCATTGGCAGAAATGAGAAGAAACCTTTTCCATAACCTTGGAATACATACAGTTTATGAGACAGGAGATTCCTCCTTTTATAAATGGGAGATGAGGGCTGCAGAAGGTCTCCTGACCTCACTGAAATGCTGATTTTCCAAACAGCTTATTTGCATTTGTACATATGCAATAAACATGACAGCCCATGAGAATCAGATGAGTTTTTACTCAACACTATGATGAGACAAAGCACCTCCAGATCATAGCTCTTGGCTGAGAGTTTGTGCATTGCCAGTCTGCACAGTGGCAGATCTGGTTTTTGCCAATGCAGGATTAGGCCCTCAATTCCTGTGCCTTTTGTAAGTCTCTGCTGGTCTACCATCAAATCCATAATCCCTTAAAAGACTACACCATTCATGATACAGTAGAAGGCACAAATTAAATAAATCTTAAGAAATTTGTGGTAATAATGAGATTGCTAATGAAATATAATAAATCTGTGAAATCTGTGCTATGAAGTACAATTAATCTATGCAAGCTTGACCAAGAAATTTTTACGTGTTGTATTTTAAGGGATAATTTAAATTAGGACCACTTTGTTTCAGAATGTTTCATCATTGTCTGTAGGAGTCTGGCTTTTCTTACTCACTTGTAATTGTTAAATAGACACTAGATGCCCCTTCTACTGTAAATAAATGAAGGATTTTGAGTACTTACCAGATACAAATTAATAAGGAAATAGTCTTTGCATTTCTTCATGGAAGCAGGGGTGATCCACCGAATGATGTTCTTAAGTAGAATTAGTATCAAATGTTCCAGATTTAAATATTTTTTAGTAAATAGTGTGGGTTTCCCATTTATTTCCAGAAAATGTTTTATCCCTTTAATTGGAATTCTAGCCATGAACGCCCATGGTTCCTGTCTGTGTGCTTTCTGGTGTTGAAAACCAGAAGTACTTATGGAATACCACTGCTCTGAGGAGCCCTGGGAAACCTCTGACAGTGACATGCCCAGTGACTGTCCTTCCTCAGGGATGGAGGATGCCAACCTCCAGGGAAGGCCAATGGAAGGATGAGAACATGCCAGGTCTCTAGCTGCTCAGCTCACTGCTGAAACCACAGATGAAGATGGGTTTGTGATGATGTTCCTGGTGGGCATTTGGGGTGGCCCATGCTGCATCCCCAGCCACGGGGAGCTGCTCTGGTTTGGGGCAAGGCAGTGTCTGCCACCCTAAACAGTCTGAGCAGAGGATGCTTGCCAGGAGCAGTGCACATGAGCTATCAACAGGTGTTGATTGAAAAGATCTTCGAAAGAGGCCCTTTTGAATTGCTAATAAGTAAATGGTAGCTGTTAACAGCCTTTGATATTACACCATGCAGAGTGCTTTTTGATGTTTCTTCACATAGCTTGTCTGCTTGTTTCCCAAAATCTGGGAAGACTAGCTTGAAAAAGTAATTTATACATTTTCAGTAGTCAGAGACAAGATTTTGAAGCTGCTGTTTGGCATCTTTTCTCTAAATACCTTAATTTTCCCTGAGTGAAGACTTACTAAAGACTTCAATAAAAATGCAAAGATTTGATAATTTGAAGTTCATTTGGTGTTGACTGGCTAGGCTCTGATCTTAGTAATATGAGTAACAAACATAATAATAATTAGTTTTTTCTACATCCTTTTCCAAAAAAGGGCAATAAGTAACAGTGTAATTAAAGAAACATTTGTTTAAACAAGTGGAATTTTGCCTAGAAGTATAAAAACAAAAAAAAAATCAGCATTAATATAAAAGTCTGATCTGTGCTGGAATTACTGGGGATGAGCACCATGCAAACTGGATCAGAGTTTGGCCCTTGTTTCCCTGCAGCTGAGTAATATTTGGTCTGGTTCTCTTTCACGCAACACCAGCAATGTGAAAAGAGCCCCAAAACAAGAGTAAGTTGCACTTATTTATATTTTTAACTTCTTTTTTTACGTTGACAGATTTGTTAATATTAGTGAGAACCAGTGTTTGTTTTTTCCTGTTGTCAACCTCATCCAGCCTTTTCCATTCTGCTTTTAAAATGTTCCTGATTTACATCTCTTTCTCGGCAAGGTGAGAAGCTGTAAACCTAGAGAATACAAAGTACAACCATAAAATGTGTCAGAAAGCAGTAGTTGAAAGAGTGCTGTTTCCTTTGTTTTTCTGAAGAAATGGAAATTTTAAGCTATGCTAAGGTCACAAGTTGATACCAGATGTACTTTTTGGCTTTGGCACAAGACTCAAGTACAAGTACTTAAAAGAAACAAAAACCACCTCTGTTACAGTCACATGAAGGCTGCAATCATGGACCAAAACATGATTTTTGTTTTATTTGTTAAGTTAATAGCTACCAGAAATGTGTCTGTCATTCTTGGAAGAGGAATTGATGGGGAGAGGGAGAGTTGATCCCATTTATGCTTTGGGGCCCTGATCACTAAGTGCAGGGACTTAGCTGTTGCCATTGCAAGGGGATATTTTTATTCATAGGTGTATGTGGTGGAGGACTGCATGCTTTTTGTGAGCAGCTGATAATAAAGATTTAAGGGATTTGTCCAAAACCTACTCAATTAGGAGAAGAAAAAGAAAATTAAAAAATCACTGTGTTTGGGTTAATCTTTTGGTAGCAGGTGGTAGACGTTATTCTCTTGATGATGTCAGTGGTTAAATTTATCTGTAAGAAATTGAGAAGGAATGAAGGAGTGTCTTCTGCAGAACTCTTCAAGGCAGGCACTGGCTTGAAAAGATTCCCATCTAAATAACATTTTCACCAGATAAGATGTTATTTGCTTGCCAAAGCAGGGTGTTGCCCAATACTCAGACACCTACAGTGTCATTGGGAAATGCCTGTTAGGGACAAACTGCACCTAAACCATCCCTGTGTACGTGCCCCAAGCCCTGGGAGACACTGAAGGTTGAAGCAGAGCTGCCCGTGGTTGCATCACTGGACATGCTCAGGTGATGGCCTGCTGAGCTGCTGGCTTGCATGCTCCTCTCCTGCCAACATCTAACACCTGAGGACCTCAGCATGTGTATCAGGGCTCAGGCTGTGCTTCAGGCTGCTAATGCAGTGCTCTTGCTCCCACCCACTGCACTGCAGAGTTACCTGTTAGTCTGAGCATCTCCTTACCACCTAATGTCAGGGGAACTGCTGCCATTAGGAGGAGGTTCCTACAGCAAGTAGGTGTGGAGGTGTTCCAGCATCTCTGCATCCCACTTCTAAAAACAGATGCTTAACAATACACCTGTACAAAGAAAAAGGGATATCCTTGCAAGGATACGTAACCACCTCTAATAGAGATTCACATTAGGCAGAGGTGTGTACACTGGGAGAGGATGACAGTTAGGAGGGTAATTATGGTTTTCTTTGGTGTTTTAGTACTAAGATGACAATCATGTTTTTGCAAATCTAATTAGTGTCCTGGGGCTCAGAGTGTGTGTCCCCTTCCTGGGAGATCTCCTGTTGGCTGTGTGGTGGCTTGGAGCTTGCTCTGACGCCCCACCACAGTCATGTGTTCCTGTTGGAAGTGGAGGATGTATTTGAATGTTTTCCCTTATTCATGTATGCAACATTTGACTGCAGTTTATGCTCCAGAACAGGTTTTTTTTCCAAATCCAATGGGTTTTTTTAGATAAATACTTTGGTTTTTTAAAAAATATGAAAAATCAAGTGTGGAATATGTAGTTTGTGTGCAGTGGGACAGATGCAATTGTTCTCTCTACTTTCAGTGCTTTTACTTTCCCTTATTAACGTACACTTCGTTACCCACATGGCATCCAAGCCTTTATGGATGAGCTGCTTAGCCTTAACACAAAATACTGTTGTAACAATAGCTGTTGTTATTCTTGACAGAATCCCTAAATGGATCTTGGAAAGAAGGAGGATTTGTGCCTTCTAGTACCAGCAGCAGTGGATACTGGAGCTGGAACGCTCCCAGTGACCAGTCCAACCCATCCACCCCTTCTCCACCTCTGTCAGCTGATAGCTTCAAAGCTTTTCGGACACCTTCCCAGACAGATGATGGTATCGATGAAGCTGAAACAAGCAACCTTCTCTTTGATGAACCCATTCCTAGGAAGAGAAAGGTTAGCCTTGTGTTAAATTCCATACCCCTGGGCAGATACGATGTTTGTCAAGTTATTTTGCTGTGAAAAAGGAACAACTTGCCCAAACAGCTCTGTATGTGCGTCCCTCCTTAGCATCCAGTTAATATAGGTACTTATCCTAGTCACTGTCTCATTGAACCTAGTCACCTACTGTACACACATGCTGCCATCAGCACCACATATTTGGTGGCAGATGGTGAGGTTCTGCAGAGCCTCCTGCTCAAAAAACATTAAGAGTGATTTCCAGAAGGTGTTGCCTCTGGCCATTCAAGGGATTTCTATCCTGCTCTGGCAAATTCTTTGTATGCAGGATGCAACAGGCAGCCTTTACATGTCTTCACAGAAACTGGATATGGCCTTAATACTTCTTGTTCTCTGAAAGTGCTGTTTGTCTGACAGCATGTCAGATACCTTAATACTGTGGAGCTTTCTCTGTGCAAACATATGGAGTGAAAAGAGGAGAGAGAGAGAGAGAGGGATATCAAACTTGATGGCTTTTGATACGTTATTAGCAATGGCCAAATTTATCCTCGGTCAGAGTGCAAAAGCAGACTAAATAAAACACAATGTAAAAAAAAAAAGCCCAAAAAACCCAAAAAAGCACCGTTGTGCTAGCAAGTAAGCTTCCCTCGAAGAAAAAGAAAACAAAGAGATGGCACTAGTCCAAGTTTCCTTCTCTTCCAACGCAACAGGACAGATTTTACATAGCAGGATGAAAAAGGGCTTTTTGTAAGAAGAAAAAAACAGAGAACTTATTCTCCTTAGTGACTTTGTTTCTGGCTCAGTCTGAGACAGTTAATTGCTTCATCACCAGCAGGAAGAAGTTTTAATGATTGTTTAAACCTGTTCAGATTCATCCTTCTGCTCCAGAAGTTGCTTATTTGCCCACCCACACTGTTCTGCCCTTGTTTGTCGGAGAAGACTATAAAATATTTGTGATTCCTGTGATTCCTAATAAGGAAAGAAAAATATTTTGGAAGACACCTTTGTTATAATAAGTTAGAGCTGACTGTAACAGAGATGAATTTTGGGGGTGTGGGACAGGAGGAGTAGGAAGGCAGAAGTGTGCTGCTTTGCCTTACACTTTTCAGTTAAAGTTCAGCTTATTAGCATCACTTACTGCTCAGCTGTGATGAGACAGATGTGTTTGCAGCTGCATCTTTACTGTTATCCAATTTGTCAATGATATTTCTATTTATGTACCCACCACAGATCTATTACTCTATCTGTTCTGGTTCACAGAGATTTTGCTCTGTATGGCAAATTTTTAGTTTAGATAAATAATGACATAACCTGACAAATGTTTTATAAATCAACTGCATTACCTTTGGGTTTTTATATTCTTGTTCAAGCAGGGTACTTTATCTGAGTTCAGCTTCTCAGCTTTAGAAGCTGAAATAAAAATGTTCATCTTATCTTATCTTTGGGGATGCAAAAATCAGAAGGAATAAACCTGGAAATTGGGTGATCTATAACCTTACTTTTACTTTTTAAAGTTTTTTCCAATTCATGTTTGGAAAATATCATGTTAGCAACAACTTCCCTTGTTGCTTGCTGAAAAGTTTCCACTAATATAAATAGGTTTCACAAAACTATTTATGCTTCATTATTTTCTTAAATAGTCTGACTAGGCAATTTTTTGGCTAGTCAGAAACAGAAGCATGGTGTATGTTCTGTATTTCTACTGAGCAAGATTTCATTTGCTTATGTTAAAATGCATGAGTTTTTCAGAGTTCTAGCACTGATAATAAAGCTAAAAACACAGTGGAGCTAGGAGATTGGTTTTACCATCAAGCTAGAGACTGATGTTAAGCCATTCTGTGTCCTTAAAGATGCATATGGTGGTCATGATGTCATATCAGAATTCCTAAGATGTGAGGTGAGTGATCAGCATGGTCTTCATCTTGTTGCTGTGGTTGGCTGTGGGGTTTTGAGCTCATTGTAGTATTTGCTATTTTATTATAGCAGTAAGAAATGTATTTATCAGAATTGCTAGATAGATTACATTTTATTTTAGGAAGAAAAGTTCTGTGTCTATTTGAATATAGTTGTATTCTCAGATAGAAAAAAAATTACAGAAGTAATTTATATGCAATTCATTCCAAAGTAGAAGGCTTTCATTCAAACAGTATGATCAGGTACCTCAAATCTTAAAGCCCTCAGCATTTGTACTTTCAGAGAGGTGTTAAACTGCCAAGTAACTGTGAGAACATGCTACTTCAATCAACTTGTATTTTGAAAAGCCCATCAGATGCCATTTGTAAAAATTATATTCTAATCACTGCCTTTCTAATCTACTGGCATGTGGTTCCAAAGTGTCCAAACCCAGTCAGCTTTTGTTCAAGATAAAAAGAAGCATGTACTTATCTCTAAGGATGTGCTTGTTTCCTTCTTTTTTCTTTCTTTTTTTAAAATTAGCTTTGTATGAATATATTAATTGAATCCTACATGTAACTAAAATTGTAGCATAATAATGCAATATTTTGAAGGTCTTCCTTGTGTTTTCTTTAATAATGTGTTCTGTAACAATAGTGAAAATTATTTTGACACACCATTAATTTATTTTTTTTTATTATTTATAAAGCAGGTTTTGTTCTGGGATAAAATTAGCTTTTTAAAAAATCTGTACCATTCTGCAATATCTTTATTTTTTGTTACCACATACTGTGCTTTAAATTAAGACTGTTTTTCTACACAGCCTTCAAAATATTGAAGATTGGGCTGGCTAGAGCCTTGGCTGTGCTCTAAATCAATGATAATTTAGTTTAGTCCAATGAAGTTATATTAAAGAGTATAACAAGACTATTAAAATGAGATTATACACACATTCTATTTAAAATGCTGAACACAGCCACAGTCCCACAGTGTCTCATTCTCTTGTCCAGATAATGGCCAAAGCAGCTTCTGAAGGAAATAAAAGCAGATTTTGCCAACTTAGGGGTGAATGTTGTTATTGCAGAAGCAACAGTTTTCTGGCACAGTGTTTTCTCTGTGTTGCAAAATTCACAAGCAGAAATATTTAGAAGAGCTTGCTTTAGGGAGAGCTTAATTTAAGAAGATGCCTTGCATTAAGTGAGAAGTCCTCATCAGTTATTCTCTGAGGCTTCAAAGACATGTAGGAAGTTTTGATACCATGTGCCTCCTTTACTGGGGAGACAGAAACCAGAACTTGCAAATGGAAAAAGCCATGCCAAGGAGCAGAGAGAGGTAAAGTTTTGGTACAAGCTTCTCCTGTGGCTTTTCACTGGAATTCTGTTAAGTTCAGTAGGATGACACTGTTGACAGAGAATATCACATTATTATAAATTCAGAGTCTGAGACTCTGAACCTTCAGAGTGCTTTATAATAGTAGATCTGTTTTGGGTGGTTTGGTTTCCTTTCTATCTTCCATGCAGCTAATGTCACTTGATTTTAATTTCCAGAACTCCATGAAGGTGATGTTCAAATGTCTGTGGAAAAACTGTGGGAAGGTACTGAGCACAGCTGCAGGGATCCAGAAACACATACGGACCATTCACCTTGGGTAAGAAAGCAGTCTCTTTGGAACTGTAATGGTATAGAAGGAGAGCAGTTACACTTAGAAGATGAACTGGGTTGTCCTTGGCTTTTCTGTCTCAAATCCCTAGGTTTCTGAGGAAACTGCAGAGTAGTGCATTGACATGAACTTATTCCAACAGTGAGGCATTTTCTTTCATGAACTTCACCAGAAGGTCACATACAGCTCTTGGTCACACTGCACTTCCCTAATGGCAGCACTCTTTGGTGGCATTTACTTCATGTGTGCCATCTGCACATCACACCCAAGCTGATGTAGGTTTCAGGGTCTTGCATGAATAGTTTCCAGCTTTGTTTCACATCAGATCAGGTGTTGTGCTAATTCCAAGTCAAATTAACCTTGAAAAAAATACCTCAAAACATCAAACCTGAGGAACCTAAGAAAAAGAAACTAGGCTGCAATTCCATGTGTATCTTCCTTGGACTAGAAGCAAAAGCAAATTTATCTTGTATGACACAAGCTTGTTTCAGAAATCTAGTGTGCAAATGAAATCTCTTGTGCAATTTGCTGAGTGACGCAGATGTCTCATACATAGTTACAGTGGGAACTCACGGCCTTCACCAGTTACATATGTGGAAATAAATCTTGTTGTGTAAGTCTCTGTTACCTGATGCTTAAAAATTGAAGTGACAATGACAATGTAGTCTGGTGTGGAGTTTAGCAGAGTCTTGCAAAAGTCTTGGCTCTGAAGAGTTGCAGCAAATGTTGCTTTGCCTGCTTTGTCCTGTACATCATGGGGACATCCTTTCCGTGGCACAGGAGAGGGAAAAGTAAACAGCAGAACTTCTCTGGAATTTGGAGCTTGTGACTTCGAGGAGTTTTAGTGAGTAACTGTCTGATGGATGGTACTTAGGGTAGAGACTTTCAAACCTGTTCAACCCACAGTCTGTCTACATGCTCCATTGAGTAAGATGGTGAAAGGAGCAGAGGTAGATGTGTTCAAGCAACCCAGATGAAGGACTGGTTAGGGGCTGGTTTTGGGGTGCATGAGTGGAAATGGAGAGGCCCAGCATTCATGGCTTTTTATGGACATGCAGACAGGAGGATGCTTATGGCTCCCAGATTTCCCATGTGGGTGATTCAGGAGAAGATAAACATGTATGAGCTGTGAGTTACATCTGTATAGCATGTGGATTATGTGTACTAAAGTAGTGGTTTGTTTTGGACTTTAAGATAACATGTAGCCTACTGGGAACTACTGCTTTGACTGGGCTGTTTCACTCCTGGCACTTGTACTCAAGCACACAGCAGATGGTGCCAGGGGTGCAGGGGCAGTTAAACCTAAATATCTCCTTCTTCACTAAGTCTGCTTCTGGAAAGTACAACCAGAAAGTCCTGTCCTTTCCCTACCTGTGTCTGAGTGAGTTGTATGTTGGGACTGTTTTGTAGCAGCTGCTTCTGTTAGGGCCAAGGAAAGTTACAGTGAACTCTGGCCATACTGTATTTGCTCTAAGTAACACCTCATAAGATTACATATTGGTTGTCATAGCATCAGTGAAGTATATCTTGCCCATGTTTGTTGTCTTTACATATCCTTCTGTGGCTGCTCTGTCATTTCTGAAGTCAAGATTCTTGTTAATTTCAGTAGTTGGGAATGAGAAGGTGATACTAAAGCTGAAGCATAGAGGTTAAACATCTACTTCATGGTCAAAGAACTAGTTAAGAATAAGACAGAGAGAAAAGACATATAATTCCTGATTTTTTTTCCCTTCAGACTAAATGGTTTTCCTTTCCCCCCCTCTTCCTTCCCTGCAGACAGAATGCTGATAAAGTAAGTAGGGATGAAACTTTGAGTAGTAATTTATTGACAGTATGAATATATTTAGTCATGCATCTAGAACTTAAAATTTACCTTGGGGTTCTTGCTTCTATTTAATCAGTCCTTCATTCTTTGTCTTGGTACAGACGTGTAGGAGAGTCTGACTACAGCGATGGAGAGGAGGATTTTTATTACACAGAAATCAGGCTCAACACGGACTCAGTAGCTGATGGCTTAAGCAGTCTTTCCCCAGTCTCTCCATCTCTAGTATCTCCTCCTTCTTTTCCTACCCAAGATGCAATCCGTCCTGAAACTTCCTGTGCCAAAACTGAGACGAAGTTGATGACACCTCTGAGCCGCTCAGCTCCTACCAACCTCTACCTCGTACACACGGACCATGCTTACCAGGTAACACTGGGGAGAGTGAGCTTCATGGATTACACTTATGTGCCATTGATGTATTAAGAAATGTCAGATCCCAATGCAGACTTGGGATTTTAAAAGGTCTAGTTTTAATAGGCTGAATTTTTTCCAGTGCAGCCCAAGGGGTTTGTCTCATTCAAATTTAGATGTCTGCTTCTGAGCTAGTTGGTTGGTTGTACTTCCACCGTAGCTGGTGGATTTTGGGGTGCTATTTATTCAGCCACACATAGGTGCATGCTTCAGGTTGAGAAGAATTGCTTCATGTCTCTTACTGCCTACTGTCAATTGTCCACTGACCATAAGGAGGGCCCCATGGTGATGTGCTCAGATGTGGTCTCCTGCATTGTAAAAATTCTCAATTCAGTCAACCGAATCCCTCCCAGAGTATAAATTTCATCTCTACTTGTACTGGATGTGTTTGTAGGCAAGTATCCAAGAGATGCCAGGAACAATTAATTTATTTTATTTGTACAGTGTGAGATGTCAGTTTGCATATGTGAAGCAGAGCAGGAATAATGAAAAGGCATATATAGTGTCCTGCCCTCAAAGGTAATGGTTCTTAAATGGCAAAAATCCAATCAGATCCAAAAACCGCTGTTCCAAAAACTTCCAACTAAGTTCAAACAGAAAGTATCAGTTTTAAAACTGCACTAAAGTATTACATGATTTGGCCTGGAGACCATATGAAAAAAGAAGAATACAGACTTTGAAGACGTGTGGTCCCTGACCTGTGTAGGCACTGAAGAATTGAACTCTGTTAAATTTATCTCATGCAATAACTTTCTTATACAGCACTGTGCAGATGAAACCTTTTTGGTTTGTGTCTGGAGCAGACCCACTAAAAGGGCAGAGATAACCACACAGAATTCATGGGCTTGTTGCTTGTTTTAGATTCTTGTGCGCAGCAGAAAGCGTAGGTGGAAGCTTGGCATCTCAGGTGGCAGCTGCATCAGGTAGCATACCAACCTGGAGATGGATAAAACCAGCTAGGAGGAAGACTTTCTTAGGTGAATTTAAGCCCTGCCTCTCATGGAGTGAGGCACTGAGCCAGGCTCCTGAGAAGAGTCTCACTTCATTTGGGATTTGCAGTTGTGTCTTCCCTGCAATTTGGAGTCTCATTTGATACTCTTTTATTAGCAGCCTTTAAGTAAAATGCTTGCCTAAGGAATCTTAGTTCTAACGTTTAAGTTGCTTGAATTGGATTTGAATTGATTTATTCTCAGACTGCAGGTGTCTGAGCCCTGTCTGCTTTTCAATCCTTCATTTCATCAGCAAGGGTGGACACTAGTCCACACTGTTCAAGACTTTCTAATTGGAAGCAGGAGGCAAGGATCCTGCATGAGCAGTCAGTTTGTCTTTGCAAAGGAGGCAGTCTCTGCACAGCTGGGTCACTGGCAACCTGTGTTGGGGGCCCTCTAGCCTAGCAAGAAGAGCACTCTCTGGGAGGCAAGGTGGAGATTCAACTCTCGTTAGAAAGGAGGAATTGAGCCCAGGTTTCACTCATAGCATTTAACCATTCTTGTGACTGTTGTGTAAAAGAGGATAGCAGAGAAGGTGACAACAGCATCTTTAGTACCACCTTATTTCCTGCACTGTGTTTCCTGCATTTTCCTGGCTGGTGTGAACCATATGCAGAATTTCATAATTTTTTTTTTTTTACTTCTGATACAAACATCTTTATGAAAACTGAAACAAAGTATTGAATGGGAATGTAATGATGAAGACAATCTCTCATATAAATGAGAGCATGAAAGTGGAAATAACTTCACTGGGAGTGAAGAGGCAAAATTCACTGTTCAAGGAACTCAGATAAGGGAAGCCAAATCAGATTCATTACAGCATTCCTGTTAAAAAAAGGGGAAAAATATGGAACCCAAAGCTGGGTCACAGCAATCATAGATAGTCTATTAATTGTAATTTCCTGTATGACTGGGAAATGGTACGTATAATACCTGTAGGAAGAAAGGTGTGAAGGAAAAGTGATAAGGCAAGTCCTGTATCTCTCCTCTGACCCAGTGCTATGGATGAGGAAAGATTTAGAAGAATAATTGTGGAAAGTACTGCGTATGAAATGAACTGGAGTGGAGGAAGCCCAAAGAAAGACTGTATGCTACAACAGTTTTAACATCTTCCTTGGGCAGGTTTGCTTTGTAAACAACAAAGAAGCAGTACTGAAGAACAAATCCCTCTGGGTTCAAGGAGAGCATTTGATCTTAAAACATGTAGGCAGTATTTCTGAGGTTAGAGATTAAATTTAGTGTAGGAGAGAGATCTGGGGAGTCAGGGAAAAGAGCAGGGAGTTATTTTGAAAAGGATTGTTGAATGTTGAATGAAAAGCTGTAATTGGGCCTGATCTCATTTCATTAAATCATTTTGGTGCCAGAAAAATACTATAATAAACTTTGCTGATAACAAAACTTCTGAGCTATCAGCAGTACAGGGGTTTGTATATCATGCTTTGTGACTGGGTGATCTTATGAGTAGTAGGTTTGGGATTCAATTTAATGGTGGAAAATACAAAGTCCTGCACCTCAGGAACTAATGAGATTTTTTTGCTATAAATGAGGAAAGTTAGAAAATTACAGGGAGAGGAAGCCTATGTTCTTTAACCAAGCACAGAATGACTGTGAGTCAACAACAGGTCTGTGAAGGGGAAAAAAAAAAAAGTTGTAAGCTTTCTTGGGTAAGAAATACCTAGTAGAGACAGGGAATTTTAATGCCATTTTACAAGACTCCAGGATAACTTCAGCTGAGATCCTGAGCAGAGTTCTGGTCAACCCATCAAGGGTGATGGGCTCCAATTAGAAGGGGTAGAAAGAAGGTGATCAGAATGAAGAGGGAGGGCAGGGGATGACACAGAAGGACTGAAAGCTCAGTCAGAGAAGGCTTGAGGAGAGGATGGGTTTGCTACCTGGGGAGAAAGTGAGAGGACAAATGTGAGAGGAGAAGAGAATGAGCATATGGTGTTTGAGATATAAGGCTAATGCTACCACTCATGAATAATTATAAATTAGCCATCAATATATTTTGATTGGAAATCAGATTGAACTCTCTAAGCAAAGTGAGACTGGGGTATAGAAACTCTTCAGAACATTGTAATGTTATGGTTGCTTATGTTGTGGAAGAGATTTTCTAAAATGAAAGCCTCAAAAAAGTGGCTGTGCTTGGTGAGCAAATATGCATGTCAGGGAAACAAATGGGCCAGGGGACTGAGTGTCTAAATCTGACCATGTCTTAGGTAATTATTCAGGTACTGAAAAAACAAAACTGAGCACCATTTTATTTTAGGTGACTGTGAATTACAGCCATTTTCAATTTCTTATACTTCACATTTCATTACAAGACTAGTGCCTATACCTGTAAAATTTAGCTATAGAGGAACTATGGTGGGCTCTTTCAGCATCTAGGAGTTCCCTTGTGGATCTTCTTCCAGTACCCTAGGAAGTCACCATGGTGACCTTGTTCTGACCTGATAGTCTGGTGAGATGCTGAGTGAGGCAGTGCTGCCTCACTGCCCACCCCACAACCTCCAGTTCTTTCTGGCAGGAGTGCTGTGGTCATGCACTCCTTCCTGTTTGAAGCAGGCTGTGATGAAGCCCTGCTGGTACCATCTGGAGTTGCCAAATTTTTCTTGATGGTTTTCAGCAATTTTTATATATATATATATATATATTTATTTTTTTTTTTATGGAGCTCTGTGTGTCTGTGTGGATTGCCTTGGAGCTGTCAGCAGGCTCAGCAGCCCACAGAGCATCACTGCCATAGATGGAGGCATTTGGTGGCCTCAGTTTCTTTTCCTTGGAGGCACTCCAGGGGATTGCTTCTGCACTTGTTTACTCTGAAGATCATCTTTAATGGGCACTATCAGGTTGTTTGTCATCACTCCTCGCTTCCTGGTGGCTTCTGGGAAGCATTTTCTTCCCTGAAGCTGTGAGACAACTTCAGCAGCCTTCAAACACAAACACTGCTTAAATAAGTGTATTATTGCATTGTTGTCAGGCACAGGCAACAGAAAGACAGAGAAAAAATTCATTTTGAATAGCACGTTCTTTGTAAGTTTAAGCCAAGGAGACTTTTGGTTTGGTTTGGGGTTTTTTTGGTGGTGAAAGTTTGAAATCCAAGAGTCAAAGTGAGTCTGTGTTTGTGGTGGCTGTTTGTACTCCTGCTAGGCAGGGTAACTGCAAAGGCATGAGTTTCCTGACTGTAAATTAAATGGGATTCAAAAAGGCACATGGGAGAATTCCTGAGGGCTCAGAGGCCAGATAGAAAGCCAAAGGGAAGGCACAAGATGGAAGGCACTCAATGGTCTGACTTTGTTTTATCAGGTATTGCACCCCAGGGCAGCACTGAGTAATAAAGCCCAGACAGGAAGAACGTAAGAGTTCAAGGGGCCATGAGGTCCTTCAAATATTTTCTTTAGTTTACTCTTTTCCCAAGGATTATTTGCATATACTTATTTTTGATAGGAAAGACTCTTTTAATTGGGATGATTCTTAACACCATTCATCTGACAAACACAAAATGGCCAACACTTATTGTTGATAGTAAATCCTGTTGTTCAAGAAGCCTCCCCAACCAGTCTTCAGTTGTTTAAACCAGCTGCCATCAGGTTAAATTCTCCCCTGTTTATCACTGTGGAACAGCTAATTTTTTGCTGCTAACTTGCATTATTTTAAAAGTTTGATTTTGTGTCCTTTTTTATTAGATCTAGCTTTTAAGACTTTTGGATGGATTCTTGTGAGAGTTATCTTTCTCTGAACAAGGTTTTAAGAACAGTTATATATTAATATATCCAATTCTTACTGGTTTATCTATGATTATCCCTCTCATAAGGATAAAGTGCTTGTTACCATGTAGGTTTTTTTCCACCTCTCAAAGTCTCTCTTAGATTTGCAGTTTCAAGGAGTGAAAGATCCCTTGAAATCTTTTGGAAGAGGAATAGTTCTTCTTACTGGAATAATTTTTTCTTTCCACACAGGCCACTCCTCCAGTGAACATTCCAGGGTCAGCAAAATTTACTCCCAATGGCAGTAGCTTTAGCATCTCTTGGCAGTCACCTCCAGTTACCTTCACCGGCATTCCAGTAAGTGAATGACACCACAAAAACAAACAAACAAACAAAAACCCTAATAGGTTTTCAGAACTTTTTGTTTTGTTTCACAGTGTTCCAGAGCAGAAGTAAATTTGACATAGTAGGTACTAAAAAGACACAAATTGAATAGGTGCCTGAGTTTGCCAGCTGATTGGCAAATGGCTAAAATGGCTGATTTTAACACTTGCCAGTCCCTCATTCAATAGTTAATTTTTTTTCTATCAGTGTCTACAGAGAACTGGATCGATCATGTATTTTTTTTTACACTACGTGTTTACAAAAGAACATTCTGGTAGGTGCAGACCCTGGCACTATATGGTCCTTTTTGTGCTACTAAGAGATTTCTTACAAAACTTGATAGAAAATTAGTGACATGGTGGTTATGCTTCCAGGCTAATTGTATTCAAGCAGTAGGGCTGTTACCTAAATGAACTCTGAAGAGGATGCATATTTGAAAGGCAACCAAAAGAAACAGTGTGATGGGAATGCAAAGTCTGATTCTAGTAAGCTACATATATGTAGTCTCTATTGATAGTAGAAATTTCTGTACTTTTCTCCAGAAAATATGTTCAATACATACTACATTTTACTACATTTGAGGGCTGGAGCACCTCCCCTGTGAAGACAGGCTGAATAAGTTGGGGTTGTTCAGCCTAGAGGAGGCTCTGAGGTGACCTTATAGCAACCTTCCGATATCTGAAGGTGGCCTACAAGAAAGCTGGGGTAGGGCTTTTTACATGGGTGTGTAGTGAGAGGACAAGGGGGAATGGGTTGCCCAAGGGAGTTGTGGCTGACCCCTCCTTGGAAGTGTTCAGGGCCAGGTTGGATGGGGCCTTGAGCAACCTGGAAGGTTATAGTGGACGGTGTGCCTGCCCATGCAGGGAGGTGGAACTAGATGATATTTAAGATCCCTTCCAACCCAAACCATTCCATGATTCTGTGATCCTAATACATACTGGAATTTGGCACATTTTTAATGAAGATGTGTTAGGTATAAAGTGAACTCTGACCCTTTCTTCAAAGTAGGTGGTATCATAGAATCATAGAATTGGCCAGGTTGGAAAGGACCTCTGAGATGATCAAGTCCAACCCTTGATCCACTACCACTGTGGTTACCAGACCATGGCACTGAGTGACACATCCTTATGCAAGGCCTAATTTCATAAACAGGATTGCAAAAGTGGGATTTTTTGTTAAACATGGACTTCCAGTGGTAGTCCTAAATGTAACACAGTATAGGTGTGGGTATATACTGTAGGGGGAGTTAAAAACTTGTATGAAGAGTTCAAAGGGATTAGGTTTCTAGTGCCTAGTGTGTTGAATTGTAAATGTAGTAAATGTAAATGAAGTAAATGTAAATCACAATTTATGAGTAATGGAAGATCTTCTGTATAATAAATAGAGACAAAAATTAGTGTAATAGTAGCTAATCTTTATTGGAAAGCATTTTTCAGAATAAATTGATATTCTCTAATCATAAAGCTTTTTTGATACCGTAACATTTCATTTAATATTACACTTTCCTACTTTATGAATCTTTTAAGTGTTATATAAGTCACATTGCTCATCCAAAGAACCTTATAGCTTTTTTCTTTCTGACAGTGGATATTATACATGGCCATAAGAGATGCTATATCTCTCCCTTCTCTTCATCAAGTGAATCTCCAAAGCTTCTTACTGTCAACCTTTGGCAAATCTCAGAGATTTTCTGCAGAGGCTGTGGCATCCTGCAGGGCTGATAAAAAATGAAAGTGGCTGAATCAATTAAACTGCACTCTGCCAATGAATATTTATTAAATTCTATCAAGGAACAACTAACAGTGAAAGACATCATGCTGGCAGCAATTTGAACAAGAGTGCCTTGACAAGAGTATGCTATCCGTGAAGTTCCTCGAGAATTTGATTTCCCAACAATGGGGTTGATACAGAGTAATTATGAAACTGGCTCCTTTTGTGAAGTAGCACAAATTGGTGCCAGGAGTGTTGGGAATCTAAAAATGCAATTAACCACATTGCAAATCAGACACTTAAGAGGACAGGACTAGACACATATGTGTTTAGTTTATTGTTCGAGCAACAATGTTGTTCTGTGGCTGTAGAGTTGAGATTTCTCAAAAGAATTTAAGAACTACCAAATCACTTTCTGAGAATTGTGTGGAGATGCCAATGATTTGAGTACAATTTTAAAATAATCCCAGTACAAAAACCTGGGGAAACAGTGATGATGGCAGAATTATAAACCACTCAGAGAACCATAGTTGCTGCCTTTATATCCCTGTCTAACAGCATTTATAAGGCTATTTAGCAAAAAAAAAACCCCAACAACCCAACCACAAAACCTTCTCGGTTTACACATATTTGACAATTCTGTCATCAGTGAGATCATTTAGGAATTACAAAGGCTTGTCTGCACTAGAAAATTATGTGCACTGAGGGTGCAAATGCAAAGTAGTGTTAAGTAACTGTATATTAGATGAAAGTTCCTTTCTCATGTATCTAAGTGAATTAGATATTGCCTTATAAAAACAAAGCTCTGTTGATTCCCACCCCTACACTGAGTGTAACTACTTTAGAAAAGCTGTAGGATAGGGAACTTTATCCCACTCTTATGAGATTTATTTAAGCCTAGAGTATGCAACAGAGCCAGAATACTATAAACTCAAGCAGCTGTGTATGTACAGGGTCCCTGAGATGAGGTGCATGTCTGTAGCACTCAGTGGAACTTCAGAGAGTAAGTCCAAACCATTACTTTCTGCCTGACCCTTAATATTCATTCAAGGAGTTTTCTAAAATGGCATTGGGATACTTTGTCCTGGGCAGACCACTGAGTAGTAAAGAATTAGGTACCAATTTGCAAAAGCACCTAGTTCTACACATTTCTTTACATTACTAGTGGTGTTGAAATGGGATGATTCTGTCCTCAACCCACTAGAGGGCTGTTGAATCCTGGTTTTGAACAGTCTCCTTTCTAGGCCTATATGTCAGCAGTTAAGCCCATGAGAGAAATGACATCTCAAAATAGTCTTTTGTGGGGTTTTGACACCTTCTTTGAGTGTTTCCCCATTCATTCCCATGGACATGGAATTTTGATCACATTAGGCATTTATCTGTGAGTCATAAAGGAGGAGAATTAGGGGAACCTCCGAAGTCCTTATAGCCTTATATGTGCTCTGAGTCATGAATAAAGTTAATTCTTGAGGCAGATGAGAAATACACTTTTTCTTAACATTGTCCCAAGGTAACTGCAGGTGCAAGAGAAGGTTGACTGTTGGCACAGCTGTGAGTTATTGGTGGGTACAATTGTCTGCATGAAGCAGAAAAGACAAGTTCACGTTTGCTCTACCTCTTGACACTGAACTAGGAGAGAAAATAAGGCATACACACAATTAAATGATGCAAGTGGGATGAGCAGCAGTGGAGTCTGTATGTCTTGGTACTGGAGGACTTGTTGTAATGGCCATATAGTTCCAGTTTTATGTAATGTAGGATAAAAGTCTTCTTGAACACTGCATGATCTCCCCTGTGTGGTACTGATTTTTACCTGCTTGCTCACAAGACCCAAAAAGGTTCAACAGGAGAGAAGATCTTTAAGTTTGATAATCTGATGTTTACAGATCACAAGTCTTCTCTGTAAGCACAGTTTCTCCCAGGAGATGTAGCTGGAAATTTCAGGTCCTTCCTTCAAACAACCACTCTTGTTTCACATTTTAATTCTCTGCTTTAGACAATGCTTCGAACATGAAAAGCCTCCAAGGGATAAGGATTGCCTTCTCAGAACCTCCTTTTAATCTGTTCTTAGTGTCATCTACAAAGGAATACAGCTAGCTGGTATTGTTTAGACCTCCTGCAAAGCATATCAAAATACACTCCAGCTAACTTCAGTGCATCTGAGCTGCCTTTCCAGTCCCTGGAACCCATCATGCAGGGGCCCTCTCTGGAGAATGAGAGAGGAGATGCAGCCTGCGTGCTGCAATTACAACTCAAGCCTGTTCTGTATTTGGAAGCAATCAGGATAATTGCTTGTAACAGAGGAGACTATCAAAGCACTTTTTGTTCAATGGTAACCAAGGAATATGTTGGATATCCATTAGTAGTGGTCAATATAAAAATTTTCTGGGTTTTAAAACCCTTGAAGAATTGACTGGAGATCTCTGATTGCTGGTAACAACTGGAAAGCAGTGCAGTGTGTGGTGAATGCCAAAGATGAGAAAAGTGTTCTTGCTTTGCATTTTGTCTTCAGTGTTTGAGTCATTCCTAGGTAAAGTAGTTGATAGAAGGTAGGGAAAAAAGTAGTAGACAATAAGCTGCCCTCAATATTCTGAAGAACTGGACAGAAAGAAGGAGCTAGTGTGGTCTCTGGGTGTATAAAACCTGACATAAGCAGGTAGAGAGAGGAAATTTCTTACAAGTTTTGGAGATGTAATCAGTAATTGTCTAAACTGATTCAGAGTGCAAGCTGTTAAATCAGAAATTTCTGTAGTTACCAGCCAAGCATAAAAGTTGAAAGACTGTCAGTGTCTGCACTCTGTTACAAGTATTAGTTTTTTGCTGCTGTGGAGTAGCTATAAAATAGCCTTTATATTAAAAAAAAATCAAAGCACGTTCAGTAGCCTGCTTCAAGTAGGGTCACTTCCCATTCTTCCAGATACTGTGAGTCTTCAAAAGGGCAGGATTGAACAGTCATAGCAATACAGGGAACTACCACAGTATCTCCATTTCCTAGCTGCAGGAGGCAGTCACTCTGTGCACCAGCTGCCCAAATGAAGCTTGCTATGTTCTGCGCATAAGAAGAAGTGAGTGTTCGTAATTTTTTTCTGGTGTTTTAGATGTAAAGTGATTGAAGTCTTTACCCAGAAGCAAAATAAGACCCTAGCAGTAAATAATTTAGGAATTATTTAAGGCCAAGCTTTATGCCATGTGATTACTCTAATGATGTTGCCAACCCTAAGGCTCATTTGGAAACGTTCAGAAGACCAAACTACACCCTTCGCTTGTGAACATTCACAAGGAGGACACCTGCTGGAAAGGCTTAAAGTGCAGAATAAAGGAAAATCAGGGAAATAATCCAGTACATTTTATTAGCAGTCTTGATCAGAAGGACTGCATTGCATTCCCATTAAGACCCCAAAGACCACATAGTAAGTCCACTGCAGCAAACCCCCTTCTCCAGGGCTGTCTCTCCACAAAAAGTGCCAAAACACAGACGGGAGCAGCACATGAAATCCCTTTGTTTCATAGGGTGTTATTGGCATTGATAATTTTATTTTTCCAGTTATTTTCCCTGCTTAAATTGGAGACATTTTTCATAACAGCTGTTCAGACTTAAATAAGAACGAATGCATTTTCTGTATTTCCCAAAACCTGCAATGATGCTGATCTGTATTCTGGTTTGCTCTGCCTTCCTATGTATATGTTCTTCATAAGCAGCTTTTTTTTGTCTGTATTGACAGGTCTCACCAACTCATAATCGTCCTGCAGGGAGTGGAGAGCAGAAACAGTCCCACACAGTTCTTTCATCACCGCCTAGAGTAGCATTTGGCTTGAGGTATGGGACCATTAGCTCCTGCTCACAGACCAGCAGCCTCAGAACCTGGAGGGCACTTAGTAAATAAAATATCAGTGGATAAAGAAACAGAAAATCCACCCCACCAACCGTGATTGCAGTTGTCAGGGTGTTTCTCATGAGAACACTTCAGAGTAAGTGTTCTGGACCTATTTTGTTGACGTTACCATCAAAGGTAAAGTCTGGGGGAGAAATGAGTTGTTGCAAAATGAAAAAGGCAAGCTGTGAAGCCCAACTGCAGGCCTTGTGCCATGAATGTCTGGAGTTCAGATGCAGATATAAATTGCCATGGAAAGCAGCACTGCCTGGATTCACTGGTCCAGCTGAAGCATCCAGAACTCCATTACCAGGCTTTGCTTTTTTTCCCTGAAAGGCTGTGCTGCCTCATGTGCTCATCACTGTTCAGTCAGTGTGGTATTTGGCTTCAACTGAATTTTAAGAAAGTATACCTCACAACAAATTAGATCAAAGCAAAGTTTTATATGCCTTGTCTTCTAGACATAAGTTGCAGTCACTTCCATTAAAACTAACTGATGTTTGACCAGCGTCTGCTTTAGAAGTGCTCAAAATGTTATGTTAAAAATCAAAACTGTGACACTGAGTTTCTTACAGTAAAGGATCTCCTTGTTTCTCACAGTCCTTAAGGTGCCCTAAAATGAGATAAAAGGAAGATTTCATGATTTTCCTTCTCTTCCTGACTCTCAGATCATTGCATATGCTACAAACCAAACTTAAAATCTTTCCAGTTCATGGATTGTGCCCATTAATGAATGCTGAATAATCAAAAAATGCATTGGTGTTCAAGGGAGCAATCACCAGGCAATTTCCCCGTGTGCCATGCAGTGTGTAATACAGGTACTGAACAATTCTGTCTGTTACAGTTCCTTGATTTGAAGACACCAGAAAAGATAGCACTGATGTAGTTAGTGTTGGGTTACCTGTAGCATTGCTCCTCGGGTTTGCTGGCTTGCAATGTGTGAAATAAAAAAGTTCCATTTTAGCAGTTACTTTGATCATCTTCTAAACTTGTGAACTTTTGAGTGGGGTTGGAAGATGGAAACCACGACAGTCGTTACAGCTTTGAAAGCAGATCCTTCAGGCTTTGCTGACTTTGGGGACAACAGTGAAGTAACACACATGAACAAAATGCTGCAAGTGAGAGCAAGGGTTAAAACTTTTTGTTTTGTTTTGTTTTTTCAATCACTTTGTTGTTTTTCAGTCAATGAGCTCAGAAAAAACCTTGAAGGAAAGACTGTCAAGCTTAAGAGCTGGTAGTTTTTCCCCTCTTTTGCATAGCTGCTGCCTGCTGGTAGTCAAGGTCTGCTGCTCAAAGCTATGCAAAATATTTTTAATGCAGCTCCACTGCAAAGAGGACTCCTGCCTGATGTGACCTGGGCTGGATTGTGGGACAGCTATGACTGTCTGTCACAGCTTGGCACTTAACGTGGCTAAAGTACCATTTATCCTGAGTGGGCTTAGTCACTGGCTGAAGTCAGTAATGTGTTTTCCTGGGGTCATTCCTGGAGCAGAGGAGCAGGCTCAGAAGGTGCTGTGGAAGGTGTAGAAGCCAGGCAAGGAGAAGGTCAGGTCCCTCAGAGCTCTGGAGTCACTGAGATAATTTTCCTGATCTTAGGGTGATAAAGCAAAGCTATGAAAGCATCTCATTAACAAACTTCTCTTTGTCTCTGACAGGAAGCCTAGAGGAGAGGGGAAGAAGTGTCGGAAGGTCTATGGGATGGAGAACAGAGATATGTGGTGTACTGCCTGCCGATGGAAGAAGGCCTGCCAAAGGTTCATCGACTAAAGATTGAAATTATGCAGAGAATTTGGGGATGGGGGAGGACAACAACAGACCCAGATTGCTGCAGCTGCACTGTATCACTCCCCATTTTCCCTTCAGTGATGTGGTGTTGGGGGCTTGGGGGTTTTTTTGGGTGTTCTTTTTTAAAAAGAGCTTTGTATTTCAAAGTGAAGCACTTGTAGCCAAGGAGAAGCACTAATCAAAACCTGTGTGGAGCAATAGAGAAAAAAAAAAAAAAAAAGAAAAAAAAAAAAAAAAAAAAGAACCAGAGCAGCTATTAGTGTTTTTCTGTAGAAGAAAGGAAAAAATTAATTTTTTTGATAACTCTGTGAGCCACTTGCTCCTTAGGATCATTTTTAACCATTTCAGTCTCTGTGCTGTGAACATCTGTATTTGCTAAACTGAACAATTTTTCTTTTCCTGAAATGAAGATCTCTTTTTGAAAGCTTTCTAATAAACACTTCAGAGTCATATAAGCTACGGTTTTCTCAACAAAAGCTGTACTAGGACTGGAGACTGCTAACTAATTCTCCTGATACAAATGATCAGTGATTATATTTTTGGAAAGGGAATGTGGGGAGGAGTTGGGGTTTTAGTTTGATTTTTTTTTAATAGGAGAAAAGCAAACTTTAAACTTGCAAGAAGAAGTAGCAGTGCTCCTGGAAGATTTTTAAACCAGGAACTGACCAGTGGAGTGGAACAAAGTAATTTAAGTACCAAATTGGATTTTGATCCTCTGGAGATAGAAAAGCAGGAATGGAAAGTCACCAGCAGAGATTGTTACGAGAAGTTGAGGGGAGAAACTCAGTGATGCTTGATTGAAACCTGTAAGAATATAATGGGGGTCCAGTAGCTTCTCTCACTGCTCTCCCATTTCCAAGAGAGGGTGAACAATTGGACCAGCACATCTGTTGCTGCAGGAGGCCTATTAAGAACTGGTAAATGCAGCCACTAGGATTATGTGTAATAGCTATTCAGGGACATGATCCAACCCAGCAGTTCTGCTCTTGCTTCCTTTTCTTGTATTTGAGAGATTGTTGAGAGATAATGGTTTGCTCAGCTTTCCCCCCCCCTATTAAAATTGCTATGATTTATTTGTTAAAAAAATAATTTCTACAAAAAAGGAAATACTCCCTTTCTACATTATCATCTTGGAAAAAGAAGAACAACAGCAAAGGAGCAACATATTTATGGTAAAAGTCCGTTTCTTAACTAATTTTGATGTATGAATTAACAAGCTTTTCTACTTACAGTACTTGGATAGATTTGGGTGCTTGAGATTCTTTGTCCATTAGAAAGTATATCCTGGAACACGGCAAGCTGGTGTTCTTTCTCAACATATATTGAGTTACTATTAATTAACAATTATTTCAGTGCAAAAATAATTAAGAACTTACTAGGTTATGAATGTATACAGTTAAACAATACTTGTCTGTTAAAGAAAACAAGGCATCTTAAAAAAAAAAAAAGACAAAAAAGCAAGATTTTGCCTATTAGGAGAGGTGTAGAGGCCTACAAATTCCTGGATTTTTTTCTTTAATACCATTTGAAATTAGACCAGATTTTTTTTCTGTTAATTTTTTTTTTTCATTGTCTAAGCTGGCTCATTCTCAATGACATAAGGGGACTTCTAGGTATCTAAAAAGCTTTATAAAATGTGGCCCAATATTCAGTTGATAGCTCTGTCAAGCGTGCATCGCTGCTTATGCCTGTGCAAAAGCACAAAGTAACAACACAGCTGTTCAGAATACACACTATGAATTCAGCAAAGTAGTACTGAGAAACAAAATTTATAATAGGAGCTACCAAAGGTTATCATCTGATTTACTTTGAACAAGTTAATTGGGCAATCAGAGGCCTAATTCAAGCATGCTATTTCTGCAGTTGTTTACAAATTGTGTAATTTACATGCACAAGTGGCAAGATATGGTTGCATGCACGTAATTACTTGGTTTTTTGGGGCCAGTTTTGTTCTCTTAAGTCATTTAAAAAACACAAAAATGAAAATGAGACTGAAATCTAATGAGATGCTGTAATGACATACATACAGGTATGTATGAGTATATATATAAGACTAGATTTTTTATAGTTTTATATATACATATATATATGTGTGTGTATATATATATATATATATAAACCAATACGGGGCCCAACAGGGAGTAGAAAGATTGGTGTTTTTATAAATATAGAAACCAAGCACTAAAGGTCAGTGGAGACACAGCCACTGTATTATCTTCTTTCCTCTTACTAAAATGTGGGTCATGGCTTTTCTTTGGATGTTACGCTTTTTTTTTCAGTTTCCTCAGTAAAATATATCATAGTAATTCACAGTCATTTCATCCTTAAACACTGAGCTTGCTGATGGTTTATTTACTTTGGTAGAATTTAGGAAATTTGAGACTTTTCCAAGAGACTCCTACCAATTTGCCCCCCATTTTTACAAGCACTCCAAGACTTAATTGTAAAGTGTTCCGTAATTAATTTGACTGCTGTTAGACTGACAGTATCTGCCTGTATATTTGTTGTTCCCTTCCTTTTACATTTTCCCTTTTTGCTTTGGAGGATTCTTTTGAAAATAATGTATCAGATTGTACATAGTTTCTGTAATGTCATGGCATTGTGAGCACCTTTCCCAAGGGCACTTTATGAATTATTGTAATAAGATTATTCTTTATAAATTTCTGCATGGAAGAATGTTTTTGCCGCTAGACCAGGTAGCCCTCTGGTACAAATTTGATATGGGTTATATACAGGCAAAATAACCCACAACAGGATAAAAAATTGGTTGTTAACAAAACAGAGGACAGGAGATAATTGATAAATCCTTCCAGGACAAAGCTAAATTACCAGTATTTTTACACAACCTTTAATCAGCGGTTTTATATTAAATAAGTTTTGCATCTTATGGCTGTGGCATTTTGATTCAAAAGTAGGTAATCCTCGAGTTCCTGTGTCTCAACCATGGCCAGCTGTAGCGAGAGGACACAACCATTTGGACCTGCATGGAGCACTAACCAGTTGCTTCATGTTGCAAGAGCACTTCAGCACCCACCCTGATCCCCTCCGCCCTCCGGATGCCCCCAGCAAGAACAGAAGTGTCAGCAAAGCCTTTCCTGTGTAATCCGAGAATAATCTGGAATAACCTCTTCCATTTTTCAGTCTCTTCCTTCAGTGTTGCTTTAAGCTGCCTTGCTGTTCTCCTCACGTCTGATTGATCTCACACTTCTGCACTGACCTCTCTGAAAGACTTCAATCTCTTTTTGTTTTCCTGTGGAAGAAGTGGCCTGAATGCTGTGGTCATTTATCCTTGTTGGTACATGGCATTTCCTCTCTTTTTGGTTTCTCTGTGGGAGGTAGGTCACTGTCTCTAACCTCCTGGAGAAGTCAGAAAGAACAGCCTGAATGTATCATGCAGTCTCTGTGGGCTACAGGGATTTGGAGGTGGGTTTATCGTATATGTCAAAAGCCAGAACTTACCCCTGAGATACAAAAATGTTTTTGTTTTACTGGATTTAACCACTTACTTAGTATTGATGCTGGTAACAGAAATTACCAACATCAGTATTAGAGTGGAGATCCACAGTATAGATCCCAAATGTTTTTCTTCAGGAGTTTTCTTACTGTAACAAAGCTACATCCCAGTTCCCCATTTACCCCATCCCCCAAAATAACTGGAAAATGAGATAATTTTAGAAGTGGGAAATTTTAATGCCAATTTGTAAAATATGGCTAGGCTCCCCCTGCTCCTATATGAAGATATGGGACATTACAAACTCAGATCATCTTAGTCATAAAATGGTTTCCACCCAGAACAATGTGCCTGATTCTCTAGTGCCTTGCACAAATGTAACAGGATACTTAAGATGCAAAATGAGCAAAAACTCTTCCATTCCAATTTGCAGGTTTACACTGTTAACCAATATAAATCATTACCTAGCAGATATCTGTTGTCATGTAAGCCAGACCTTTAAGCCCTGCTTGTGTGAATAAGCTGAGAAAAATGCCTGTCTATTGAATTACTTTGTCCAGGTCCTTAGCCTGGTATGACTGTTAGCCATCTATTCATCTACAAATTCTTTGCACCCCTTCTCTATCACTGACATCACTTTCTCCATTCCTTCTCCCCTTCACTTTTAAGACAATGACTAAGTAGGCAACACAGCAGGAGGAAAAGTTTTAAACAAAACTACTTGCAAAACCTTCATTTCAGAATGATTTCCAGCTCCGTGCAACATCCCAGATGTCCTTTTCACTGACTTCTTATTTTTTCATTTTGTTCTGATCCACTGAGTCAGGATGGTTTTCTGTTTCCTGCTGTGGTCTGGGACCAGCTAGAGGGGCCCTGCTGAGAATTCAGGACACAAAATGTGGCAATATAAAATGATTACTTTCTTCCCCTGCTTGTAAATACCTGGAACACCATCTCAGAAACAGGACATGAAATGAGAAGCTTGCTGATCATGTGTAGAGCCATATGAGTGAGGCTGGTTTCTGTCGGTCCAAACTTCAGTCATCTGCTGGAGAAAGTTGTGCTGCACCTTTTCTTAGAAATATTTTGATAAGGAAATGTTTGTAAAGTCTCATCTTGGTCTTACATTTTCACTTTATTCAATCCTCCTGTAAGGTGGAAGTGGAACTGGGTCCTGTATAGAGTATGGGATAGAGTCCTGTATAGAGTGTAGGATTTAATCTGTGTCAGGATTTTATTCTGGTAGTCCAACTGTGGGTTCTTAAATAAGTTGGTAGGCCAACTTATATTAGAACAGAATCATCACATAGATTTTGTTCTAAGTTCAGTAAAGTTTTATGGCACCTGTAGCAAAATGGCTAGAAAATAAGTCATGAGCAAAAATTCATCAAGCTGAGGGTTTAAATATGTTCTGTTTCTGCTAGATGTAAGCAGCCCTTGTCTGTATCTCTGTGGAGCTTGAAAAGCTTGCAAAAAAGCCAGTATACACCTGTAGTTGATAGTGCCCTCATGAACTTTTTTTCCATCTTAGATTACAGTGCTTTCATACTGACCATGCTCTCACTTCTCTCCAAATACAAAAACCAAGGATGTGTATCTTCTGTTTGCAACTTTTTGAGTTTATTCCTCAATATGAAAAACACTGATTATGTTTGTGATTCACACAGACCATGTTTAGTAACAATCCAGAAAGACCCTGAAAACAGACATCAGTCTGTTTCTGGTGGCACCCAGGAAAATAAAACATGGATTGCTCCTATGCTTGCTCACATTCACATCAGGAATTTGCTTGGCCAGTTAGCTGATGAAATGTAAGGGAATGGATAAATTTAGTAACAATCTAGTTTTCTGCTTTTTTTTAAACACATCTTAACACCAACAATTTTTTCCTTCCATGTTTGAATCTGTATGTGAAGTCTCTAATATACCCTTGAGAGAAATTATTTTAGCAATAGAAATGCTGTTTCAGCTTTCTTGTTGCTTGGGCACATACATGATATTATACTAACAAGGTAGGTTTTAAAGATAATTTCTTGATGGGTTGAAGCATTGTAAAATGTTTGAATCTTAGTGTTTACCATTTGCCAATCCTTTTAAAAAATTAATGTTTGACTTTAGAGTCCTTATCTTGGTATGTTATACCCTGCAGCCATTACTGCATGATGTGTAATGGTCAGATAAATAAAAGTTAATAAAATCTTTGTGAAAAACTGTCTTGGGAAGACAGAAGAAAAAAAGCAAGCTAGTTAATGTGAATTTCCTGAGGGAACGTAAGAGGGCTGTAAAGGCAGAATGTAGGTTTATTTGAATGGAAGAAGGGTAAGAAATTGATCTTTTTTTCTATTCTAGGTAAAATTCGAAATGCAGTAAGTCACTTCTTGAATTATTAAAATTAGAAGGAAGCACTAATTAGTGAACATGGTCTTACTTAATGTTATGGCCTATGAAGTTCCAAATAGAAAAAACTCAGCACATTAGATGATACAGAGAGGATGAGCTTGAACCATAACCTATTTATAATATAAATCTATACATTCACATCAATCTTTTCAGGGTCTACTATAAATACAAAGGCTTCTTGTTTATGTAGTTGGCCAAAGCATACTTTGTCTCTAATTGGATTACTTCTTAACAAATTATTTCATCAAGGAAAAAAATCATGTTTGCATGATACCCTGGAGGTGCTGGGTACTCCACTGTGCAAAGTGGTAATTCTACCAGAAATTAAAAGAAAACATGCCACCACATTTTTTCCCCATATCTTCAAATATATCAGCTTCTGTAAACCCAAGGTTTTGCTAAACCTCGTTAACCAGTATTTTGAAGGAATACATATGGAAATTCTCAACATCTTTATTTGTACACAAATTATTTTTGGTCCATAATAATGTTTTCCTATCAGATCCTGTCTCCAGGGACTCCATTCTGCCAATTCTCAACTGTTTATACTGTAAAGTGAATAAAAATCAGAATCTTCAGTATTAAGACCAACAAATGTAAATAGCACCTGGAATCAGAATTTGTAGTGTCAGTGTTTAGGTGGGAATTAATTCCTACAGTGACCCCAACAAACTTTTCAAGGAAGGAGTGCATGTAATCTATGAATTAGGAGATACGGCTGCGTAGAGGTAGAGCTGGTGTTCTAACAATAAAATGTAGGCTCAGATTCAAGTTAAACACATCCCTGTGTTTAATTTCATGTGCAGAATTTGTTGATGTGACTTTGTTTCTGAAGTCAGGCACACCTGACATCAGGCCTTGGCAAGAGCAGATACCCTTCCAGCTTTGTTTGAAATATGCACTTTGTAAGACAATCTATCCTTTTCAGATTTTATGCAATTTATCTTGTATTTTGAAGACCAGGTAACTATAGAGAATTTTTTATTTTGATTATTTTTTGCACTGCAGAGGGAAAGTGAGAAAGAAGACAAGTTTAATTGTACATTTCAACATGTGAAGGTATTGACTGGGTTTGTAAAAGGTTTCTATTTGCCCTTGAGCTCAAAGTAACTTACTTGAGCACATCAGGAAAAAAAAATGCATGAGAAGCAAGTCACAAAATATAAATATATATATATATAGTTCCATCTATATTCCCTGTATGCTTTACACTCCTCCAGGCAACTGGAGGCATAGGAGCTCTGAGTATGTGAGGAAATAAATAAGTTTACCGAAAAACTTCAGGAATGCTGTACTTTTAAGCCACAAATAATGTTGTCTGTGTGTCATTTTTAGTGTTAAAAGTAGACAGTAGCCTTATTAACAAGGTGCAATACTTACCAAGGGCTAAATTATGGAAACGAGTGGTGTGTGTTTGTACATCACTGCAAAATGTGCACTCTTTTGAAACTGATTTTTATAGCACTGGGATCTTATTACCTCTCTGAAATTATAATGTTGGTTTAATTTTATAACCATTATGAAACAGGATTTGGAACTTCCTGTGAACCATAGGGAGGAGAGAAGGAATTGTAAATCAATTAGAATAGTGGTGTGTTGTTTTACATGGCAGAAGTAACCTGAAACACATTCACAAAACTATACAAATTGCAGATTATTGAAAGAAACAGCTACGTTGTCCTTGATTACAGAGATAGTTTAGTCTGAAATTTCCTGTGATGTCAGAAATTACTACTTCAGTGTTCAGCGTTTCCTTTGTCTCTTGCATTTTACTGGCTTTGGTTTGTATTCTGCTTGTGAAGACATTCCTAGATTACCAATACTTGGCTTGAAATGTTATTCTTTTGAAAATTACTTTAAAAACAGATTTCGTCACACTGTACAGTCTGCTCCAAGTTGTGTGGAGAATTCATGCAAGCAGGTTATATAGGAAAAGATTACCTTGGGGCTTCATGGTTCAGCTATGGAAAGGGTGTGAACAATGAAACTAAGAACTTCTCTCACTTATTGCTTCTCTCCCTCTGTGCTGTGGGGTCAATCATGTATCTTACATTATTTTCCCATCTCTCTTACTGTGTTTGGTTTATGCTCAGAGTCCAGAGTTAATGGAAAAACAGAATGTTTGGTTGTTACTCTGTGGTGTCTGACTTGTAACAAAGGGACAGAAGACAAACTCAGATTAGTGACACCAGTAGAAAGAAGCTTGAGCCAGTCAGGTGTGACCTGAAACAAAATTGCTCAGAAATGGATTCCAGTAGGAGGAAACCAGTTTTAAGCCATCAGTTACAGCAGATGTTGGTGGGTTTTTTAAGATACAGGCCTGATAAAAAGTCTTGTTACACAGCTAAGAGCAAAATGTCCCATGGATAAGTGCATTGACTCAGACTGCTCACATGAGTAATGGTTGTAGAACGCCAAGGCACTTGGATTTTCCTCTGTGTGACTGTTTCCACTGTAACTGAGAGTGTGAAATTGTGAATCTCCCTTTCTGAG
This sequence comes from Florisuga fusca, assembly GCA_038090715.1. NCBI lineage: Eukaryota > Metazoa > Chordata > Aves > Apodiformes > Trochilidae > Florisuga > Florisuga fusca. The sequence goes on along the minus strand of JAAWXA010000021.1, from coordinate 5,221,347 downwards.
TGCTTGGGAAGAGAATTTGGCTGTTTGGCTGTGTGAGAGGGGTGGATATGTACCTAGGCACATGTGCATGGCTCTTGGAAGATGTTGGCTCAGTTTCTACTAACACCAAGGTGGCAGCACTTAGGATGTGTCACTTAGTGACTGATTTAAGAGCTGTTAAGCACGTGGTATGCAGTCTGTAATCAATATGGCTGGTACCAGGCTGGGAAGAAGGAGATTTCCAAGAATGGTGTCCAGGATAGCCTGCCTGTTGTGAAGGGAGTCACCCCCCAGTCCATGTGCTGTCAGCTGGAGCAAATGCTCCATTTGTTGTGTCCAGACTGAGGGAGGTGGTTATCTTCATGTATTTGTGACCCACAGTTCAGAACTCTCTTTTGAAGAATTATCTTTCTTTCAGAGATTAGAATAAAACTGTTGTGGAACTTTTATGTTAGAGAAGGTCACTGAATGTAATACAGTATTGTCAGAGCTCAAGTCAGAAAATGTGATTTCCCTCCTTCCTGAGCCATGCTGCTCCTCCTCAGCTAGCTGGTGGGAGCATGGTCCCATCTGAGTTCTCACAGCCCTGGAACCTTAACTAAGTCTTTTTCCCCAAGACTTGATGGAACCCAGCAAAGAGCCCTAAAACCTTTTCATTTGCAAGCAATCAAACGTTGTCTTTGTTAGTCATGGGGTTTAGGAAATAGTATTTTGTAGTGATAGGACAAGGGGTAATGATTTTAAACTGGAAGAGAGTAGATTTAGGTTAGACATTAGGAAGAAATTCTGTAGTGCGAGGCTGATGAGACACTGGAACAAGTTGCCCAGGGAAGTTGTGGATACCTCATCCCTGGAAGTGTTCAAGGCCAGGTTGGATGGGGCTTGGAGTAACCTGGTCTTAGTGGGAGGTGTCCCTGCCCATGCAGGGTGGTTGGTATTAGGTGACCTTTAAAGTCACTTCCAACCCAAACCATTCTGTGATTTTAGATTTCTATCTCTACGTTTCACCTAGTACTGTAGTTCCACAGCAGGTTAAGTTGGGATAAGCTTGTGCTGCTGTTGGAAGAGCTGTTCCTAAGCCCTGGCGGAGACATTCCTAGAGATAAATATTCTGGGTTATGCTGACTCAAACCATTCCAAAAAACGAGGTCTATATAAAATGCCAAAAGGCTCCATCAGGATATGGGCTGCTGGGTTTGTCCCTCTGCTCTTCGTGTGACAGGCATGGTAATACTGCTTTTATCCCACCCTGTCTGGGCTGGAGTCTCATTAAGGGCCTGGGCTTACACATACTCCATCAGCAGCTGGCTCAAGAGAGCTCCATTAACAGCTGGTTGCTTAGCACTAGTAGGACACCAGTAAAACAGCATTGATTTTTATATGACGTGGAGTCTGTAGGGGGAAAAAGGAATTATATCAATAGTCCAACATACAGTGAGTCTTTAAAACTACATCTTAACTGCACCATGGTTTTACTAAGCTGATATTGGAGGAGTTAAATGGTGTGAAAACCAACTTTGCTGCCTTGCTCTTTCCCTGCCCCCAGGTGTGTCCAGGAGCCACTCTGTCACTCAGGGTAATTTCAGGCCATGCAGGGTTTACTGTGTAAGATAAACCTCGGGATATGCTATCTTTGTGTAATATCTCTGGGCCACAGAAAAACAGGGTATGCTTCTTGGCCAGACATGGTAGCAAGTAGGAAGGATCCTTGGCTGCTTTTGCTTTTTTAAAAAGCTAGTGCACTTTTTCAGCCTCTTTTTATTATGGCATCAGCGTGGTAACAATGGGAATGCCAGGAAAAAAGGTCAAGGCTCATTGGGTAACTGAAGGAAGAGAACTGTCAGCAGCAATTGCACTACTTTTTTAAAAAAGAAAAACAACTCTGAAGAAAGCAATTAGGTTTTCTTGTCATCTGCTGCTCCTATTATTTCATGAAAGAAAAATATTTCCATCATAGAAGAGGGTGAGTTTTGCCCAAGTTAGGCAGCTGTAGGAAAACCAAAGCCCCGTTGCCCAGTTTTTATGAATCCAGGATTTCTAATACACTCTGCTAGTGTAAAACTGCAATATTTAAATCCTTTTTTCTCCCTCCAGTCACCAAAGGGAAATATCTGCTCACATATATTGTTCCTCCTTTATTCCCTATCAAGTGTTGTGTTAGAAAATATAAAGTACAATTCTTTTTTTTTAAATATCTCTTTGGAATCCATATTTCAAGAACCAGAGCATTTCCTTTTTCACTCAGTGTAAAATTCCTGAGCTTTCATGTGCTCTGCATTGCACTTTATGTATTTTTTTCACTTATTGGGCCATGTGATTTTGAAATACAGAATTATAAAAGTTTTGTTAAATTAGTTAACTAGAAATTAACCATTAAACTACAATATTTTTATGAAAATGCAAGTTCCATAAAATACAGTACATAAAATATTTAGGTGAGAGAAGTTTTAAATTATATGTTGAGAAATATTAGAGCTTCTGAAATGTTTTACCATTTGTTAAATAAAGTACATGAATGGACAGCATGGTTTTAAATGGAATATGGGTAAGCAGGAGACAAAGTTCCAGGCATTGGACTTGATTGCGTGCAAAACCTGCATTAGTGTAATTGATCTGGGTCTTAAAAAATCAGCCTAATGTAGTTTAAAGAAGCATAACACTATTTAATAAACTGTGTTAAAATGAGAAGAGCTCACAGACAAATTGAAACAGAATTGCCAAAGGTGTATTTTTCACTACACTAAAGTAATGCTGTATACTGGGCAGTCTGAGAGTCCTCTTTTGTCTCTGGAGGGGCTGAACTCATGTAAGTGTCAGACTCCACCAAAAGCCTCATGTGAGTAAGTATTTTCCTGCTTTAATCAGTAGCTCTCCAAACTTCTCTGCTTACAGGCCCACTTCCAGGTTGACAGTGGTATTCCCATTGGGTTTTTCCTGCCTTCATCCCCTCTAGTTTTGGGAACTAGTGTCCTAAAGACAATATTCTTGTTCCTAGAGCTAATGAAGAACTTATCTTCCTCTGGTTTTGGTGTTAAACTTACAGCCTTAATACTATTGCATATAGTTTAGCTTAAGGATTTCTTTAATGCCAGTTTCAGCTCTTTAGACAAATAACAGTCACTCTACCCCAGCACAGACTCCCTTCAGATCTTGTGGAGTTTATTGAAAAATAAAGACCTTTTTTACTTTTACTTTGTCCAAACTCTTTATTCCAAGTCACACCTAGAAAAATGGAAGTCTGCAGTCACAGAAAACAAAGCACACAGGAGAAAAGAGGGGAGAGAGCCAGATGGTGATGCTCTCACTTTCTTCCCAGGGTGGCTCCTTTCTGGTCTCCCCTCTCCCAGGATGATGAGCTTGTGTCTGCATAGACCATGCACAGCTCTGAGTTCCTTGAAACCATGGTGGGAAAAATCCCTGTGAATGTGCTTTGTTAACCACCTCCCACTTCCAGACATTCTGCTTTTTCATTTCTATATCCATAGGGAAAAATAAAAGCTAACTGCTCTTCCAGTAGCACACATACAGTCTCACCTTGAGTTGCAAATGGATCATCTTCCTGCTTTTAATCAAACTTCAGTTTTCTGTAGAAAAGAGTTGCAGGATCTGGGTATCTCTGCATCTTGTAAAGCTGCTGTGTCCTTTTGGGGTGAACAGAAGTCCCTGGAGGGTGGGATGTGCAGTGCCAGTGGCATCCAAGCTATGTGCTTAACACTGGGGAGCACCATGGAACCTCTGCTGAAGAGAAAGCGTGGATTAATGTTGCCTGTACATCCTAGCACAGAGAAGAGTGCTGCACAGCACTGCTCAGGTCTTGCAATTATGGAAAAATCCGGCTTAAAACCTTCGTGCTAAGCACAGGTTGTCTCTGAAAACTCAGTTTGTGTTTGGTGGTGGAGCAGAGATAGAGCCACACCGAGGTGGCAGTCTGTCAGGCAGCATAAATAAGTGCTGTTACTTGACTAATTTCTGTATGTTCATGTGTGCTTGAAGGAAAGCTTAGAAGGGGAAATTTCTGCATGTAGAGGGTACTCCTTTGCAATCCGATTTCATTCTGCCCTCTGGGGGCAGCCTGTGGGCAAGCACAGCAGATTTAGGTAAGGTCACTTCCACTGACAGTGACTTACACATAGCAAAAACCTGTTCCTTATTAGAAGTAGCTGCTTTTTATCTTCTTTTTCTGAAAAATAAAAAACCAGGGAACACCAAAATGTATGCACCATGCGGCCCTTCACTGAACTCTCATTGACTCCTTGTAGTGCCAGCAGCTGGGGAGAATGCCAAAATTCAGAGGACTTTGGCCATAACTCATCAAAAAGTCTTGGCAATCTATTGCCACTGCAAATCTTGTGATGCTGTATCAAAATCTTACAGACTTGGGCTCTCCAAAATTTCTCGAGGAGTTTTTCTGTTACTTTGTATGAAAAAAAAGTGTTAAAATCTTTGTTCTGCATCTGAGTCAGTTCTGCCCACTGAACCAAGAGCACTTCCAAGAGACTTCAGCTTTGCAGGGAGTCAGTACAAGTACTGAGCATGTACTGTCATGCATGTCCTTGTACATGTATAATACAAGTCCTGTACACATTTCCAATCTTTTTCATAAATTAAAAACGTACAAGAAATTAGCATGTGTATATATTAATGCCTCAAAGCCTCTAAAAATAATTGAGTTGAAATTCTAAGAAGTATTTCTTGCACTTGAAGCTTGAAAGAAAGACTACTGAAATCCTAATTTGTTAACTTTGTGTAACTTTTTCTAAATATTGAGAAAGAATATTTTTTCTCAAGTAATTCAAGTAAAGAATACTTTTTTTCTGGTCACTGCGTTTCCGAATGAGCACATCTCACCCTTTTGCACTTCTATTGTATGGAAGAAAATATTTTCTGCGCTTTCACTTCCCAGTGAATCATCGATTCACTCCCTATAGGCAATATTTCTTCACTTAGATTGCAAAATATACTGTGATAAACTTATTCTTCTCCTTGTGAATACTGATCATATGATTCTTACATTTTTTCTAGCTTCAAAAATGCTTTTGTGCAATTTTCATACATACAGTTGCATCAAAATTGCAAAGAAGAATGTAAGTTGTATAGTAAGTGTATTAACCACTTTTTTCCCTAAGTAAAAGTTAAGAACATGAAAAAACATGAAGCTGAAGTATCATAAAGTCAGCTGCTGAATGAAATATTTATAGAACATTTGATTAGTAAAAACCAGTAATCTTTGTTAAAGTTATATTTAGTAGCAAACCACTGTATTTTAGTAAGTACAACAAGTCAAAAAGCAGGTTTTTTCAGCAGAAGCACAAATGAAAAACTAGATTAAAATAGATAATTAAAGACAAGGTTTTTTCCTTGTCTTTAAGCCCATCCTGCCTGGTACATTACTGTTCTATGTTCAGGGATGCTCAGGATAATAGATTTTCCTCATGGGAAGAAGCTAGGTTCCAAAGTATTAACTGAAAAAAAAGCAAAAGTGAACAAACTTGCAGAATTGCTTGCAGAATTTTCTAAAGACTAGCTTAGCTACTGAAAAAACAAAAACAAAAACAAAACCAAAAACCACTACTTGCTACTGAGCTAGAATTTCTGCATTTTATAAGAATGGCATTTTAATCTAGCTGATACACCATAATTAAAACCAGATTTCTGTTGGCTTGCTTGTTTGTCTTACAGGGCTTATACTTCTTAATTAACCTCAGAGAAGGGCATGCCAATACTCAGATGACCATGGTTGGATTGGAATCTCTCTAAATCCCAAAATCTGTTATATGTTCTTACAGAAACAAGTGTTTTCAAATGAAATACTACTTAAAATTACCTCAAAAAAACCAGAAGCTGACTCTGTATTTGGGAAATGCCATTGAGTTACCATGAAGTTACTCCCAAGCTGTGTGGTTAGGCAGTCTCCTGTAGGTTTGCCAGGTCACATTTTTGTTGAAAGCAGATGGTGATTAAACTGCATAGCAAAGAACTGTTCTTTGATCTTTGTAAATGAATGTATATGTAGAACTATGCATTTCCATGCGGCTGCAGACAGTATCTTCAGTCAATTCAACTCTTTTCACCCAGGTTAGCAACCCTCAAACTTCAGGAGCTGAAAGGGCTCCCATCTCCTTTAGCAAATATTTATCTCCTGTCTTGTTTCTGCTCTCCAAAGACCCAATAATGCAGAATGGAAGAGCCCTGAGCTGCAGGGCCTCAGGAGCAGTGGGGCCAAGAGGCTGTGGCCAAGGCAGGGACCTCTGGGCACTATGGATGCTTTGGGGCACCAGGGTGGACTCCCAGGCCCCGTGTGGCCAAGCAGAGGGATGTGGTACCTGTGCTAACTCTGCTAGAGCTGCTGCTGCTCTGGCCCCAGCACCTCTTGCAATTCTGCTCAGCATCTTTCATGCCTGGACCCCACACAGGGTCAGTAGGAGTTTGCAGCAACCCTAGAACAAGTTATGCCAAAGAGGAGGCTTTCAGCCAGGACCTTACCCCTTGGGATTGCCCTTTCAGCCACCCTACCAGCTCTCTCTTCTTCTTACCACCACTGTCCCAAGGTGTCCCTGCAAGCAAACCATTTGGGAGGCAGGGAAGATTCCTTGGGGTTGTGGTCTCAGGGCTGAAACCTGCTGCCCCGGATGGTGCATTGCTCGAAACACTCAATCCTTCCTCTTAATCATTGTCTGGACATCAGGGCTGGGCTGTGTAAGAGACAAAGGATCAGATTTTTTTTTTTTTTTTTAGTGTATCATGTGTTGGAAGGGAGTAGGAAAGATGGAAAATGGGTGTCTTGTTCTTGTACGTGGTGTAACTAAATGAAGGGAAAAGGTATTGCATGCAACATTCTTACTTAGATTTTGGGTCATTGCTGTAGTCTGGTCAATAAATTGAGTGTGTTTTTTACAGTTTAGCCTATGGGAAGAAAGACCAAAAAACCCCACAGAGTAACCCCATATTAATAATATTCTCGTTTTAGAGTAAAGCAAGCCTGGACTCAACAACAAAGAAAGATTTTGCTTATATGCAAATGATTTAAATATTTGATACCAGTATGAAGTCAGTAGTATTCTTATCTATCCAGAGATGCACACTCATCTAGATTGCATTTAGTTGCAATATGTATTTGTATTTGGTGGGCTAAGCCTTTAATTTTATACGCTTTACAAGAATTAGTGTGGAAATTATGTTTTTCCTTTTATTGAGCTACTTGTCCATTTTCATAATTAGTATTTCCAGTACTTCAGAGGTTTAGGTTTTGGGTTGTTTTGTTTTTTTTTTTTAATGCTGCCCTTTTGAGAAGAATTCAATGTTTTTTTCTGTGTTGCTCAATAGAAAAACATATTCCTTCCCAGGGCTCCTACGATGATATCCACCCCAGTGAGTTAAAAAAATGCCTGAGTGCAGGTCTGCAGCAGTTCCCAGCTGCCACATCTGCCATAGCTGTGACCATTTTTGTCAGAGCTGCCCCAGGAGGGTTGCTCAGAGGTGGCTGCCAGAGGTCTCAGTGTGCTGTGGGCAGATCTCTTTTTGCCAGGATGTGACCTGTAACAGCAGCAAAGCCACTGCTGCATCTCTCTGCATCCTGCAGCTGCCCCTCGGGTCTGGTGTAGCTCTGACTGCAGCCATCAGTGGTCACCCACTGTCACAAAGTTAACTTTTTAAAATGAAAAAGAGCTTCCAACTCTGGCATTAATGGAAATACTGAATACTTTAAAAATATATATAGTTGGAAAGTATTAAAAAAAAAATTGTCTTTTTTTATATATAAATTTTAGCCAAATAGAAGTATTCTGCCTATTACTTCTGTGGATACCTGTTCACCTGTAAATAAATTCATATATTAAGGTTCATGAACCTGAAGAAAAATAATAATAAAGACTGTTCACTGGCTATGCGCTTTGCTAGCTGTTGGTTTCTTTGTACATAAGAAGTAACTGTTTAAATGTTGGGTGGGTGGGGGTTTATTATTTAATTGTTGTTCCTCAAAAAAAAGAAAAAAAAAAAAAATACAACTTTTGACTTTGTTTCCTCTTTTCTGAGTTAATACAAAGATTTTCTAACTTTTTACTGCAGAAATGGATAAATACCTGGTGCTATGTGAATTTGAGTCAAACTGGCCATAGCAGACACACCAGTTAGAATGCACTTTTCCTGTGGCACACGATGTATTTTCTCAGAAGGGACTTTCAAAGAACCATCAGATGTTTACATTCCTTCTTGTTGCCCAAAATATTTTTTTGAATATTGAAAGAACTCCCCAAATTAGAGAAAGTCATGATCCATTACTGAGAGGACGAATCCTTACATTTGGGTATCTGACAGCTTTGTACAAATACCATTTTAGAGGTAGTTGAAATATTTGGCTTTCATACTTTGTAATGCTTCAATGTGACAATAACTACACTGTTGCTCTCTAGTCTAACCTCTTTGTAGACCTGTAATTTCCTGTTGATGGTTATGTCATGAATTGCACTGGCTTGAATTCAGCCAAATACTGACTGTTCAGCTGAAATATTCTGACTGTTATGATGTCCACAAAGCAGTACTTAAATGCACTTGTATTTGACTACCGCGGAGTATGTAAAAATATTCATGTAATAAAACCCTTATGTATTTTCTTTTGCTACTTCTTCATATGAACTACAGTGCTTCTACAGCCATGAGTATCTGTGGCTGTTGACCAAGAACTGACACGAGTCAGTGACAGCTTTGGCATCGACTTCATTTCCAAGCAGGAATGAATTCCTTCCCTTCCATCAGATATTTAGACTCCATAACATGAGCTAAGACACACAAGACAGGAATGAATTTTAAGTTTTGGCCCTGTGAGTGCAGCCTTTAGTGAGTGATTATGGTTTCTCCCTTCCAGAGGGATATGTGCCATGGAATGGATTTCCTGATGCATAAAGCTTGCAACATGTTGCTTCTGCTCTTGTCCAGCAGCAGCAGAATAGCCTCCTGTGCACACTAAGGAACACTCCTCAGTGGCAAAGCTTGGTTTGAACAGGATGTGCCTTTCTCATGATAAAGTTGATGGAGCTACTGCTTTTAACTTGCAAGTTGGAGAGACATTCCTGAAAGAGGGAGTAAATTGGTTTGGTGTTTTGTTTTGTTTTGTTTTTTTTAAAAAAAAAAAGTTTTAAAAAAAAAAAAAAAAAGTTATAAACTAGTACCAAGTTTTCACCTCCCAGTTTTGTGAGCTCATATTTAGATTTTCCTCTGGCCAATATATTCTTACCCACTGCTGCACAGCCAACTCCAATAAAAATAGCAAGGCTATTAAATTTAATGGGTGGTTTAATCATTCTTCTTCTGTTCCCTTTTTCCTGCTTTCAAGCAACACCTCCTCACCACGAGTATACATACTTGGTCATCCATCTCCAGTAAAAGAAGATCTCTAAAGTAAGTTGTTCGCTAAGACAGAGGCAAGAGATCTTGGGCAGAGACCCTACCCTGCTGCCCAAGCTTGAGTGTCATTGCTAATAGTCAGGCTTGTCCAAACCATCCCTTCCTGAATGCTGTAAGTTTTAATCCCACTGATTCCAGGCACTGCTGGAGTGAGCAGTGGTGCTCCTTGGAGCTTCTGCTGGAGGAGTCTTCACAGCCCCACTCCTGCCAGGCAGGCACCCAGAGCTGGCTGACTTGTACCATTAGAGAAGGCACCCCCACAGCTGATTCCTCTAGATATAAGAAGAAAGGGATTTAAAGTCATGTAATTAGCAAGGAACTGTTTTAGTGGTATTTTAAATTAAATTCCACTAATTAAATGCCACTTTAAAAGATATTTATCTCTGCTGTAATTGATGTTTCTGAAGACAGGCAGACGGCCCGCTACAATTCTCTTTGGGCAAACATTTTTTTCTGCTTTTGTACATTAAAGAAAAAAGATTTAATTGTAGCTCAAAATTCAATATTTTCAGTCCCCCCTCCCTCCACTCCTGAACAGGGTTTATCCCCTTTTAAGCCATTTCTGAAGTTTTAGACAACGACCACTGTAGGTGCATTGGGTTTAGAAATATTTCACACCCTCAGGTACTTCCTTTAGAAAAGACAGAATGATTCCTTTTCTGCCAGAATCAGTAAGTCCCTCAAACCTCACTTTTTAGTTTCACTAAAATAATTCACTAAATTAAAATTTGGCCTTCCAGTACTCAGCTGCAAGAAACAACTTGTTGTTGAAACGTTCTGTGCATTTTGTACTTCAGTTACTATCCTTATCTTGTTTTATGCCACCCTTTGAGACCCGATCTCCAAACGTGGCATTACAGACTCATTATAGTATTGTCTTAACTACTTCCCTGATGTCCTAGTGGAAACCTGCTGTACCAATTTTTTTGCAATGAAAATGCCACTTAGACGAAAATGCCATTATTTTGGTGCCCCGTAATTGAACACATTGTTTTCTAGCCCACCCACTCTTTTTTTTTTTTTATGATGCCAAGACAAATATTTAGATTATTAAAACTGCCATATTGGTTCAAAGACTAAGCTGCATTTCTCTTTTTTGGCTAACAAAATAAAAAACAAACATTATGCTAAGATTTCTGTTCCGAATTTCACTTTGGGGAAGAGAAGAGAAAGAATTTGCACCTTCCTGAATTACATTTTCTGCTTTATCCCCAGAGGATACTATGATGAACAGATATACCTGTTTTTTTCTTTCACAATTTTGGGGGAAGGAGAAGCGTTTTCAAACACATTTGTTTCAATGCAAGGCAAAGGACAAGGAAATTTCTCATTACTCTTTGTCTCAGCTTTGCCTTGCAGTCACTCTAGTACAGCATCTGAAACAAGACTTCACTGATTTTTTTTTTTTCCCCAGGTTGTAAAAATAAAGCTAAATATAACTTATGGACAGGGAGAGAGGGAGAAACCTCTACCAAAATTTGGGTTAAACAACCGAGCTTGTTTTTAACCAACCTTATGGCATAGCTCCAGTGTCTTGATCTGATGCTGCAGTTCACTGATCCACCAAACTTTAACTTCATTATCTTTCAGTAATATGTGAATGTTCCATTTAGGCTAGAAGCAGAATTACCCTTCCTTCCCAGACTTTTTAACTCTTAGCTTTGCAGCCTTTTTTTTAGCTTTGCTTCATAAGCATCATTTTTAAGATGACAGGAGAGGGGGAAATGGCTTCAAGTTGCATCAGGGGAGATTTAGGCTGGATTATCAGGAGAAACTTCTTTACAGAAAGGTTTGTGAAGCACTGGAACAGGCTCCCCAGGGAGGTGGTTGAGTCTCCATCCCATGAATGTGTTTAAAAGTCGCCTGGATGTGGTGCTTGGGAATAGAGTTTAGTGGTGGGTCATCAGAAATAGGGTGATAGGGTTAAGATGAGGCTGAACTCTATTATCTTGAAGGTCTTTTCCAGCCTGAGCAATTCTATGAGTCTATACTATTATATACGTATGTGTATAATAATATCAGGGGGCGGGAGGTGGTGTTTACATATCTACATATACATATATATATTAGAGATCCTTTTAACAAAATCGATTTTAAAAATGAGAACAGTTAGAAAATGAGAAAAAATAGACAATCGGCTTCTTTCTCACCAGTTTTATTGACGCGGGGGAACTGCAGCCTCCTTTTCAAGCCCATGCAGTGGAGGTGCAAACTTATCCGGTCCTGACCTCTCGTGGTAGCAAATGAACCTGCAGTAACCAAAATTAGTTGGTAAAAGTCACCACCATGGCGAGGCTGGAGAAATACCGCTGGGCTTGGCCTCCAGGGCCAGGCTGGGAACCCAGAGCACATCCCTGAGACCCCACACCCCTTTAAATTTCCATTACCTGCTGAGCACACAAAATCTTACATCTTACACGACACTGAGACACTGTGAATACATCAGGGAAGAAAAGTTCCTAAATTTGAGAAGGATTTATCTAAAAGTTCTTTGCAAAGCTTTAGGGACAGTTTTAGGTGGGAAGCACTAAAGGAACAGAAATCTCCTAATTGATCCACGCAGGTTAGAGCTGTATTTGTATCATTTTATCACCAAGACTGAACTATTTCATATAGAAGGCATGGAGCATCCCTCACTTTTTGTGGTTGAGTGCATTTGTGTGATTAATCTGTGGAAGTCCAAGTCTCCTGTCTCACTTCTGATATCCTTCTCGTTGCCCCGTTTTCCCACCAACATGGTATAAGATAACAGCTGGCACACTGAGGCTTATATGCTCCACATCTCTGTGATTCACTTCTCTAGGCACTTGTCCGTATCACTCAAATCAATTCACACATTCCATTTAGGCTCCGGAGGATCAGAAAACGAGTCAGTAAGTGGAAAACCGAATAGTTTTAATAAGATCCTTCAATGCTGAGCCCATGTAAGGTCACAGGGAGCAGACACTACTTGCTCTGCTAGGAGTCAACCATCGAAGCCTGAGGGCTGTGACAAGGAGGACAGGATTAATGACACTCACACTCCAGCTGCACCAGGCACCCTTTCCTGTTGCTACACCCATGCCTGCCCCATAGACCTGCCTCCTCCTCCCCAGGATACACCTCACCCACTCTCCAGCAGAGGCAGGGCATCCCCCTACCCTCAGAGCAGCAACATGCCCACAACTGCAGTCAGTACAAAGGGTCCTTCCTCAGCAGAAGGAGCAAATTCATTCCTGCAGCCTTGCTCTTCCAGCATCACCAGAAACAGCAGTAGGTACAAAGCAGGCATTCCCAGGGCACTCTCAGAAATGGGATCGTGTGGAGGGTGCCTTCATCTTCCCATGCAGCTGGAACTGCTACTCAAACACAAACGAGAGTCCTGCTAGCTACAGCTCCTGTGCTTTCAAGCTAGCAGAAAGCAAGCCACCCCCAGGAATCACCACTGGAAATTTTTGAGGGCATCAACACACCTTCTAGCCATCTTAGAGCAGAAACTGGCTCTTGATTTCCGCTCTTTATTTTCCCCCTCTTTTCTCTTCTTTGCGGGTTCCTTGCTCTGGTGGATGTTTGTGTCACTGTTGTTCCCATCATGTCTGAGCTGTGATGTTTGCAAAGTGATGACTCACGTAACCAAGTTTAGCCTGAGCTTTGAGCTAGGACTGACCAGGCTTTCTGAAGTGCTGTAGTGGGGAGGCTTTTGTTACAAGAGTCAAATGATGTCCTCCTTAGAAAGGGCTGAGCCCTTCCTTCTGGTCACAGATCTCTTGGGCTGTGAAACCAAACAGGATGTAGAATGGATGGAAGAAGGAAGGAAAAAGTTTTTTGCTTCCACAGCTTTGGTGAAAATCTGAAATGTCAAAAAGTGTCCAGAAAATACCACTCTCAGGATGCTTCCTTCTTGGGTTCTCTCTTTTTGATTTTAATGTTCACATTTTCTCATAGCATGTGGGTCAGGAGTTTTGACGTTTCAGGATGAACTCATGCCATGTGGTGATTTTCCAAGCCCATCCCTCTGCCAGCTCTGCTGCTTCCCAAAGTCAGCAGCAAAATGAGAAATACAATCTCTTTCTGAAGATGTTTCATATTTAGAATTGGCACTTGATAAAGATGCCCTGCACTGCACTGCTGCAAGACAGGTGGAAGGAGGCAGCCCTGGTGCAGTGTCAGGGCAGGGGAACTAGAAAGCTATCACAGGAAAGCAAGATGAAAGAGAAAGGGAAATGAAGTAAGTGGGTGATAAAATAATTCTGTTGTACAGGGAGAAAGCCTGAAGGATCAAACGATTTCTTCTAGTCGCATTTTATCCTCATTTCTGTTCCTTGCCATTTTCTTCCGCTGCTGTATATTATTGTCACCTCTATTATAAAACTTTCTGGTTGCTTCCAATTATCCCCCCTTTAATCTCATGTTAGGCTCTTCTCCTTTGATCCAGTGCAGCACATGCCTTCTTGCCATATGACTGATTGTGTGACTGCTGCATATATATGTAAAACTTTTTTTTTTTTTTTTTAACCTTACTTCCCCGCTGTGTCTCCAGTTCAAGTCTATAAAGCCCAGGCAAAGCTGTGTGTCCTTCACAAGATCTTTTCTGCTTCCCTCAGTTAGATCCAGCTCCCAGTAAAAATGTTACAAATGGAAAGCTGCTTCTAATATTTTCATTTTATTTTTACACTGAAGTTACAGTTACAATTTCATACAATAAAAGATGACAAGCTACAGCCGAGGACACCACACCTAATTATGCCCTTCATTGCAAGGCTATGTTGAGTTCCAAGATTGTTTAGTTTGGGGAATAGGAGGCTGAGGGGAGACCTCATTGCTCTCTACAACTACCCGAAAGGAGGTTGTAGTGAGGAGGGTCTTGGCTTCTTTGCCCTAGTAAATAATGATAGGACAAGAGGAAATGGCCCAAAGTTGCACCAGGAGAAGTTTAGACCAGATATTAGGAAGAATTTCTTTACTGAGAGAGTAGTCAGACACTGGAATGGGCCGCCCAGGGAGGCAGTGGAGTCACCATCCCTGGAGGTATTCAAAACACACACAGATGTGGCACATCAGGACATGCTCTAAGTGGGCATGGTGTTTTTTTTCTGGGTTGGTGGTGGACTCAGTGATCTTAGATGCCTTTGACAATCATGACAGTTCTGTGATTCAGCCAGAAGAGAGAAATCTGTTACTGGCAGACCCTTGATCTTTACTCTTCAACCTCAAAGAACAGACGTTCTCCTGCTGCTCCCTCCCTCCTATCAGCCTCTCCTGGGACCACAGCTTGCCCTGTCCCTGCAATAACAGGGTTTGACACCAGGGCTGGCAGGGCTGAGATACAGCTGAAGGGGGCTGGCACCTGAGAACCAGGAGAAGTACTTTGAGATGACAGGGAACAGAGCAGAGTCAATCAGACAGTCAATAGGGAAGATGCTCCTTCTCCAAAGGACAAGCTACTGCTTCCTTCTCTCATGGGAAAGAGGAGGCAAAGCCCAGCTTGGCCCCATCTCTCTGTGGGGAGAAGCTCTCCAGTCATGGGGAAGCATCTTTCTCCCAGGGCTGACACCAGGAAAGATCATGTGAACCCCCATTCTCTGTTTTTCACTGGGGTTTTTTGTTTGCTTCTTTGCTTTGGTTTTGGGTTTGGTTTCCGTTGTTGTTTTTTTTTTCCCCAGCTGTGCTATTGCTTTTTGAGTTGCAAGGAAGCCTCATCTTCATTCTGATTCAAAAGAAAAAGCTGAAGGGATGGATGGTCTGCAGCCAACTGTTTCTCCTTGTGCTAGAAGAAGTGTCAAAAAATACTGAAACCCAGATAGTATTTCAGCGGTTTGTAGCATGAATATTGTAAGTTAAACCTTTTGATTTGAAGAGGTATGTGATGAAAATTATCTTCCTTCACTTGTTCACATGGGCTGAATCCCTGTCAAACAGAGAGCACCCAAACTCTAGGTCTCCTCCTGATCCATGCAAATATTCCACAAAGAAACACATCTTCAGGAAAAAGCAGAGTCTCTTATTCTGCAGACTCCTCCATCATTCCTTGACTTCCACATCCACAGTTCAAGCTCAAGTCTATCACCACTCCTGTCCTGTCTTCACTGTCACCTTCCATGTGAAGACGGGAGCTATGTGATATTTAAAAAGAGTAAAAAATTATTTTATTTTGTTTTCCTTCACATGAGTTTTATGCTAATAAGCACTGAAAAAAGGATCTGCAGATATGGGAATGGCAAAATGTACATATTTTTTTTGTTTTAAGCACCTGCATATTCCATGTTGTCTCCCTAAATGGGACCATGGTTGTTTCTTCCATTGCTCTGCCTTCAGATAAATCCACTAGTAATAATGCAAGATGCAGCACCTCATCTTCTAGTATTCTTAGGTCACAACATGACCTTGAGCATCCTCCTACTGCAGCTTTCACAGATTACCCTGCAGAAACACAAAGAATTTGCAAATGTCATTGAGTTAAAAGACAGAAACCTCAGGATCTTGCTACCTCACATGCTTCACAGGCCCTACTGTCCCTGACACACTGACGTCTGATGGTGCAGCACAGCTTTCCTTTTCTCTTTTTAAAATCACAAACAATGGTGAGTTTATTGATACCCCCCCTGTATCCTGCCCTGCTGATTAATTACATTCCCCTCTCAGAAATATTCCTCACTTATTGGAGGTTCTGCCATCAACAGCAAGAAACTGGATCTCACTATGCAGAAATGAAAAGCCCTGTGCTGAAACACCTTTTGCAGTGTCAACACTCACTCATCACGTTGTCTTTTTCAACCTTGTCTTTAGTAAGGTGTCATAATCAGCCTCCTGAAATAAGCACCTCCAGGGCTTATTTTCCGATTTCATGGTCCTCCTTTGAACTTGAGCCATCCTGTGCCTTCCCAAAACATTAACAACTGTGGTAATAAATATATCTGATAAGAGTTCACAGAAGATTAACATCAGCAACCCAGTAAATGGCTGCAAGTGTTGGAGAGCACTACATGCAGGGGGGATGTAACAAACCACAAAGGCCCTTTAAGATCTCCAAAGGGCATCTCCTAGGGAGCATGGATGGGTGCAGTTAACATGAACTGACTCACGGGGCTGGATTCCCAACTCAAAGACTGCAAATGCTTTCAGTTTGGGAAGGGACCAGGTTGTAGTAGTAGTAGTTGTAGTTGAGGCCTCATCCCTGGAGATATTCAAGGTGAAGCTTGAGGAGGCTCTGAGCAACCTGATCTGGTTGAGGGTGTCCCTGCTTACTGACTTGATGACTGTTAGAGGTCCCTTCCAAAGCAAATTATTCTATGATTCTCTGAAGTTGTGCATGACTTGCATGGCTGGATCTAGAAAACGCAGAGCACTGATGGAATATGTGTACAAACCTACTCTTTGTCTGATGGGGTGATGTGTCTGACATTCCCAGAGAGGAAATACAGCAGGAGTAACTTCTGGTGTTGGTCCCGTGAGATCTCTGTTCAGCCTCTCCTGTGTTAGCAGTGCAAGGTAGAATTGCTCTCACAGGCTGTTCTGGCAGCTCAGCTTTCCTGGGGTGTCAGAACTTCATAGGCAGCCTCCTGCTGCCAGAAGCCCAGGGTTGCAGTGTGCAGGAAAATCCCTTCGTGTTCTGCTCTGCTTGGGTAAGCTGGACTCCAGACCCCGAGTCTGGTGTCCCCATCATAAGGGGAGAGAAGTGAACCCCTAAATGCTGAGGTCTGTCTCAGGTTTTGATGTTTTCTTTTCTGATCTTCAGGTGTGATCTGGAGTCCATGTGGTGCACATTTCACCAGGAATCAGGTTTCAGTGTCATATGGAAGGGCTCTTCTTTTTTTTCACAGCCTACAGCCTCAAGGCTGTGCTGCATCTGATTAGAAGCTGCTTTCTCTCAGATGCCCACAACCCATATTTCATCTAGGAGGCCTTCAGAATGCTTCAGATGCACAAAGGCTTCTTGGTGAACTGTATCTTAATCACCCAGCAAGCCACATGGCAAACTCTGGTGGGAAGTGAATCGTCCACTGTGTCTAATTAAATCTGCAAAGAGGGTAATGACAAGCAGGGTGCAATTACCTAAGGTGGAAGCTGACCAGAGCACAGGGCCGTGACTCCTCCCTGCTACTCCAGGTTACTTCTGGGGGAAGGGAGAGGGCACTGGCTGGCAACTGCAGTCCCACAGCTCAGAAAGGAGACTCTGCAGTATATGTTGTTCACCTGCTGACTTCAAACACCTTGTCAGAGCACGGATATGAAGGCAAAGGGTGTACATGGACTTCAGAGGAAACCCTTGCTCTTCATCCAGAGAGACAGGAAGAATTATTAAATCCTCATTGTAGGGATCACAATGAGGTGATCTCTGCAGGTGTCACAGAGACATTCAGTGCAGCTGTCTTCAGGCATAGACAAAGACAGTAAAATTAGTAAAGTGGTAGCTGTGACTGAGGTACAGTCAGCAGTGAGGTCATTAGAACAGGAAATGATATTCCTAATGACTTGCAACAGAAGATGATAATAGTTTTCATATTGTGAAAGCTGAGTTATTGGGGACTTCTGCTTCAATTTTACAGTAGCACTTCCCTGCCATTTGGTTTGTTTCACACTGGCTTCTTAGAACTTCTGGATGGTGTCCTTCAACCTCATCCTTCTTCTGAGGCTTCAGTTTTATTCTGAGCTGATGAAGAATTGTGCTGGTTTCCTTCTTTCACAACAGAACTGTTCTTCTCCTTGGGCTGCAGATAGCAAGCACTTGGTCACTGGAGGGTAAGATAAATGAGAGGAAGACAGGACAGAACCAAGTTGTACATGACATTTCTGCCTAGGAAAACTATGGCAGAGATTAATCCAGTTCATAATAGTCCTGCTCAGTAAATATTTGAACACTTTCTTTCCTGATCAAAACTTTAAAGAATTCTGTCTAAGTTTCCTTAACCTGTATTAAGGTCTGTAAGTAAGAGCATGATTGTCCAATATATTGTTTTACAGTTGCTTTAAAAACTTGCACCAAGGCACTTTTTATAGAAAAATACAACCATGAAAAAGTCAATATTTTTTTCCTAGAAAAATGAAGTATTTGAGCAGTGAATAAATCATCTTAATTCAAACATCACTTGCTGAAATACATTGGAAACACACTGGATCAGTTTGGTGCAAACCTGGCTGCAGCTAAGCCGCACAAAACATTTCTGGGAGATGTAATCTGAGATGCTTAATCCTTTTCCTCTGTGTGATCGTTCGTCTTGTCAAGATGGTTTTTGCCTCAGTGCATTTTGTTCTCTGGCTGGAATTGAACATTGTGCTAGGAGAACCTTCACTGTGTTTAATGTGATATTGATCCTTGTCAAAGATGAAGTATTTGTCGCAGTTGTGATTTAGCAGCAATTCAGGATTTATTACTAGTGTGAAGTGGATCAAAATGTTGAATTCTAGCAGCACTTAATGTTTAATCAATTTAAAGAATAACAAGAGATTCAGTAGAATATATAATTAAAACAGCAACTTAATTACAGATGCAAGAATGACAAGGTTCACACTAACTTACTGTAAGGTATCCCAAAGCAAAATATAGGTGTGTACATATGTATAAATGCAAAATATACAAACATACAGACACAGAAATATTTGGATCCAGTTAAATATGTATATTCAGACACAACAATAGGTAGAGAGGTGGATGGAAGAGTCTGGCCTAGAGTTAAATTATCCTTGTTCTCAAGTTTAGAGCAAATACTCACAGTGCCTTGGCATTCCTCAGTGGGCCATTATTGAGATTTGAGGAGGTTGATCTCACCCTGACCTTCCATCAACATTGTCAGCAGTCAGTCCTCAAGGAGTTTGTGCCTGAGAGGCTTCCCAGCTCATGAGAGATTCTGGTCACAGCCCGTTGTGACCCAGGAGAGCTCAAAGGCTCTTGCTTAGAATCACTATTTGTAGAGTCTGAGATAACTGACTGTTGTCAGATGCCTTTCCATTTTGGTCCAACTTGGGTGATGTAATATTCTTGTACTTTCTGCCAGGTGCATAGACCCAGCACTCACCAGGCTTTGGAGTTCTGTTAAGTCTTGATACCACCTCTGGCTTTGAGCCACGACCCAAGTACAGATGTATTAAACTGCCAGGAGATGACTGATTGTCACTGTGGTTCCCAGGTCATAAGAGGGAGAGACCAGAGACAGGTGCATTGGGAAGCTGCCTCCATGCTCTGGTCCACTGCTTACCATCTAGATATCATTGTTGTCTCCAAAGAATAGGAGGAGCAGGAGCCAGGTATGTTAAGGGGCTGCCTTAGTACTCTGGTAGACTGACTTTTGCAATCCATACCTGGCCTGTCCCCAGTTGGTGTGTGGCCCAGCAGGGCGAATTGCACCAAGTACCGAGTGGTCCACAGGGGGCTGGGGGTGGGAGGTGTTGCACCCCACAATCCTGAGCCTCATAAAAGGCCTATAAGGGAGAGGCAGTAAAACTACCTGTGAGTATACAACAACACGTGGAACAAAATTGTAAAACTGTTTTTAACCTGAAAATGTCAAAAAGACACGAGGATGTTTCTAAATAGTTAATTGGGGTTGTGGTGGTGGTTGTATTTCTTATTTTTCAGTCTTTATCCTAAACTTGAGACAAAAACATAGCACTGCGATATTAGAACTTTAATGTTCTGATTTACTTGTTCAGCAAAACCCCTGCAATTTTCATTGAGGTCAGGTGTAGCAGAAGTTTCTACAAATCTTAACTTCAACAGCAACAAAGCTCTGCCCCAGTGCTAGATTGTGCAGCCAAGCAGTAGGGTGGAAGATGCCTTCTATAACGTGCCCTGCTAGGAAGTACCCTTCCCTCTCACAGACTTAGGACTGGGCATACACTTTCTTTGAACACTGACACAGTATGCACAGGGAAAACCTCCTGGAGTGTCTTCATGCTGACCTCACCTGACAGAGCATTCCCAGGTGAGCAAGACAGGTATGGTCCTCACTTATCCAACCACAGCAGCCTGTAGGGCTTGTTGCTGGGGTGGTGGAACATGTGTGAGGTTGAAGGGTGTTCTCCACTAAGAAAACAGGGTGCTGTGACTAGACCAAAGGGCTGGCAGGTTGTGTCCAACACCATAGGATCACTTCAAACTGGCACCATTGAGACTGCAGCAAGTGCAGATCAAAACTCTTCCTTCATGAGAAACCTCCCAGGTATGGAAAGGCTGTGTCTTGAATAGACAGGAAACATGGATTGCTTAAACCAGCTTGATTCTGGAACAGAGAAGGCCAGCATGCATGTAAACTGCTTCTGAGGATATTATAATCTTTTTCTGTCAGGTTACAGCAGGCAGGGAATTCTGCCTTGTAAACTGAGCAAATGACAATTTCTGAAGACAGGTCACCAGACTGTTCTGTGTCACTTAGTTCCTGATTTAAAACCAGATTTTAAAAATCTCACAGAAATGTCAGGTAGCAACTTCTTTGATCGGCCTCTGTTAAAACACAATTTGATGGAAGGCAAAGTATGTTGTTAGATGGCAAGTGGTGGTACAAATCACCAGGACTTTAAATGGATGTCCCAGGTAGCTGTTTTGTTTGTTGAGGTAATCACAATTATTACTCAGAGAATGCTCTGAGAACTTTTTGTGCCACCCATATGAGTAATTCACATCTCTGTGCAATTCTCCATTTGCTCTGGAGAGGTGTAAGACGAGGCACCCTTTTGTTGATCCTACTTTTTGAAAGGCTGGTGCTGCTTGCCCTGCTGTGAAGATAAACTTCAGTATCCTTCTCATTATACTTCAATAGCTGGATCCTACTTTTGGCACAAGCTGTGGTAGGAAATTGAAGAATGGGCTTGTAAGGGACAGCAGCCACCAGGAAAGAGCAGACAAAAGATAAGATAGTCTGTTCTTGTCATAAAGCTGTGCTTAGATGCAGTGGAGATGTTTTATCTTAAGCTGGCAATGATTTCTGCTTCCTTGATCTAGCAATGCATAGGTGAGGGAAATGTAACAAGAAAGGCTTCAAAACTGGAAGAATTTCAACAATAGTATTTTCTAAAGATAAGACAGTCCCTGGCATGGGTGGGAAAAGGACTAGAAAGTAGTAAATGGCTAATGAGCATCTTGCATGGAGAAAAAAAGGAGGGAGGAGAGGAAGTTCCCAATGGAGGGGGAAAAAATGGGGGGGAAGCCAGTTATGTGTTTGGCTTAGGTGGTAACATAAATGAGTGGGGTGGAGGACAAACTTTTTACAGGTCTTCCTGATAGAGTGTGTAAAGCACTGTGACAAAACACAGCACTGCAAAATAGACACCCAAGTGCTTTCCTGAAAGTGTCTTAAAATATTCTTCTGCCTTTGCCTTTCTTCAGCCTTTCTGTACTCCTTTGGGCATCCTCTATACCTCGTGGCTACACTAGAGCTCATTCTGTCACATTCACATCTTCTCTGCCACTCCCCGTTACACATCGTATGACTTCACAGAAACAGTTTGAGAAGTTCAGCCCATTCTAAGAGTGGGACAGGAGAGGTTACAAGTGTCTAACACGTGGGCTGTTCCAAGGGGCTAATGGCTTGGGCATGTAACGTAAAGGAGTGCTATTTCTCTATAGGAGAGAAGGTATCAACTCAGGCCTGAAAGGTAAGAAGCAAGAAAAAAAAAGAAAAAAAAAACAAAGGACAAGTTTAATCACTGTTTATTACAATTCAGCACTTAAGACATCAGTTTCACCATACAAAACACAAGCTGTGGCAAGTACTCTGGGAAGTAAAAAAAAAAAGAGGAATTGAGATGTTTTCTTTTAGAAGTGGTTTTCATGTGAAATTCCAAAAATTAAGTGTATTTTTAGCTACTTATTACCTTTAAAAATATGGTGTACAAAAATCCACTTGAATTTTTGTAAGATTTCATTTAAGTTTACATGCAGAGTTTTTCTACTGTTCTCCTAGTTGGACTGCTGAAACTGTTTGGGTAAAATTTAACCATTTTTCTGTATTCCACAGTTCTGATGAAAGACCGTAAAAGGGAAATGCACAATTATGTGGCTATAGACTTGAGTAGGTCAGAGGCTTTTGACAATTACAACACCAAGCACAGAAAATCTTCCATTTAAGAGTGCAAAAGCAGTGACAGCTCATTTCAGAAGCACTGCAGATTTGTTTGGGTAGAGCCAGGATGCCCTCC
Organism: Florisuga fusca; assembly: GCA_038090715.1. Classification (NCBI taxonomy): domain Eukaryota; kingdom Metazoa; phylum Chordata; class Aves; order Apodiformes; family Trochilidae; genus Florisuga; species Florisuga fusca. Next base: position 5,198,859 of record JAAWXA010000021.1, on the reverse strand, counting down.
TGCAAGATAAAGAGTGGGATCAACAAACATTTCAAAAGAAGTTTGTTCAAGAACACCTCTCTCACTGAAATGTTGCACAATGGACACTTCAGTGCAACTAGGAGCACAGAGAGGTACCACTTTTGGTGAAAAAAGGTGTTTCTCAAAGTGACTTAGCTCTTATCTTTTTCCCTCCACAATAACTGCATTTAACCACCCTGGTACAACTGAAAAGTGAACAACTAAATCCCAGAGGCAGCTTTGGAAATTTCAGACTCATAAGACAAAGAAGTATATGAATTCAGCACATTATCTGTGCAGGTTTGGATCAGCACATCCTGATTCCAGACACATCCAACTTTCTGCTGGAAATAGCTCTACTCTGTCATGTGCACGTGTATAGACTTTTCCTTAATATCTGTATCTTTGCTAAATTAAAAGAGACGTGGCTCAAGTATGTAGCAGGTAAGTTGGTTACTTGATTTTAAAGGTTTATCAGTTACACAACCCACCTGCTTTTCTACAGACAGCCATTTCAGGGAAACAGCTCTTCTGAGAAATCTTCAAGTCAGCAAGACACTCAAGTGAAGTCTCTGTGACTCAAAATCTCCAGGTAGCAGGAGGAGAGACAGGAGGAGAGAGGAGCAAAACCTCAGAGATTTTAAAGCAGAAGCTGATTAAGAAGTGAGGACTTGCATTTGCTGTTTTGTTTGTAAGGAAGACAGTTTCAAGGTCCCTGTGGGTCTCCTTGTTCTGTTTCCAAGCTTAACTGGACTTCACTGTCTTCAAATGTGGCAACATGTAAATCAGACAAATTAGAAGTGTTTGGAGTTAAGTGCATAGACAGCCTTCTTGCCTGAACAAACATCACCCAACCCTGAATGTGGTATTAACCCTGTGAAACTGTCAGTAATTGTTTTCTGCCTTAGCTGAGTTGTTAGCTTGGGGTGAAGTCCTGCCTGGCTTTTTCCTGACTCTCTACTCAGGCTGTTTGGTAAAAGGGCAGCACTAGGAAAGGCTTCTACTTTCCTCTGGTCTTTTTTCCATTCTCTATTCCTGCTCTTAATATCACAAAGCCATATTCTCTAGCACTGAAGAAACACATTCATTCCTGTGAAATTACTGTGGTAAGTGGAAACTTTGCAAGTAACCTAAATAGATGACCACAGACATTATTTAGCAAGAACCCAGGGTGTTTGGATCTTGGGGAGGGAGGGGAAGGGAAGCTGAAATTCTTGTATCCTTAAGTTTAGTGGCTGAGTAGCTGAAGCAGCATGCTGTAGGAAACAGGTTCCTGACATTTCCCTTCTTCTTCAAATTGATGTTGGTACCTCAGAGACAAATGCTGGCAGGCTTACTGGTAAAGTCTGAGGTATGGACACACCCAGCTGACACAGCACTTGCTGCCAGAGGTTACAGACTTCTAGTAGGAGAACAAAACAAAAATTTTATCCAGCTTCTTTTCCCCCTTTACCTTGTGCCTCATATTTCACATCCTGGAAGAAACACCCATTTTTCTGACAAGACTACTCTGATATATCTGGTGCAGCTGAAATGTGATACAAATCTGCATTTTTTACTTAAATCACTATCCATTCAATAAAGAAATGAGGCAAGCAGATCCATGCTCCCTACATGTTCCACCAGCTTCAGATGCTCCTAAAGGATCCTGTGTAGGACCAGGCCCATTACCTGGGAAAGGTGTAGGACACCCAAGTACTTAATGAAGCCGAGATTTGTGGCAGCACTTCATAGCAGTTACCCAATTATTAAAACCTCAAACATCAACATTGTGAATTTCTGACTTAATAAAAAGATTTGTATTGTAACCCAAGATTTTCCATTGCTTTCCCTGGCTGCTTACCTCAGTTTGTTTTTCAGCCTTCCACTTGAAAACAGGGAATTACCTCCTCTGTATTTCATTTCAGTTCTGTCTGTATTGGCAACCTGAACAGGTTGAGTGTCTGTCATTGGACTCCAACGGGCAGTGACACTGCTTGGGTTGTGTCCAAGAGCCAGCATTCTCCTTTTCCCTGGGGAGGGTTCCTGGCTTGTGCCTGAGCATTGCCTGAGGAGTTGCTGCATGGACCAAAGCCATCCCAAGAGGCATGCTGTCAGCATGAATAGGCACATAGCACTAACCACTGGTGCACTGTGTAGTGGATTATTATTATTTTTATTAATTTTGTATCGTAATTATTCTATCCTCCCCCCAAAAAAAGGGGGGCTAGGGGGAAGTACTCATCATATTTTCTTATTAAAGAGAACAAAGTTATGAAATTTGATTTCTTCAAATACAGACTTGAAGGAAAACGTGCTACAGCCATGCAGAGTATGAAGTGCTCTGAAGACACAATGAACAATTCCTTCCAAAACCATACAACAGCACAATCTGCATTTTAGGAGTTTTTAGACCATGATTTCAGGAACAACTGAAAAAACCCCAACGTAACCACGCCTGGCAGCCTAACCCTTACTTACTGGGATATATAAAATAAACTCTGAAGACAATGTTACGTTCTTAAAGTGTCACTGTCAAATTAAAAACAATAGAAAACACACTTTTATTTCAAACCTATTTGTCTCCCAGTGTTGTGTGTCACACAAACTGCAAAACAGATGCTATTAGGAATTTATTTTTTTCTTTTGCCTGGTGTGCCAGCAATTTTCAGGGCTATTTTGGTGGATCTTCTGCACAGCAACAGGAAGGAGAAAACATTTTTGAAAGTGTGATTGTAAAACCACAAAATACTGGCTTGGGAACTTGGCCACTTGTCCCTGAAGCTGCCCTTATTTCAAACCAAAAGTAAACCAACAAACATGCATTAAACTCCCTAGATTCCCCACCCTTACCAGTCATCATTTCCTCAGCTATAAGACAGCCTTAAAAAAGTCTTTCAAATAACTGTTACTGCTGGATGGGCTGTGCCACTCTGTAAATAAAGAGTATTTTACTATACTCTCTACTTCTCTCTCTGCTATCCTTCTACTTCTGTACTTCTCTGTATCCAGAAACCTTAAACCTGTTTCCTTAGCTCTTTTTTTTTTCTCTGCAAGACAAACAGAACAAAGAATACTTCTTCCCCCCCTAACATCTGGCTTCCTCAGGGCCTTCTCCCTGGGCTGCTGAAGAATATTGATCTCTGGTGGGGCTCCAGCAGGGCCCAGCTGCCCTCTTCCCTCTCTGCCCTCTGGCAAGAGTCTCCTTCAGCAGATCAATAATGTATCCCAGAACCTGCCTTTCCCTGGGGACCACAGCCTGCCTTCCCTCCACCCGCACAGCTCCCAGCTCACACACTACTTACAGGGAGAGGAAACCAAAGCAGCGGCCCCCACACCCTGGGTCAGGCTCAAGGGCTCTGGTGGGCTGGGCTGCCTCAGCAGGAGGCAGGACCCTCACAGGTACCACAGGCAGGCTGAAATGAAGCACAGCCCCCTCCTGAACAGATCCAAATGGGAAGAGAGGTATTTTTGGATAACCAGAATATCTCAAAGGAAATTAGTATTTTAGGCAAGCGGTGGGTTAAGAGCTGTGCCCTTTGCTTAACCCCTTGCACAACTGTGCAAGGATGTAGTCTTTAATTACGTGATGTCCTAGGGTGGGTTTTGTTTTGTTTTGTTTTGTTCCTGTGGGATTCTGGCATCATTTGGTGAGCAGAACAGCCCATGGCCACTTGGTGAGCACCTGGTCAATAATTTGATTTCTCCTCTGTTCTGCCTGTGCTTGTTTGTCCTTCTATGCCAAAGGACATAGAAACACAGGACTCTGTGCTCTGCTCCACACAGAGAATTATTCACTGATGTTAGTCAGAGGCTCAGCTGGCAGAGTTACCAACATTAATGCAAATATTGTTGCATGTCTTGCAGAAGTGAGGGGCAGGTTCTCACACCATCATTACCACTCAAGCGATGGAGGTGTAGGCACTGGAAATTTTTCTCCCATGGCAGAAGCAGCTGGAAGATGTTCCCTTTCTCTCAGCCCCCACCTCCAGCTGCCCAGTCCTGCAGCACAGTCCACTGTCTCCATAGTGTTGATGCAGCAATTGATGAGGCTGCCCTGTAAATCACCTGCCCTGCAGGCCCCTGCACAGCCACACAGGTGCAGCTGGGGAGCTGGCAGCTGCCACCCAGGGGCAGGAACAGCACGTGAGCAAATGTGATGTGGGGAAACAGAACCCAGCTTTGGTACCAGAGGAAATGCACTGAACTAAACCATAAAGCTGGTAAAGAATAAGAACAAAGGACACAGCGTTTTGAATTCTCACTCTGATACCTACAGATTTTGGTTTGCTTACTTCTTCAGTGTATTAAGCATTTTTTGCACACTTTCTTGGGAATACAAGTCTGCTGATCTCAGATGTAGCTGTGACAGCTCAGGTTGGCACCCAAGCCATGGAGCTCACAGCTGCAGCTGCTGGTGTGCTGGAACTGAAGTTGCTGCCCAGCACTGTGTAACAGCTCTGTCCCGCTGGCAGACAGACTGCAGATCTGCCAAGTGGTGGTTACCTACCGTGCTCCTGAGACCATCCCATCTCCCTTAGACCTCCCTCATGTCACATCTGTAAAACTGAAACAGGACATAACCAGATAACATCCCCTTTCAGTGCCCAGCTACAACTCATCCCCAAAGCATCATCCACCTCATGCACTGAGAGCCAGTCTGTGGAAAAACCACACAATCCTGGCATTGAAACCTGCAATGTGATTAATATACGCTGAAGGAGGATAAATTAAGAACATGTGAGAAATAATTTTGCAGGTTGTGTTAAAAGCAAAGACAGGACACATCCCATCACCTGAATTAATTCATGCTACTGCATGAGCATTAGCAGGCTTGATGAACACTAACTCCACAACATGCCCTTCTGCCATATGAGCTGGAGGATTAACCTCTGTCAATGGCAAACTGACATTTTCTTGTACAGGTGCAGGGACCTGACGGTTCCTTGCAGTCGATAGCAGAGGAATAGTGAATCACGGGTGCAGTTCCACATTTCCAGCCCAGCAGAAGACATCCAATTTCCATCAACTCTGCAGCAGTGACCAGCTTCTCCACCATTCTTCCTCCTTGCCCTGGTTTTGGGAAGGATTATCTGTGCAAGGGATGAAAGTCCAAGAGAGGAGGAGGCGGAGGGCTGGGCAGCAGCAGCCTGGGGACCACGGATGCAGGGCCAGTTGGCACCCTGAAGGGCAATAGGCCGTCCTCCACGTTCGAGAGGGGGGAATGGTGGCTACCTTTGCTATTCCCAGGCAAACCTTGGATTCCTCCCCTTCAATCCATGCATTTCTGTCTCTTTGTTTTGCTAAGAACTGTGTTTTACACACTAGCTTAACTGTTTGCCTCTCCATCCACACTAGCTCCCTCCTCGGGGGCTGCATACCCCCGACTTCGATCATTCCAGCCACTGAAGGATGGGACTCACAGCACAATCTGCTTACGCTAGATTCCCACCCGACCCCTCTTCTCCAGCAGCCGCAGCAGCCCCTTATAGGCCCCGACGCCTCCCCCATCCCTGCCAGCNACCCGCCTTCCCCACCCCCCACTCTCGCCCTTAGCGCTGCCCCCTCCTCACTCTGCCCCCCTCTGTTGCAGATAATCCTTTCCTGGACCACAGTGTTTCGAGGTCCAGTAGGTGTTCTTTCCAAGGTGCAAGAACAGTACTCCGAAAGTTGCCCTTATAATCAGTCTATCTCGGTGCCAACGCTCCGGAGTCGACTATCCCCTTCCTCAGGCTGATCAGGAGTGACCTCCGCCTCGCTTCTCAAGCCCCGAAAAAACGGAGCCTGACTAGCCTCCTCCTTAGACCGATCAGGAGTGACCTCTGCTCGCTTCTCAAAGCCCACCTTTTATTGGTCCCCCAATTCTGCTCATGCGCAGTTGGAGCCAGCCCTAATTGGGCACAGGTGGGCTTAACAGGAGCTCATGCCTTCCTCCTCCTAACTGGCAACACCTGAATGTGTTCACCTGATTGCCTCTACACCCCTCACCGCTGCGCCCCCTTCAGCTCTGCCCCATTCCCAGCGCCGCCCTCTCCGCACCGCTGCCCCCTCCTCAAAGCTGCCGCCCCTCACCCCTGCTCCCTCCCCACTGCTAGCCCCCTCTCTTATACAC
>JAAWXA010000021.1:5138680-5192754 GCA_038090715.1 Florisuga fusca | reverse complement strand
AGCCCCCAGGCCCGCCGAAGGGGATCGCGTTTCCATGGCGGCCGCGGCCGTTAAATCGTCGCGGCGCCCTCCTTCCCGCTGCTGAGCGGGAGAGGGCGGGAACGGCCTTGTCATCCCCCCCGGAGGCCTCTCCGAGGAGCAGAAACGTGAAGGAGGGAATGCTGCTACGGGAAAATCTTTGTTTTGTTTGTTTTGGTTTGGTTTTTTTTTCCCAAGAGGATCCACTGTTACCCCCCACGCAAGCTTTGGGGCAGCCTGTGAGGGAGGCGCAGCCCCGAGGGCTAGCTCAGTTTCCAAGCCAGCAGTTTTCCTCATCCCTAACAGTAAAACAGGTTAACAGTGAAACAGGCTAACTGTTGTGGCTTTTGTTTTTGGTTTGGTTTGGTTTTGTTGTTTTTTTTTCCCCAAGGTCAGGCTGGTTTTTCCCAGGAGACTTCTACATCTCCGTGGAAAACACACCAGTGGCTTCCCAGGAGCTGCTGTGGAAGTCCTGGGAACACTTTCCAGAGTAAAGGTATCCCTCCAGAGATACTTCCCAGAAATCCAAAGTATCATGAGAAACATGAAGTGGGTGCAGCACCAGGGAGATGGCCTGTTGCCTGAGTCTTATTTTGAGGGATGCAGGTTTCTAGGACAGCTCTTTGCCAAGCACAGATGAGTACTCCACTCTCATTCGTGTTTGTACTAAAATAAGTGCATTTCACTGAAAATTCCTTGAATATTTCCTCTCTGGTGCTGACCAGTGAGGTAATGATGTGGTAGTCAAATAGGTCTGAAACAACAATAGTTATTCAAGGATATTGCTATTTTTTTATACATAGGTGATATTTCAGTCACAAGTAAGATGAGAAAGTTCAGTGGCAATGTTAAGTCTGTTTATTGTGCTCACAATTTTAATATTGAAAATCTTCCATGAAAATGGAGAACAATATTATTATTACAAAGACCAGGGTTGTTAAAAATATATATGACATCACTTACCTTTAAAAATAGGTAAGTTTAAAAAAAAGGTACCTTTAAAATGCCATTAAATATAGGCATCAAAAGTGTATTGCTAGTGTATGTGTAACTACATGCATTATGTCATTTCTTATTTTGGGAAAGTTAAAGAAATCCACTGCTTCCAAAATTACTCACTTCTCCAACCTGGCACCCAGTTTGGAGTGAGTAGCACAGAAGAGTAACACATCCTACACGTTCCCTGAAACTTTGTTTAAAAATCAACTTCAGGAATCTGGGGATGGGCAATGCTCTGCCACAGCCAAACTATATACACATACTGCCTTGTGCTGGAGCCCAGTTGGCTATGTAATTGTACAAACCTGTTTGATATTTTGCTTATTATGTTGCTGCTAGGAACTCTCACCCAAATTAAAGAGTTTCGGAAAGTTGCTTTCCAAGCACGTGCGAAGATTAGAAGCCCCTTAAGGTTCCATTTATGGGCTATTAATTATATTATTATTATTATTTATGTAATACCCTTCTGTGCTAAGTACTTGTGAGTCCCTGTGCTTAAGGAGCTTACTGGATGGATTCCAAAGCAAGGATGTTGCAAAGCAGGAGAGGAAAGAAAAAGCCTGCTGTTTCTTAGAGGTAGGCAGCATGTTGTGTAGGATTCATGGAAGAAGTCTGAGCATATAGGAAGTGGAAAGCATAAGAAGAAGGGAGAGTAGTAGTAGGTGGGTTTCAGCTGTGTGCAAAGTCAGGTTAATGGGAATGAAAAGTTAAATTCACCATCGGGATTTAAAGGTGCCAGCTGTTCCTTTGAAGCACCTTAGCTTTTACCTGCTCTGATACCTATTAACATCCATAGGTTTGAAATAAGAGACTTGTTCCCCCCTGAAAAGCCTAGAGTCAGCAAACTGAACAGGAATCTCTCTGAAATAGCTGTAGAAATGCTAAGGAGACAGCCACAAATTAACCCCAAGGGGCTTAGGCTCAGATTCTTAAAGGTAATTAGGTATCTTTAAATACAAGTTAGACATCTAAATCTTTGGGGCTCAGGATCTTACTTAAGTAACTCTGGACTGGAGGAAGTCTGCTTAGCTGATTCACAGCCATGAACCCTTTCCTGGATTTGGATCATGTTCTGTCTTTCAGAAACTGAACAGGGAATAGTTTTATTATCATGACAATTAAGGCAGTGTGGTGGGGACTCTAAAGGTCTCCAGGAAACAAGAAATAGAAATGTAGAGTGGGTAGGAAGTGTTATAATCATTGGTCTCTTGTGGGGAAAAAACAACAACAACAACTTGCTTTTTGTCAGAAATGAGGTTTTCCTAATATAGGAAAGCCATTAAAAATAAGGAGAGAAGGGACTAATTTATCATGCAGTGAAAACGAATCTCGAAATTCTCACTTGCCCCTTATTCTGATGGACAGCACTCATTTCATAGCTGTATTCCTGTATTTTGGAAATACAGGGAACTCAATTTTATTAATCTCAGACAAAAAGATCCTTGGAATTGCAGTAACAATAATTTATATTCCATACAGAAATCCTAGAATATTCTAAATTCACTGAAATATATTTATGTATCCTTTGTTTTGGGCTTCTGACATATGTTGCATTCCACACACAAGTTTTGAGGGGTTCAAAAGGATTCATAGCATATGTTTTCTAAGAGTTAGATTATTAGAGATATAACCATGTATTTGCTGTTGTGTGATGTTAAGCTTTTTATAAATTACCCTTTCTCTTTGTCTGGCTGTCTCTTTCTCTTCTGTCTCTGCTGCCTACTGTCATGAAACTAGCTTATCTCTTCATGAATCTTAACACTCATTGTTTTGACATTATTTGGGATATGCTAACAAATATTTATGAACCATTTCCTACTGTAATGTTATGAGGTAAATAAAGAAGAGCTAAATTCATAAGCATCAAAGCTCATTTTTCTGTACAATGCGAGAAATTCATAGTAATAGAAACATTTCTGTGATCCAGTGAAAATAGTTTTCTTTCAAGTTCCCTGAAGCGTTTACAACTTGAACATTGCAGTTTTGCAGCAGTAAGTGAAATATCAGCTAGAAATAAAATGTAAAAATGCTTGTTTCTCTTCAGTCACTGATCAAGTGAGATGCCGAAAATTTGATTTCATTTTTGGTATTTCCATTTTTAATAACTTGGAAGGCAGCAAACAGAACAAGCCACCGCCTCAATGATGAAGCATTGAACTAATTCACTCCCTTTTCCACACACACACAAAAAAAAGCTGTCAAGAGCGAGTCCAAAGCACACTGTCCTTTCTTTGCAGAGCTTCCTGTAGAACACCTTCTACCAAAGACCCCTTTGCAGCTCCTTCCCTAGTCTCCACAGCACTATATAGCTTTCATCTTCCTCACTCTTCTCCCAACTTGTTTCTTGAAGCCTTTGCACCTTTCTGCACCCAGCTGGACTGGAGCTGCTTATTTGCTCTTGCATTACACACAAGGGAAGGGCATAAGGGCCTTAACAGTTGCTGAGGATCACATCAAGGCCAGGTCATTAGAGCTGAAGAATCATGAAAGATCACAGCCATACCAGGAGAACTGTCATGTCTGTGTGAGAGCTGTGTGGGACAGTCACAAATACTCCCACGTGGTAGTTGCTGTCCAGGGAGTGTTCACTCTGGTGACACTTCTGTGCTATAGGGGCTTCTGGAATGAATTAAAGGGCTGCCAAGATAGACTCAGTTCTTGATGTGTGCTGATCCCCTTAGACTCCAACAAAAAAAAAAAAAAAAAAGCTGCATCCCTTCCCCCACCTGTGCCTTGGAGAGGTGATACAGCTCAGCATCTGGTGTCTCATCATCCAAGTTAGCAGATGTAGTTTAAATCTAAAGGGTTTTCATAGCAGGAAGTGGTAGGTGGAGACATCCTAAGGGCTGGAGCAAGGCTAAGACACAGCTGCCAGGGAAACTCTGCTGGGTGGGTGGAAGGAGGAAGCTAGAACATGTCTGGCAAGAGGGAGCTTTCCCAGGGATGAAAACGGCCGGGAGAGTGATAAGAGTGTAACTGAGAAGCAGTGGCTGGGGTGGGGCTTGTCCAGTGCTCAGTTCAAGGCCAGATGTGGAACGCAGCTCCCTCCATTGTGTCACAGAAAAGTGAAACAGGAGATGTGTTTGTCTCCTCCTCACTACCTTTCTCCAAGTACAGGAGGAAAGTTTATAGAATGAGTGCGTTATTTCCTTAAAGCCTAAAAAACTCCTCACTCCTCCCAGTAGTCCTTGCACAGCATTTATTGGTTGTGCTGTTGTTACCAACAAAAAAGTCTGAGGAACTCCAGTCGCTGCTGGAGCAGAAAAACATTGTTCTCAACTGAGACCTAACCCTCGGCGTGGAGATGGAAACAGAGTGTTAGATGATATGCACAGAAATTCCAGCTTTGTTGACCTCTTTATAGGGTCTAACACTATGTTTGTTCTTGAATCCAGCAGCTCTGGGGGAGCATCAGTGGGAGGCCTGCTGGGACATTCCAGGGACCAAGTTGGCTGGAATAGCTGACAGCCACTGTTGCCCACAGTAGTATTGGGGAAGATATTTAGGGTGTAAGCTGGTCAGAGGCTATGCCATCACTATACCCGATTGCTTGCCAGCTTCTCAGAGGGAAAAGAAATCACTAATAATAATGTCCAGATGGTAGAGGGAGATCTTCCAGCAGTAGTTGAGAGGTCTGCCTGTGGGCTGAAACAGCTCTTAGAAAGTTGTGAGTAAGAACTCGATGCAAAGCACTAATGTAGAAGAATCACAATTCCAGACAGGAACTGTAGATTTGCACATAACTGGCATTGTTCTGTCCAGGAGCTCACAAGCTGGTGATTCATGTCACCACAGAGGTAGAGGTGGCTTTGCTGGACTTGGAAGCCAAGGGTATGTCAGATATAGGTTCAGAGGCAGTTTTTTTAAATCCGTGTGAGTCTAGCAATCTTCAACCTTGATTATAAGACGTTCCTAAAGCCTGTTACTCAGCAAAAGACCAATAGAGCAGATTAGACAGCCTGTTAGGGCTGTTAAGGCTTTTCTTTTCTTCTCCTAAATGAGTTATACACATCTGGGTTTGGTCCCTTTATTCTGGGCCCAGTAACAACTACTTGTCATACAACCATATTTTCTGCAGACTGCAGAAAGATAGTTTGTATTTAAAAAATAAAAAATGCTTTTCATTTTGTCTCTGCAGACAGAAAGGCTCTCCCAAATCAATTGTTGCAGAGAGTAGGAAGAACCTAGAGAAACAAGTCTGCCTACTGCCACTTGAGACATCATTTTTTGCATCCTTTTGCAAAATCAAAACTGAAAACATAGGAGCTTCAAAATGACAAAGTGAATGTGTTCACCTCGGAAAGTATACTTAAGTTTCATCTAGGGGAAAAATTATTCATTTGACTTACAGTAGGAAAAGAGGATGATTCCTTTTGTCTCCATGGAGAATTCCTTATTTGGAAACTGTGTTCAGTTCCCTGTGTTTGGGAGGATCTGTTTGCTCTTTCCTAAGGGTGTGTTCCTAACTGTGACAACAGCCTGGATTTTAAAGGCAGAGGACTTTATTCCCACCAAAAATTCAGTCCAAGCTGCCTCATCTGCTTCTCTGTCCAACTGAACATTTGTCTTTCATTTGGATATTGAATTTTGTTATCTGTTAGGAGAATACAGATTGAATGACCATCTTGTTGTTACATCATCTCTGGATCCTAAACTTAAAACAGGCAGATAGTAGTTTCAGCCATTTAAATAAAACAACAGGTGGTTTCATTAGGAAAATAAAGGACATTAGCAACAGATGAAAAATTATGCAGCTGGAAAAAATTAAATGTCTCCATGTAAAAGTCTGTATTTACCATGGCTCCAAGACTGTTTTGCATTCATCCACTAAGGCACCAGCATAGGATTTTGTAGGAGGGGGCGTTTATGCATGGCAGCAAGCTAGAAAATGTCAAAGTGACTGGGAAAATTCCTTGGGATTTATGTTTTGAGTTAATGCTTAATCAGACTTTGCAAAAGCCAACCAATCTGATAGAGTGGTGAGATAGGAGTCAGGTCAGACACAAAATCCCTATTATGACATTGATAATGACATTATAGCACCATAACTAGTAGTTTCGTTTTAAAAGTAGGCTGTAAAAAGTGTCCTGGGTTGAAATACATTGTATGTAATCAGATTTTCCTGCAAAAAAAAAAAAAAAAAAAAAAAAAAAAAAAAAAAAAAAAAAAGAAAGAAAAATACAGAGGCAAGCTGTAGAAAATGTCAGACTGCATGCAGGAGGAAAAATGTTTGCCTTTTTTGTGGTCTCATTAACTTGCAGGCACTTCTGACTTACCCATTTCTGCAGTGTCAGAGTGGAGCTGCATTTCACTGCTCACCAAAAAGTTGTTTGGGTTGAATATAAAACAACTGTTTGACTTTGCCTGAATTGCATTGAATATTGGCATGTTAGTGCTGAGAGCAGTGTGTTTTTCTCCTTGCATGGCTGTGGCATTCCTTGGAGGAGGGATCTACGTGCCCAAGAGCCAGGTGGTGGAACCTGGGCAGATGGAGTCATTTGCAGGGGCAGAGGGAAGTCATGCAGGTGAGGAGCAGTGCAGGATTTCTCTTGCTGGTACGACAGCCATGGTCAGATTTCCTCTGAGGACCTGAAGAGATTATGGGACAAAAGATAAGCAGCTAACGATTTACCTACAAAAAAGAACCTGTAGGCTTTATTTCCACGTTCTACATGTGATCAGGAGCTGCATCTGAGAAAGACACAGCAGGGAGGCCAGGCGTGGGCTGCTGGTTCTGCATCCCGGCAAGTTTCTCTGAGTGGAATGAGCCATCCCTCAAACAGTTGGGGGCTGTGCTGTACTGACAGTCCCCTCGAGGACTGAAGGGGAAGTTAGTCATCTACAGTGGAGGAGTAGGAAGGAAAAGATGATAAAAAAAAGAAAAAAAAAGTTATGTTTTTTTTTTAATTTACTTCTAAACCTGAACTTTCTCCTGATTCAAGTAATGCAGCAGCCAAGGATTTTGAAAGAAGGACACATAAAATCATTATTGTAGGTGACCTTAGCTCTTACTTCGCCTCCTTTTCAGTGGAATATTGCAACTTATATTTTTTTTCCTTTCTGCATATCAGATCAAGCAAGCAGAAGAGTGTTTGTATTGCTGCTGAGAAATGTGATAAATGAGCTACAGCCTCACATTACCTGGAGCCCTCTGCTACAGGCCCACCCCATCTTTTGGCAGCAGACAGAGAAGGGCTGTACCCACCCATGCTGGGGGCACAGTTTTGCCATTATCACTCTGTAGTTAAAATATAAATGTGTTTCCTGGATTACTCCTTAGATAGCATGAAAATCTCTGAAACTGCAGGATCTACCTCAGTCTGCTGCAGAGTAGGGCAAGTCTCTTCACTACTAGTTCTTCCAGTATTCCACTCTTTCTCACAGATTTGGCCCTTTTAATCATGTTTTCGTTGTGGTTTTTTTTTAAATGACAGTTACTATTTTCCTTCAGAAGAAATCACATGAATGACTTAAGTGCAAAAATCTCACAAAATAAATTGGTCTCATACGATTTTTGTGAATTTGTAAGTTTTGGCAGTACTGGTGATTTTTAAGAGATCAGAGGCTCTCAAGTCTTTAATATACAACTGTTAATTAGATACTGCTGCAATTATATCTAAATAAAGATTTGCTGTCTAAGCTATTTAGCTCGGTTAAGACTGTTTAGCCATCAAATAAACCTGCTTTGTTGTTATACCCAAACAGCCCATATCACAAAGATTCAGGAAAGCCTCAAGGATCATTGTTTCAGCTTTACACCTAAAAAAGAAAGCTAAACGTATGCTATTCATCAAGTTTTGATCAAAACAACATGAACCTGAGCAGACAGTAATTCTCATGAAACAAGGGCTAAATATATTTGGTTTCCAAATTTAATAGCACTTCAGACAGAATTATTTTTTTAAACTGTTCCAGTCTGAAGGGGGAAATGTGAGAGGATGGTTAAAGGTGGCTGAGCTGTAAGAACAAACATACTGTCATAATGCTCCCCAAACACTCCAGAAATAGCCCCCATTCACTGGGTGTGTGCTCTATTGGGTCTAGTCATTTAGTCAAAGTGTTAATTATTTGCCAAGTTTGGCCAGCAATTCTGACATCTGCTTAGCAGTTTCCTCAACTTCCTCATCAGCTTGAGCCTCATGCACTATCTTGAGCCTGAAGTGTTACAAGCTTTGGCAAAGTTGGCATTAACAGTTGCTGTGTGTACGAAAGCATTTAGGAGATGAGCACATTTACTTGCTACCAGCTGTCATTGTTTTATCCTTGGTCTTAAACCATGGGTCATTTTTCCCCCATAAAACCAGAAACTCCAGTGTTCGAATTAGGATTATGCAGGAATCCCACCTTTTCTTTTCTTTGACATTGACAATTCTAATGGCTGCAAAGGAAAAGAAGAAATTGAATCCCATAGAACACTGGAATAGCTTTGAGGTTCCATAATGTCTGAGTAAGTCAGGCCTTTCCATAAAGGCCTGACTTACTGTGGCTGCTCAGCACTGCACCTGGCTACACAGACACTGTGATGGCAGAGGAGCCCCAGAAGGGAGTTTATAATTGGTTTATGTTTTACAACAGCTTGCAGTGTTTATATTTCTCTATATGCTTTTTTTTTTTTGTAGTAGCTGTTGCTAATTCTTAGATTAAAATAAAGTGGTTGGATAAATACATTCCCAGGATTTCAGTAGAAGGTTTGTTTGACATTTCAAGTCACTTCTCTCAGAAGCACTCACCTGTGACAGAGTACCATGACTACTAATTTATGTCTCAGCCTGTTTTATATTAGCTTGTCCTTTCCTGACTCCAATAACGATTTGTTTATTTAGTTTGTGGCAGATGTGCCAAACTTGAGGATTAGAAAAAATTAAGAACAACTCCCACACACACACCTCCAGTCAAGTGTGCTCCCACACTGTGGCTATTTATTTTGGGCAACATTGTTAAGTTCTTCTATTTGCCTTCTGGTTTTGGAGTTTAAGGGTGGACCTAACTCACATTTTCCAAGCACTGTGCAAGCTGCGGGGCTTATTTGATTTTTTTCTTTAGAATAAAGTTCTGTTCTGTTTCAATTGCTTGATTCCTGCAACTCAAAACTTGAGAAGGAGAATTAATAATAAAATGAGCTGCAAAAAACACCCACAGAAGCTAGCACCTCCCATTTGTGCATTACTTAATCAAGAGGGAGGTTTAAGAAGTGGTATGCAGGGGTCTGTTTCTTGCAAGAAGAACACAGCAAGCATCCATATGAACTGTTGTATCAAAATACTATGTTCTGTCCAGAAGTAAAAAAAAAAAAAACCAAACTGCAGTGACTACATGATTCCAGTTATCACATGATATTTGGAAAAAACCCCAAGCCCATACTGCTCTGTGACCAAGCCAACAATTCCTCAACAGTAATTTATAAAGCGAGCAGGCCAAATAGGCTACCGGCATCCAACCAAAAAACACCACTCATGCAGAACAACCCTGGCAGAAGATGAAGGCAGTTTTCTAATTCTAAATACTTACAGCACCCACTTGTATTAAATCTCTGAACTGTGACTCCACAGCTCACTGGTACGTGGCCTTTCCCCCCACCCTGAGATGTTTGTTCTCTGGTGGCTGCCCCCTGGTACAGGGCACCCTCCTCCCAGACCAGCTGCACAATCCCCTCCAGTCCCTCCACCCTCACCAGCCTCATTTATTCAGTAACTGCTCTTCCAGTTCTGGCTACAAAGCTATTATTCTGTAAATAATTTGAGAGTAAAAGCTTTCATCCAAGTGTACACAGTGAATTTCCACTCTCTCAGATGAAACAGCCGAGTAGAACTCATTCCCTCCCTTTTCTTGAGGTGCAGATGGGAAAAATACATTGCAATCCATTGCACTCAGGAAAATTGCTGGAGGAGGTAGAGATTTTCCCTCAGACTGATCCCAGTTACATTTCTTGTCTACTTTAAATACAATGTCTTCTGCTCATAGCAGTTTCAGTGCTTAGAGTGCTCCAACATGATCCCAAATAGAGCTCTGGGTCTCCCAGCCCCATTTTGTGGTACTGACAGTTTCATATATAGGCCCCATATTTCTTTGGTGTCAGACTCTGAAAGCCTAAACAAGAAGGTGGAGCTCAAAACCAATGTACATTGTACATGTCAATATACACTCTACACTTCAAGTTTTTCCCTTCCAGTGGTAATACCACATCTACTCTCTAGCTGGAAAACAGAAGTTGATAAACTTCCAGTTCTGGTTACCTAAAAGCTGAAGTGTCAAGATGGTGATGTTTAGTCCAATTTCTGTCTTCTCTTGCCTATAATACCACTGCTTTCTAAATGTGTTTGCACCTCACTTTGACAATTATCTTTCATAAAGTTTAGAGTTCTTCAAAAGCAAATTTTTATCTCATCAGCAGAATACATATTGTCTTTTGAGATGGGGACAACAAGATCATTAGCAGACTGTTAGAAGTGCACACAAGTGGCAGGCTATTTTAAACTCACTTTTAAAATTGTCTAATTTAGCAAATAAATTATAAAGTTGGAACTGTAATTCTTAGGGAGTTTGTGGTGGAACAAATATGACCAGCCCTTTTTACAAAATTATACCTAGGGAACTCCAATAAATATGCATATGTTTATGCACATGTGGTTAACGTGCACTAGGAAAAGAAAGCCTGTCATCCAGATTTGGAGACAGCCACAGACCTTTGTAACTGTTAATACATCTTTGTGACATCATAATTAGGAAGAGAAAACACCACCATTTCAGATTTTATTGCTTTGTATGGCACTGTGGCTAAACCTTAGTAATTTTCAAGTTTTGCTCCCTGCTTTTCTATTACAAGCATTTGGCAGGTCATAAATAAAGCATGAGAAAAACAAAGGAAGTAAACTTGTGCCAGCTTTCAAAGCACCTGAAGGTTTTTTTAATTGTCAGAAGATTTTCCCAGTGCAGGGAAACTGCTTGTATAAAATCAGTTGCAAAGCAACTTGTATTGGCAGCATCCGGTTTGCTGATGTATCGTACCCACTTTGTTTTATTCCATTGCATCATAAATTTTATAATGTTAGCAGCTGTGTACTGGATAAGTTCAGATTTGGTTAGTAATGGACACGTTCTTAGAAATTCTACAGTTTTTACTCTTGTGGTGAGTCAAATGCATTATGATCAAAGATGTATTTGATAGCTAATTATTTCTAATTTTAAAAAAGATGCTGCATAAAAGGCATTGAATTTACAGTTAAGATCACCAATATTTTTGTGAAAGGGACTTACTGTTGCAGTATGACCTGTTCAGCAACATTGCTTTTGCCCAGAATAAGCCACCTCAAAACTGAGGAATTTTTCATAACAGCCAATTCAGCCATTTCTGAACCTGTGATGTTTCTTCTGGTTTTAGTCCATTTGAGTTTTAAATATACATTCCCTCATTTACTTTGTATAACATTAGGAGGAAATACCCAAGGCAAAAGATGTTTGTAATAGCCTGTTTGTTGTGTATATCTTGGAGAGCCAAATTCTGCAAAAGTACCAGTCAACTGAAACTAAAAATATCTGGCAAAGAAGTCCCCATCGTTTGTCCCTGAAAAAATGTAAAATGTTTTTAGCAAGTTACTTTGCTTATTTTTAAGAGATCTTGGGTCCTCTGGACAGATAATTGGAAGTTCAGATATGCAGAACCAAAATCCATCCCCAGGCTAAAGGTACAAAACTTCATTGATTTCCAAGTGCAACTGAGAGTTAAAATAAATATCCTAGATTTAAGTTACCTCTATAAGCTTGTCTTCAGATGGTTTTTACTTACTGTGAATCTGCTGGTCTGTCTTAATTCTGTGATCAGCTTCTCCATGTCTGTCACGAGATATCCATTTATTATGTACAATACCTCCTTGGGTCTGCTTCAGACCTACAAGATCCAAAAGGAAGACGATGTGATACAGTTCAGGGCTCAACACCTCTTAACATATGTTTTTCCTGTGAAGTCCTAGGATCTGTTTCCTGGCGGAGGAACAGAAATCAAACAAAGAAATCCAAATTCCAGTAACCAACAGTTTTAGTTCCCAGTCTAGAGACCCTGCATACAGAACCTGACATTTTTGCAAATCAGCCAAGTCAGTGGGACTGCTTTCTGCTGGTCCTTAAAAAAAAGCTCTAATAACAATTCCAACTTGAAAAGGAGTGAAGAGAAAAAATTACATCTATTTTTACAACTGTAAATTGTTATTCTAGGATTGGGTTGATACAAAGCACAATTTCTAAAAGAAATGCATGAGACACGCATGCACGCATCAACTTCTTCGTTAGGTATTTTATGAGAAGCTATGACAGACCTGACGAGGTATTAATAGCTAAATATAATTTTACAGCTACATGTATTTTTATAGTTTCCTGAAAGTTAAAGTCTGTACAGACTTGCTTTAATTACCTAATTATAAAACAATTCATAATGCCAACCAGCTATCAGTTGACATTATCTGAGTATGTCAGCACCAGTTTGTTTTGCTGAGCTTTTGCTTCACTCATGACTCCCTTTAATTATTATACTCTATGAATCTATCAAAGGTGAATAATACAGCTTCTCCCACAAGAGAGATTCTGAGATATTTTCTGCACATTGTGATGTTAAGAATCTAATCATGAGCAACAGCCACTTCTAAAGACATTCTGATCTAAAGAATTGGATTCCAATCTGAGGATTTCCTTGGCAGACAGGGCATTGCCTAGCTGTGGTGCTCTTTGCCATGTCTGACTCATACACATGTGAAGGTTGCCATACCACATTGTTTTGTGAAATGAAGAATAAAGGAAAGGTAAGTGTTACTCTTTGGCTCAAGTAGCTAACAAAAGCCTGGACTCCTCTGAATTGCTGAAGACAACTTCAAGCTGGCTTTTCCATGCATCCCTGTTCATTTAACAAACCCTGTTTCCCTCAGCAGAGGAGGGAACATCACTGTACAAACCAGCATTTAGCTAGCAACAAACATTTCCCTGGTTGTGTAGTTTAGTTTCCAACCCATAAGTCTCTTTCCCTTCTTCTCTCTCCTTTCCTTATCAGGGAAGAGAGGGGGATTAATAATAAAATCTGTTATTCGGTTTAATTGCCGGGCCAGTGTTAAACCCTGACACTGTCCTAGCAACACAGCTCAGCAAAACATACAGCATTCTCCATAGCAGTCAGAGATAAATAATGTCCAGCTACAATTTGGAAAGGAGGACAGCCCTGCTACAGTTTTAGGGACAATTAAATGTGTGAGAACATCTGCCAGCTCTGTCAAGGACTCATACATAATTCTGCAGATCTGGGGACACCAAAAAGGCATTTTATTCATCAGAGGATCAATTTTTGTATTAATATGAATGTGTGTGTTAAGTAAGATAATTAAGTACAGAGAGGTGAAACTATTTGGAAAGAGTCTGTCACAAGACAAAAGTGCTGATGGCACTCAAAGTCATGCCAAGTGCTGTAAGAGTAAACCCTGCCATACTGGTTCAGGCTGAAGGGACAGATCTTACCTAGAAACCTGCTCTCCAACAGTGACCAAAGGCAGCTGCATAAATATGAGCATCAGGGCAACATGTTACACACCAAACTTCCCTGAAAGAGATCAGGTGTTCAGGGACTGAAGAGTATGAGAAAGCACTGAACAGAGGACCACAACAGTGTGATTCAGTGACATAGGTAGCTTTAAAGTCAATATTGGCTCTGGGTGGAAAAGCAGATTAAAGATAAACAATTTTTTTTGCAATTTTCACCAAGTCATTTACAAAAACAAACACAAAAAAAGGTGGACAAAGAATGGAATCTTGCTGCTACTTCATTTTGACATATGTAAGTGAGTCTATGCAGATTGCTGCAAATCAAATCTAATGCACCTACTTCCTGACAAGGATCTAAATCAAGTGGGTTCTGAGGAGATGCTTGAAAGGGAATAAAGTGGGATTTCAGGAAGATATTTATCTCTGGAATAAACTAGTTGTTCAAATAGAATTCACTCTTACATGTGAATTAAAAAAAGACTCTCTAACATTCTTTGACACATTCTAATGCAATTGCAAACATTGGATATTTTTCTACCCCTCCCTCTCATTTTCCAAAGTGCTACTCAATATAGCAATTTCATAAAAACTAAATTTGGGAATTCCCTGTGCCAATCCAAAGAATGCAGATTGAAATCTACACAACAGCTGTCTGTCTGACTTTTTTACAGAAGTGTAAGTGACAGGAAAGCTGTTATTAATGGAAGATGTTACACAGCTGAATGTCATTCTGAATACTGAAGCAAGACAAAGAAAACAAATACGAATGTTCAAGACTGCAGGTACTGCTTCATCAGCAGAAGAAAACTCTGGCTCTCGTCCTGTGCAACATCACACTGCTAAAGACCTTGGGTAGGAAAAAACTGCCAGCAATTGTCATGGTTTGCAAATCACTTTTTTTAGTAATTACTTTAGAAGTTAAGAAATTCTGTCTCCTTATTTTGGTCTTTGGTAAAGCTGCTGCAGGCCAAAGCACTGCAGCTCAAGGGTAACACTGATTTGGCCAAGTCTTTAAGTTCCATCGTTCCATAAAAGCAGATCTGAAAACTGTTGTCCAGAAATGACACATTTCAATGAAAGTGAAATGTTGAATTATCTCTAATTTGGTCCCACTGACAGCGAGGCTTGAGTGGCTGAAGCATATGAGGAGCACTCCTGAAGTTCATCCAAAAAGTAACTCCATGTGTTCAGAGCGCTCAGCACTATAAGCTAAAGACAGGCAAGTGGGGATGGTGGAGAGTTCTGCTTCAGAAAAGATCTTCTGATCCAAACTAATTCACGGACTCAGATGAATTTACTTCATCAGCTTAAGCTGAAATGTTTGCACTTCAGGAGACACAAAATAGCTCAAGTCTTCTGGTCTTGTCAGCCCAGAAGCAGCACAGGGTAATGCAAAGATGACTGTCACGAAGGGTGTGGAGTTCTAATAGGAATTGGACTGAGAATCTTTGCTGTTTGTCCCAGTGCCAGTCTCAGAGTGTCATGGTTTTTTCTAGTGACCAAAGACACCTGGAAAACTGAATTGCCTTTGCTCTATCATCTCTTCTGTCAGCTCTTGGTTTGTGTCCTATTAACATGCAGATATAGCCCAAAACATTAGAGAATACTAGGAAAACGCCCAAGCCCAGGGTTTGCTTTTGTTTTTTTTTCCTGGTGTTTTTTTATGTTTTGTTTTATTGGTTTTTTTTGTTTTGGTTTGTTTTTTTGTTGTTTTTTTTTTTGTGTTGGTTTGGTTTTTTGTTTGTTTTACTGTGCTGAGTAATGAATTGCACTTCCCTGTTTCAACAAGGTGAAAAAAAATGGATCCAAATTTTATAGTTTAATGAGAGCAATTCATGCAGTACTTCAGAACAATACCTTATTGTTTGTAATTATGTTTACGTATTTAGCTAGAAAGCCATGAAAACCCCAAACCAAAACAAAAAAACCAGAAAAAAGGCCAAAAAGGAATGTTCTGCTGATGAAAAACATCTATGCAACAAAATGGGAAAAGATTGTAGACGCCTAACAAAGGGCACTGGTCCTTTACTGTCTGAAGTGCTGCAAGCTAGAAGGCAACTCGACAGGAGTCCTTTCTAAAAGCATGTTCATTCAGCCTGAAGTAAGGATGAACGGGACAAGGGAACACTAAGTCAAAACGTTTTGATTAGTTTCATAGTTTGCTGGAAAACAAGAAAAATTTATCCCAAGCATGTGAGAAACTGAGCATGGATAAATTTTCAGAAAATATTTTTTATTATTCTGAAAACTGATGCCAGAGTACAGTAATTTTTAAACAAACTAGGCCTGAGAAAAAGCAGACTTGTCCTTTGCATAGCATCTGTGCTGATTCCCTCCTTATTTCTTCTAAATCATGTTGATCCGACAAGGCTGATTTGTAGTTTACTTAGATTTAACAACAGTAGTAGCAAACTGATAAAGCTTAAGTGTAAAGTAGCTTACTAGCACTGGCAGCTTAGCTGGCAAACATCATAAAAAGGATTTGAGTCAGAAATTGAATCCCCAGCCCTTGCTTTGCAGCTGATGACTGTGGAAGATAGGGGATACTGTGAATCAATTGTGTCAGTCACCAACTCCTCTCAAACCCACACGGAGTGAGAGTAGAAACTTAACATAAAATTTGTCAATAAGGTGAGAGAGAGTTTGGTATCAAAATTTCAAAAGCTGAACATACACAACCACTTGTAGCAGTTTACTAAATAGCTGAGGCTTCAACAGCTGTCACACTCTTCCCCAAACTGTTTAAAGAAGGGTGCAAATTAAATCACAGCAAGCTCAACAGAAAAACCCTTTCCCTGGTGAGAAAGTGGGACACCCGATATGCTTGAATTTTGTCCCTCAGAGATGACACTAAGGCAAAACTCACATCCTACAGAGGATGAGGAGCATTGCTTCTCGGAAGAGAGCAAATAGGAAGGACACAACTGTGCTATGAGAAAAGGTTTTCATGGCACAAGACTGCCTGGCAAGGTTTGCCCCTTAGCAGCTTGAGCTTTAGCCATTCCTTTTTCTTCCTCTTTGCCTGCCTGAATGATCTACTGCATTTCCCTAACTCAGCTGTGCTCTGTACCATGTTTTATTCAT
This sequence comes from Florisuga fusca, assembly GCA_038090715.1. Classification (NCBI taxonomy): domain Eukaryota; kingdom Metazoa; phylum Chordata; class Aves; order Apodiformes; family Trochilidae; genus Florisuga; species Florisuga fusca. The sequence continues at coordinate 5,176,137 of JAAWXA010000021.1, read as the reverse complement.
AGTTACAGTTGTGCCTGAAGGCACTCCCTCAGCAGGAAACCACCGGAGACAGCTTCAAGGCAAAGGTGATATTATATTAATGTTAAATGGATTAATAAGATATTACTTTCACCATCCTGAACATAGAAGTGAAATGTTCAGGAACAACCTTTATTCTAGCACCTGAAAAACACAGAGTAGTTGGGTTGGGTTTTATTTTTTTTATTTTGTTTTTTGGTTATTTTAAAGAAAAAATACAAAGTTTCAACTTACATGCTTACCAAATCAGCTAACCATGGTGTGAGGAGTTTGATGTTTGATATGATACAGGAAAAGCAGCTGAGGGAGGCTGCATTTCAAAGTGAATTTCTTAACCAGGCTCCATACAGGAACAAGGGAAGGCAACATGAGCTCAAGCTTGCTTGTCTGAAGCAACAACTGCAAGATGAAAGAAAACATCCTTGTTGCATGTGAAAAGGTATGGCCTGTTTTATCTTTTATGTATCAGTTGCATTAAATACTGACTACACACATAGGGTGTCAAGTAGTGGATTCTCAAATGCTCCTGTGGAAGCAGTTTTCAAGAGGGTAATTAAACATCAAATTGGGAATTAAAGGCCAATTAAAAACAAAATCTGACCTTCACACAGTAACAACAGGTTGCAGCCTTAATGCTACAACGTACTATAAAAAACTTACTCCTCTTAAAAGGGACGCGGTGTAAACTAAGACTAGAAGTATCTAAGCGCCCTAGCACAAAAGTTCAAATTCCAGCAGGGCTGACTCAGTCCTTCCGCCTTCCAAAGTACATAAATCTAATTCCATGCAGTTTTACTGTGAAAGGAACTCTTAAAAGCAGGGGTCCTCCTCCCTGCTGTGCCAAAGCTGAGGGTCCCCCCGCATGATATTTTCCGTTGTTTCCTGCCATTCCCTGCTCCAGAGCTGACTGGCAGGCTCCATGTCAGCTCCAGCAGTCACACGGTTACTTGTTGATATTAAACATGTTGCTTTGAGGGCCCCCTGTCAAGTTACAGAAATACAAGTGACTTGCAGTCATTTACAGTTAGTGCGACGTAGTTCCAAATACTGGTTACATAAAAACCCCTGAACTACATTTAGAGACACTTCACCTAAATATTTTAAGAATGGCATAAAAATCTAAAATTAAAAACTATTGTTTACTTGCTTACAAATAATTTATTAAATATTCTGGCCTGCTGGCAATTTTCAGGACACACAAGGACACAGCAAATTTGCAGGCAATTTACTGTTAGTTGTTTGGCTTACGTCCGTGATGCATTCGCTCTGAATACTGACTGCAACTGTTCCACCTTTAGTGGCTGTGGGGAAAGCCAATCGAGTTCATCAACATCAGTAAAAGCAAGGCAGCATCACAAAAAAGCTCCATCAAGCCCAGCAGAAGATAGTAGTGTTATATACCTTCATGATTCCTTTCCCATTGTTTAATTCTTAATGATGATGAGTGCACCAAGAAAGATCAAGGGCACTCTGCAACTGTTCACTCAGGTTGAGCAGACCCAGTCCTCCCTGTTTCCATGAAGTTCTTACAGAACTCCTTTGCAGAGCTCTTCCATCTCCAGCAAAGTCATCCATGGACCCAGAGGAACAATCACTTCAGAGCCAGTGACAGAAGCGGATAATGACAAACTCACTTGAAGCATTCCAGCCTGTGAAGAGAAACAAGTGGATCTGGTGCAAGATAAACAGGTACAAATGCTTCTCAGAGAACAGTTGTTCTCAGATTTAGTCTGTGATGATAAAGAAATGAGTCATCATCCATCACAATGAGTATATGCTAAAGTTATATCATCAGATGTGGTAACTTAAAACCACATGCAGTTTTAGATTCTTTTTTAAACCTACATCAAAGAAGAGGAACTTCCAATAATTCTCATAAAACACCACAGATTTACACAAGCACTCCAGTACTTTGGCTCTGGAATAGTGTTCTTCACAGTACTTCAGGAGAGCTTTGTGAAGTATCTCAGCAAAAAGGGGGAAAAAAAAAAAAAATTACAGGACAGATGTTGGGCAAAATAAACTCCCTGAGATTACCCAGCAGGACACACCACAAATGTACAACAAAAGAGCTTTTAAAAAGCCCTGTCAAGCAGTGTAATCAGTGTAATCACCACTCTAATAGGTGCCATTATTAAAGCAGTGCACACAGTAACAACTTGAAAGTAAAGACAACTTGAAGGTGTGCAGCACGACAATGAAATCACATTTTCATTAACTTAAATGCTTTATAAGCATCAATTTACTGTATCGGTTGAGACTGACTAGTGGTCTCTTTATACTTCTATTCAGCATTCAAAACTAAAATGCCTCAGAAGAAGGTGCAAGAAATTACAGGGGGAGGGGAGGAGAGGGGTGGAAAGTCTGCTCCCAGTATGAATACACACACCTTTTCTGCAGATCAAGTTTTTTTTTCCCCTGAGTATACAGTGGGTACCACGCTCCTTTCCACATCTTCCAGGGTGTAAAAATGATCATTTCAGGAGGGCTCCAAAGCAAAGCAATAGCTTCCACCTAGAAGAGTTACTGACAACTTCTCTGAGTATATTTGTATCTTGTTTTTTCTAGAAAGTGGGCAGGCCTAGAAAGGGGGCAGGTGTAAATTATGCTAGAGGTATGACAGTACAGATGACTTTGAGATTACAACTCCAACAGTTTTGAAAAAACACAATTAAACACAGCAGTGGTAATTTTTGCAAACTCAGCCGGAATGTTACATATCCCACGCAGCTTCTGAACATGGTGGCACAGAAAGTCTCTGTAAGGTTTAAAAGCAATTATCTTGCTAAATTCCAATTATGCAGAGGTTAAAGATAAACCTTTCCACTCCCCTTTTTCCCAGTTAACCTGGATTTCTGAAAAGAATGAGAAAAATACATAGACATTGATACTGTATTTTACCTCAGCAGTCTGATTTTTTGAGTGGATGCAGTGAACAACTTGCAGAAAGATGGTATGAAAACACTGAAAGAACACATGCAGGTCACTCACTGATCAGTATTCCTTAAGAAAAATATCTACTTAATAGATCATTTCAGCAGAGAAACACAGCAAGAAATCTTCACCGATAGCATTTTGCAATCTATACCCAGGAGTTGGAACTTCAGGCTTTGTTTGAACAAGACATAACCCAGGGAGACAGGTCTCAGGAGAACGCAGCACACAAGGATTGATAAAAGCAACCCTTCCAAGCTAGGAAGTCTTGAGAGTTGGAAGTTGACAATTTTGGTATTTAGTACCCGTAAAATCTTGGAATAAAATGAACTAGTACTGTGCCTCTACTGCATGAATTTGGGAAAGAAATGGACTGAGGTTGTATAATCACTTACATGCTCAAAACCCCATCTTTACCTGACTCGAAAGTGACTGGGGCTGTCTCACCTTGAGCTGTCATCTCTTAAGAGCTAATCCTGTAGGCATTTTCAAGTTGAAGGGCTAGAAAGAGGCTGCCTGCTTAAGTCTGATGGTCAGTCTACCCTTTAAAGGTCAGCATTTCCAGCATTTCAAGAGTTAAGGGTTTTACAGCAACATCAGCTCAACCATGCAGCAAAGATAAGGATCTTTTCCAGTCCTTGATGAATGCAGCTAAGACTTCAGTTCCACTAAAAAGCAGCTAATGACCATTTCTTTCAGCACTTGCTTTTTTCAAGACAAACTTTGCAGTTACCCTTCTCCAGCTGCTTGCTGTGCCAATGTTAATTCTTACCCAATTAGATTAAATTTGCTGAGTTTTAACAAACATTTTCCTTTTCCTGTTGCTTTCTAGCTACATAGTTAACACAATTCTGTGGAATCTGAAGCTCTTTTGCTAATATATTTAGACCAAACATGGTAACTATATACTTAACAAGAAAACATTATTATACAGCACTTTATTAACAAGCTGAAAACAGAATCAAGTCTTGAACGAATTCTCAGAGAAACACCATTCAGATAAATGTAACAGTGTGTAAGTTCATTCAATAGGCCTACAAGCTATCTTCTAGGCTCCCCCAAAGACAAATTTCCCCACAAGACAATTTTCTTACGTCCTTTACCTAGGTACCAGACAGAAAGCTGTGCAGAGCTAGCTAAGAGGAAAAGCTGATCAGAGGCCTCGGCATCTCCTAGCATCCAAGTCAAGAAGTACAAGCAGACTTGCCTATCCAAGGTAAGGAGTTAAAATTTTTCTCTACAAGGCAAAAAGAAAATTTTAAAGTTTTCAAATCCTTGAAAAGAGCTGATGAAGGCCTGATCATCATTAATGGAAGAAAAGAGAATAGAAGCCAATGGATCAGTTCAAACACAGGTCCAGCACTGTTCACTCAAGCAGCTTTTTGAGAAATCCAGGTGAAAGCATTTTTCCGAAGCACTTCATACTGGTTGCACCAACCAGAGGATACAAAATACAAAAGCTTTGGGCACACACTGTGTAACTCAGTTCCTGAGAGGATCCAATCTTCTGGTACAGACCAGACCGTGTTGAAAATAGCCCCAAAGTGATCAGCAAAATGTTGTGCTGAAGTTTGTCTAAAGTCCAGTTTTGGGTATACACATCTTATCTAGGATGCTGGTTTTCAGAAACTTTATCTTAAAAATGATCTTATTATGAATGAAGTTTAAAATACAATCTTAAATAAGTTCAATTTTCTATAAAATTCTAAGACCAGAGTAGAAATTAAGTCATTTACAGCAAATGATTGTATCTTAATAGTTATCCATCTGAAGAAATCTCTCTGCAGAGAACAGAGAAGCCAGGGCACAGATAAAAATAGGTAGATAGGTAGAATCGATTATTTTTTTAAAATTTATTTGCAGTATGGTAACTTAAAAACTGGTGCACATAGAATTAGAAGTTTTGAAATTAAGTGTACACGCCAATATGTTGAGGTATTACTTATGTCTGTATTCTGAAGTGGCTAATCCAAATCAATTCAGGTAAGCAAAACATTATGTATAACTTATTTTAAACATTTCCTTCAAGTTGCAATGTTAAATACAATGTACTTAAGTATTTTTCCCCAGTTTAAGTCATAGGATCATTATAGTGTATCTTTACCTTTCTTTTTTTTTTCCCCACATAGAAGTATTATAAATATCCACAGTGAATTACATGTGGGATCTCCAACATCTCAACAGGTTCAGCTCAGCAACACCCCCACCTCTGGACCTCAAACCTGTATCCTCTTTATTACAGAAGACTTATTTTATCAGGTTTCTTAAAGGATACTATATGAAAGCATTTTTTATCCCGTGTCAATTATTTGACCTGTACCATACTGTTCAATGAATCACATTAGTGTGCTATAAAAATATATAAAAAACAAACCTCAGTTCTAGGGAACAAACGTATCAAATAAAAAGTGTGTAACAGATTAAATAGTGAAGAAGGATGCCAAAAAAAGGGTATATGGAAAAACATACAGAAAACTACTCAGTGGAACTACCTGTGCAGAGCCCAAACTGTATGTTGGAGACACTGAATAAATTAAAAACTGGGTTTCTTACACAGTGGCTTCATCAGGAGGAGGTCACCAAATTCTGCTAGTGAGAAATACAGTGATAACTGTCCAAAGCATTCAAGAAGCAAAACAGATCAGCTGTAACAATTCAGATCCAAAAGATTGACATTTTTATCTTTTTTTTTTTTCCCCACCTTTTGGCACAAGATTTTCGGGCTGATGGTTCTGTCAGTTAACACACTTTATTTCTCCCTTTCTCTTCTGAAGCCATTTAAATAAGGCAAAGTGAAAACAAACACCCAGTAACGTACAGTTCTTGCAAAGAGAATTCTGCATCCGTGTGATGTGAGCAGACTGGAGAAATACTTTAGAATAGGTGGAGACTTGTGTTACTGGGTGGCAAGAACAAGACAAGTCAAGTGAAACAAAACTTAAAGCAAGCAAACCACAGAGACTGTCCTCCTTAAAGAAAATCCTCTTAAAAAGCATTACCAACTTAAAGCCAGGCAAAGAAAGCATCTTCTACTAACAGCATTACTGCTGTGACCCACAACTACATGCCTACCACATGCCAGTGTCCTGGCCCCAAACTTTTCTTCACCTGTTAAGACTCATTCTTTACAAAAGAGGGGCAGGTAGTGATACCCGAGTGCATTTCCATGTCTCAAGAACTTTGAGTTATACCAGGGGGACCAGCAATTTCAGCTCTTAGGGTGCACCACTGTGTTGGCAACCAAGTACCATTTCTGGCTTAAAGAACTGGTTTCACTTCAGAAAACGACTTCACTAGAATACTTGTTTGCACACTGAGCTGTAAATATTTTCCACACAATTGGGGGGGGGGAAAAGCCATTTTTACTGCAAGATGCTTCTAACATTACATTTGGAAAATGTGTGCTACTGCACTGTAGTAACACTGGCATAAGACAACCTCTTCTTTTTATCACACCTATTTTGACAGGGACTTCTAATCAAAATTAATTTATTTATTAATTTTGTGCAGCATCACAGTTCCCTTCCAGAACAGTTCTCTGTATTTCAAAAAGATAACTGCCACTGCCTGAAGAGGCCAGAAAGCAAACAAAACCCCACAGAAAGGTGGAATCCCAGCATCAGAACTCAGTGTTTGTCTCTTTTCATAATATACATTGTTCTCTTCATAAAACTACTCCTGTAGCATTACTCCCCAGATACTCTGGGTATCTTTTAACTTGCAAAGGAAACTATTTAAAGACATTCATTCATCTTTCTTCTTTTGAAAGAGGAAAAAACCCAAACAAAAAGATAACCCCAACCCTTAACTAGACAAGCTAAACTTCACTGCCATATTACTACAGCATAGCTGCAGCTTTTCTTAAGAAGAAAATTATTTTTAGTGCAAACAAATACTTTCCTACATTTTATAACAGTAAAGAAACTTGAATTGTCCCTTTTAAGATAATTCTTACGAAATTTATTAATTTAGAGCTTCCCAATCAAAGCAATATATTTAAAATAATTTCTGAATAAACAGCTCAGAAAATTCAGACTGCAGACAGCATCCAAACAAATTATTTTGGTTCTCCAACACAAGAACAGTGGAACTCCATTAAACTATTTCAACATCACTTGCTAAAGAGCTAGGATGACCTTTCAGTAGTCATCGCCCTCCCTCCAATCCTACCAAGGGCAATCACATGCAACTTCTAAAGGCAAGCAGTTAAGTATTACCAAGGAAATGATTGTCACAATGCAAATTAACATTAAGGCCAGTGAATAATAACTGAATATTTATAAACAACACATTTCTATTAAAGCCTGCTTTTCCAAAATTAACCAGAACAAAAGCACAACAATTCTGTAGTGTACCAAGTGTATATTTCAATTTACTGTATGCAGTCTAACAACAAATTTGGTCATAATTTACCAGATATACATAAATGATTTAAGTAGTAAAAGAAGATTCAGTTCCAAGAGAATAAGTTCATACCTTGAGGAAAAACAAAACAAAAACAAACTCCCTCCCCCGCCCCCCCAAAAAAACCCAAATAAACAAAAAGGAAAAAATACATTAAAAATGTAGAGCCAGGTCCAGTTTCTAAGCATTAAGTGAGCAGTATTCTAATAAAGCAGATTTAGGTGAATTTCAGATATATATATATATTTATATATATAGACAGATCTACCAATTGTAAACTATGGTTTTAAAAGGGGATAAATGGGATGGAAAAATCTTTATGCTATACTTACATATTCACAAAGCAGACCATTACTTTAACGTTTAAAATACTTTTTCATTCATATCATCTTTGCCCAACTAATTTCTACTTTGGACCCCACCAGAATTACACATTACTCATTTCAGTCTAGAACAGTAAGATGTATTCTTCAGTGTAAAAAAAGGCACCCCACCCTCCCGCAAAAAACTAATTGTCAGGTTTACAATGATGTGGAAACTACCAATGAAACAAGTGGATGATTAAAAAAAAGCATTTTAATTCCCATATAACTGCAGTTCAAATTTTTCTCAGCTTCAGTCAGCAAAAACAATGTCTTAACATTATGTTACTGTTCTACTGATGTAAAGGACAACAGTAAAGCTTGTCTCTTTAAATACATACCAACTTTGATCAGATGGAGCACCATTAAGTCTGTCCGTCAAAGCATAGTTCAAAGTTACCCACACAACTAGCATAATTTAGTTACCTGATATAAAATAGGAAAAAATATACTCATTTTAAAATTAAAGAAAGCTGAAAAATATGGTGACCCTCGCTTGGTTTTTGTACAGTACTGTCACACTGGCCTAGCTATGTGTCATGATAAATGCTCTGCTTATTTACTAGTGACATGATAGTACATCAGCTGTATTGTTCCAATAATTGCCTGAATTAATTTGCCTTAGGCTAGACAACAGAGGAGTTTAAGATGAATGCGTAATGCCCTCCCCTCCCTATGCAAGGGGCTTGAAATCATTGGTATGAGATTAGAAGCTCAGGAAAAAAATCCACATGGCTACAAAAGTTCAAGTTCCAATGCCTCCTAGAAAATTTGAAACAGAGTGTAAGGAGCACATCATCCTGAAAAGCAGACAACTCAAAGAGAAGTATTTTGCTTTGGACTTTTTCTTAAAAAAAAATAATTCCAGCAAATTAAGTCAACAAGACAAATATAATTGGTTTATAATAAACACTAGCAACAACCCATTAAGTACAAAAGAATAGAAAACAGTCTATGTTCATTTTAATGATGAACGATGGGCACAATGGCCTAGTGTCCAACTCACATCACATAAACTAGCCAAAAACTGGACAAGTAAGAAATTACCAACCAGAAAGTTGTTTTAATATGACACTTTCTCCATTCCTTGTATTTTTATTCTGTGGGACTGAGGTATACACCACGGAAGTCAAAAAGTTTGAGGTGGGGGGCCTTAGAGGGGAAGGGAGGAAACATTATTACATCAGATACCTTTTAGTATTACTATCTCTTTTGACTAGCTGGGAGAAGAGTTACCCATGCTCTGATCAGTTTATTATTTTCATTTCTTCTGCAAGATTGTTTTGGAACGGATGAATCAATAACAACCTTATTGAAAAGTCAAAACTGTGAAGAAACAGACACTAAATTAATGCCATCATTAAACTTCTCCAGTGCTTATCACTTATTCCACCTGCCAGCACAGAGCCAAAAGTTTTAAAATCAAATTTCATTACAGTGTTGTCATTATCTGTAATGCGGATTTATTTAAAGGATTGGCTTTCACCTATCAGAGTATGGGAGAGGTAAGGTTTGTATGGCAAAGACATGCTTATGGAAACAAGAGCCATTAGCCCAGATTAGCTTCACTGGTTCACTGACAAAGTACTAGTGGACTTGGTAAAGCTGTCTTTGTTTTCCATACTAGAGTTGCAATTTTCTTCATTCATGTTAACAGATACATGAATGTGTAACATAAGTACAGTTACTACTATGAATAGGACCCAAGTAGCTATAACCTATAAATAATAAAAAATACATTTTTCTTTTGATAACTGACTGTAGATGTGAGGACTCTGTATAATTCAACCAAATGGTTGTATGCTGTACAGTCCTGTGCAAATATCATAAAAAATTAATAATCCTTTTTTACTATAAGGCTTTGACCCTACATTTTTCACAGCAACGTAACTACCATCCAGCCTGTACCATATTTTGCAAGCCTTCAGTCCAAAAATGTGAAAGAGTCAATCCATGTAGTGTCCATCTGCAGCACCCTGAAGCCATATGCTCTGTCAGTCATCTAAAGGCATACAAACTTCCCCAGATTCATCCCATCGAGATTGGTCATTCTGCTCTTCTACATCATCACCAAGCTCCTCATCACCTTCTCCCACTTCGTTTTCCTCGTATTCTTCATCCCTAGGGAAATCTGTGTCCTGCACCTGGTCTGCTCCCTCTTGCCCTCCAGGCTGAGATTTATCTGCACAGTCTACACAAACTCCGTAGCGCCGGGATCCGTGTCTTATTCCAACGCTGGCTGCTAGCATGAAGATCTTCTTACACACCATACATTTATACTTTTTATCCTTTTTATGCACCTATGGAAGAGAAATATTAACAGCTGAAAATATTCATACCAGGCTGCATTTGAATATAGTACTAAAGAGCTATTAATGATATTACTGTAACAAAAATTCTTTTTTTAACTTCTCTGAAAAATACTCCAACACTGTTCAGAGAAAGAACTACTACAAGAGATGCATTTTGACTGCTTAAGATACTGCCCACAATGCAATTACCTGCGTACTGTTCAGCAGGTAGCAGAGTAGCTGCCTGTTAGTAAAACTTTTTATGATAATGTTTCACACAAAACACAATGTTTGAGGTGTTGACTGAACAGAAAAAGAAAAAAAATCCATGAAGAAGGGCACACTATAGCTGAAGCACAAGCATTGGTTGCACTCTGTTAATACTCTGCCTGACTTCATCTCCTTTCTTGGGGGAAAAAATCTTCAGCCACAAGATCTGGTCAGATACTGCAGGGCAGAAACCCAATGTACCCCTCTACCCTTTGTGGCAGCCTGAGTACAGCCCACTGTTGACATCTTTTCTTGTGAGCCACAAAGGAAGAAGTAGAGCTCTACCATGTCACAGAGCTTCCTTATACTATCAGCACCTCCACCACTGTATTAACCAACACAACACTACAGAACAAAATGTCCTTCAGACTTGGTTTTATCATAGGTACTCCTGTCCCTTCAGGATATGACCTGAATAATAACTTGATATAACTCAGGTTATTATTTACTCTTAATAAAAGTACAGTCTAACAATGTCTATTTCATGATAGCACAAGCTAGAAAGGAAAGTTAGGAAGACTTAGACCATGAGCTTTTTTTCTACATCCACATTAAAACGTGGAAGCTCACAACCACACTTTCTACTCACAGTAAGGAACAACAAGGACAGAGGAAAGCTACCAAAATGGAGAAGTGCAATTTACTCCATTCCATGTACTAACCTTTTCTGAACATCTGCAAAGCTTGCCCCAAAAAGAGTTTTTAAAAATTACAGCTTGGAGAAAACAGAATGGTTTGACATAGAAGGGACCTTAAAGGTCACCTAGTTCCAAACCCCAGCCATGTGCAGGGACACCTCCCACTAGAACCAGGTTGCTCAAAGCCCCATCCAATCTAGATCTGAACACTTCCAGGGAAGGGACATCCACAACTTAGCTGGGGAACCGGTTTCAGTATCTCACCACCCTCAAAAACTCATCCTTATGTCTAACCTAAATCCACCCTCTTACAGTTTGAAGCCATTACCTCTTGTTCTGTCACTACATGCCATTGTAAAAAGTCCCTCTCCAGCTTTCTTGTAGGCCCCCTTACTGAAGGCTGCTAAATGCTACTACCTTATCATCACAAATGTGATCTTGCTTTTATTACTCCCCTAAAACACACCTTAGATTTCCTATAGTAAATATTACAACAAGTCTCAGTTTCCTTACAGACAAGATACAAAGCACCTGCAAAATACGCAAGACAGATAATACTCCTTTGGGATCCTGAGATAAACAGCACTCAAATCAAATCCCAAGTTATGCAACATGCACAGGGCAGGGTAAGCTTAAATGCTGATTATGGTATTGCTACAATGCAACTCAGAAGGATGCTTACTTTCTGCATCTCAGATATTTTTCATTCTTTCCTAAATTTTACAGCAGATACCATACTACAGCTTTCTCTAGTTTTGAAGTATTTCTTGTGCCACTGCTGATAGAGTGTCCTCAGAAAATGGTGAGGCAGCATTACAGAACCAGCAGACGTGCTATTCCATTACATTAACACTAAGCCAAATTCCCTTTCATTATCTACAGAATATTTACATATACTGCATTCACTATGAGTGGCGAGACACTGTAAGAGTAGCTGTGACTGCCCCCTCCCTGGAAGTGTTCAAGGCCAGGTTGGATGGGGCTCTGAGCAACCTGGTCTAGTGGAAGGTGTCCCTGCCCATGGCAGGGGGATTGGAACTAAGTGGTATTTAAGGTCACTTCCAACACAAACCATTCTATGATCTCTTTTATCACATCACTTTCAAAACCATCTTTTCCAGCAACTGTCTTAATTGATACTGCATTTTCCCTTAAGAATTTAAGAGCTATATCGTTATCACAAAGGGTTAGTTATCTTCATTAATTTCAGGTTAAGATAAAACCATTTACATTACGGCAAATCAGAGAACAGTGTTTCTCCCAGCTACCAAAACACCTGAAAAATATCAAAACCCACAAGTGCATAAACACCCATACACTCTTGAGGTTACCTACCAAGGAATGTCTCTTTACATGCTCTCTTCGAGTAAACAGCTTCCCACAGATGTCACAACTGAAAGATCTCACTCCTGTGTGAATGAGCAAGTGTCTCTTTAGTGTTCTTCTGTATTTGGCTACATAATTACAGTGTGGACACTTCAACTTGTTCATGATTAAAGCAGAGGAATCACCTATGAGAAAATAAGCCATCAGGAGAAAATATGATGAAACACACAAAAAAACCCCAATTGAAATATGTTCTGCCTGGTGCACAAAAATAAACTGGTGCAAAAGAAATAAAGCGCTCACATGACTTTTTGTCAGGCAAACTGGAACAATGCCTGCCTGCAGAAACCACAAATACTGGTAGGTTCTGCATGTATGATCTTGCTAGAAAAATACCTACGTGTAACCAAGATATTTTTACTACAGAAGTACGAATCAATTCTTTGAAAATAAGTCTTATTTCACAAAACAGAGTAAGTTAGCAGTAATCCATTTTCTAGAGGTCATCTATGCTGGAAAACACTCTGGATTAGAAACCCTCTAGCCCTGTGGCATTTAGAAAATTACAATCTTCTCTCTCAATATTCTATTTAAAATTATGGCAGGAACTGCCTGCCAAGATGTACAAATTTAAAAAAGGAAGTTTAACTAAGCAAGAACGAATATTGACAAAAGGAGTAGGGCAGTAAGAGATGGCATAATTCTGAAATAGCTAAAAAGGGAAGTTATTGGTTCTGAACAGCTATTTTCTACCCAAAATCTATTTTCATCTAACAGGAGGAAAAATAGAGCAGAAAAAAAACCTTCTGGAAGTAGACAAATACCACTTTTTCCTTATGATGGAAGAAAGATATTTACATATTGATGGACCAGGGATAGCGTAGCTTGCTCAAAGAGTAAGTGCAAAACAGGTTTACTACAGCTGCCTATTTGCAAAATAAAAAAAGCACAGGGTGCTGTGACAGCATGAAGGCTGCACAGGAATAAAAGGACTGTTTTGAGAATAGGGTATTGACTCAATTTATTACAGGTAAGATAGCTTATGAACATGATTGTTACCATCTAGAAGCATCCAAAAAGGACTGGCTAAGGTTACATGATTATATGTTCATGTTGTTACTGTATGTTCATGCTGGAAGGAAGAAAGGAAAAATAATTGTGTGTTATGTGCACAGCCATGCACACCTTATCTAAGACATCTCCTCCCAGCTTCAAAATCCATCAGAGCATGGAAGTTAAATTTTGTTAAAATTCTGAAGTTTGCTTTGGTGTATCAGAGCACTCACACAAGCTGCATGTCAACGTGTCATGTAATGGCTTACATCAACAAAAATAAGTCCAAAAAAAGGTTTTAAATGGCAGCTGTATGCACATCAACAGGGATATAACAGACAGGCAGACATCAGTACTGTACGACATATAGCAATTTACTGCCTTAGGAACAGGCAGGTCTCATAAAACCTGAATTCTGATCTCTTGCCTGCTAGTGAATTTCACCTGATGACTCAATTTCTTTCACTGTAAAACCCAAAACATTTATATTAAACCATAAACCACATCCCAGTAATAGGTCAAACTATTAGAGGGAAGAGGCAGGCATTACTACCACCCAGTTGTTAAGATCATCTGTTTACTGAACACATATTTTAAGGATCTAGCAATAATTATTTTAGATGCAGTGGGTTTTTTGGTACATTTTCAGACAGAAAAATTATTACAGATAATTGCTTGCCTGAACCATTACGAAAGGCATGTATGGTGTGAAAGGGTAGGCTATCTAACACAATTTGACCTAAAAGGACTTTAGCTGAGACTGCACCACATTCAAAAGCTTCATTGCAACACAATTTTAATTTTTAATAACAAGTATCCTCGGAGATCCACTTTAAAAATTATATTTAATTCCATGTCTTCAAAGGGTTCAAATTTCAATGCCCACTTATATGTTTAGTTCAGCTAACTAAATGAAGGAAAAAAAAAGCTATTAGATGACTAAAGAGCTCTGGTATATTCATATTTAGGCACAATACAAGAGCTGATTACAATACATGTTCCATTTTTACTTTTACATACATTTTATTTCCTTTTTTTCCCTCCAAGGAAGTGATCCTATTTACATTACCCAGAAAGGCAAATGATATGGAAGAAGATTATGTAAACACTTAATTTTATGAATGTTTACACAAATTAATCAAGTATTACCCTCAGTGACACAGAAGTTGAAGAACCCCTATCAGAGGCAAAAAGAAACCTCCTCTCCATCAGATATACTTGCCATTTTCCCAAGCTTCTTTTGGCCAAGATTCTGGCAGCAGTCCATACTTGAAGTCACTTGAAGCACCTGGCAGCAGTCCATACTTGAAGTCACTTGAAGCACCTGGCAGCAATCCATACTTGAAGTCACTTGAAGTACCCGGCAGCAGTCCATACTTGAAGTCACTTGAAGTACCTAGTACAGACACAGTCCTGCTTTAGCTTCCTGGGTTCTCAGTCATGTTTTATAGAAAAATCTGTATCCTTTTTAAAACTGTGACAAAAGAAGTTTCAGATCTTAAAAGTTTTGTATTTTTTCACTACTGAAATGAAGAAAAAACTGCATTCCTAATTTCAATGAAATTAGACCTTTGAGCTAATATTCGCAGCACCATTTCTTCTCACCATCCTGCAAAAATTCAAAGCCATTTTTCATACTACAGGAACTTCTATGGTAAGGACATTTATTCCCTCACTATCATCATGACAGGGCTAAAAAACTTTCCACTCGATTCTCTTTACAACTGCTTTGTGCAGTGACTTCACCTGGTCTACTACATGCAGTCGAGCTGGTACAAGAGCTAACATTTTCTACTGAATTACACCTTACTGAAGGTGTAATTTTCTTTATTGACTTAAAATACCTCAGTGGTATACTAAGTGCTTTGAATAGCCTTATTTATACAAATTATCTTATAACTATGTCTAAATCCTTTTTTGAACAATCATCTCCATTACTCTATAATAACCACATCAAATCAAGAGACTTTACATGGAATATACCAGCTTAAAAAGACTGGTTTCTGTATTTACATTTGGTCTTTAGACAAGCTCTTTGTGCAGTTTGTACTGTCTTTGCAGCATTTTTCCTCTTCAAAAGAAAAAAATAATTCAAAATTGAACAATGCCTTAAAAAGATCCTTGCTTGTTAAATTCTGTAATTTTGTGAAAAGTAAGCATTGCATGAGTGAACTGCATGCTATTATTACACAGCACAGAGAACTATAAATTTTACACCCAAAACCTGCACTAGGCATTTGACAAAAATCGCATTTGTGGGGCAAAAATCTTCCCCTCAATCCCCAAGACAGGAGTTTGTTAGAAAACATGAAGTCATAGATCTGTTACTTTCCTCACAGTCACACAGTTTTTAAACAAACTGCACTAGAAATTGGCAGATTTCCTTTTATTTGTCTGGATATTGCTCAGGTCTTCACACTTGATTCCTAATGTCACTGTTGTGAAAAGTCTGAGAAGGAAGCTAATAGGTACATTTTTTCAGTCTGTACTATTTTTAATAGTCTGAAAACTTTTTGCTTTGTTCCTATATTGCTTTTTAAGATTTTTTTCAGGAAAGAAAATCCTTTCAGAGTAAACTAGAATTTCATTCAGCTAGTGACAAGCTGCATTCTGAAACACTCGTGACCTACAGTTTTACTGGAACACAGTACAGATTACAAATCCTCACAGCATTAGACATTTACAGTATTTTAATTTACAGCTCAGGCAGTATTACAGTTAGTAGCAGTGGTTTCATCTGCAAATAAGACACCAGTTCCAAAGGGAATTAATAGATAGGAAGCTTATAATTCTATTCTATCCAATAGACAATGGTGAATGGCAAGCAAAGCTGGATCATGACTGCTCTGCTAGGTATTACATCAGAGCTTTTAAAAAGCAGAGTTTGAGTGGCCAAAGAACAAGAAAATCCAGTGTTTTAGTCCATCCACCTAGCTATTTTGGTATAGAAAGAAAAGAAGGGAAAGGGAATAAATCTCCCTCTCTTTTAAGAAACAAAGTTGTGAGGAAAATAGATTATTTTTAATTAGATTTTTAGATTTTTTTTTTAATTACTGACTCTAATAGCTGTTGCTATGTCCAAAAGAGGCTATAACTCCTTACACTAATTTGGAGTTATGGACTCCAGCAATGGCATCTCACAAGAGCTCAAGGAATAGAAGACAGATACCCTACAGACATGCCAACTACAAATTCCTTTGAGGTGAGCAGTAAAACTTCTTTCTCTAATACACAAGAAAGGATTAGTGAGGGAGCAGGGTTGTACAGTTCTGGACAAGAGCAAAGAAGACATGTTATCAAAGCTAAAAGCCTCCAAATTGAAGCAGACTTCAGGATCTAGCAGAGAAAAAAAAAACCCCACTTTTAATAATCTGTTTAAAACACTAGACTTTTTCAGCCCTCTAATAGAACAGTGCCGTATCTCGTTTACCAGTGGAAGAGCAGCAATTGGAGGATTTTAATCACTTCCCCCCATGGAAGGAACATCTGTAAGAACAACATACGGAGCCTTTGCTGCTCACAGATATAATACATACGCTGTCAACAGGCAACAAGTAACTTTGTAACTTCCTTCAAGCCAAGGACACAGCAAAGACTGACCCTAAGTATGAGCTGTACCAAGCTGAACACATTTACACTGCTTTTCTGCATCTAAGAGAACACAAATTGAGGTTCATTAGGAACACTGCAGTTCCTAATTGGTATTGAAGTTCAAGGGTACTTAGGAGTTCAAATCCCTGCACAGGTCTAGATCTAAGTATAAGACTTGGCAGAGAGCCAAACAGACTTAAGAGCTGTAGTCTGTAGTGTAGATAAAAGCTACTAAACCTTTCTACTTCCAGTTTGAAGAGAAGACCTGCTGTAACATGAAAGAATGCTGGCACAGATACCACAAGAGATAAGAAGTTGCTACAGACACTTCAGTCTCTGCACAGTACAGGACTAAGTAGATCATAATTAAATCTAATGCTTATTCTTAGAAAAATTCGTTGACCTAGAAAATCTGCTTTCTAGATTAAGCACACATATAATGTGTTCAAAATAAGAAAAAAGGTATTTTTAATGTCTAATGGCTCATTCACACAGGAAAGACACAAACTGCATATTGACTGGGAACTGGAAGTACAATACCCAGTTCCTGCTAGTTTCCCCAGGTGGACATCTAGCCTGCAGCCAGGTAAGATACTGACTGTAGCTGAGCCAAGTACAACATGTCACAGACCTCTGTGGCTCCTAACATCTCCCATTCCTCCTCCCACCCGGGCTACTGCCCCAAAACCTGCTTGCAAATACACTGATACAGTACATTACCTAACCTGCTCCTGTCAACCTAAACCCAGATCATTCTGACAGGAGACTGAAAGCAACTACATATGCAGTTGTTCTGGCAGACAGTGGGTAGGGGGGAATGAAGGCAACACAGACAGTAGTGGGAAAGGTATTAAAAAAACCCAAACCAAAAACCAACAAACCCCCCACAGACAGTAAATATTCTGTATCACCAGAGCAGGACAGCTGACCCCAAGTTTTCTCTGATCTTTTTTTTTTACAGTTTAGTTGATTCGTAAAAGAGGTCTAAGTTAGGAACTCAAATGTCAATTTGCCTTCAATACCTACCCATTCTTCTGCCCTGAATGGAGAAGTTTTTTATCAGTAATCTGATCTAAATAATGAAATTAAACAAAACAAACCCAAAATAACAAAAACACCCCAACCAACCAAAAAGCCAACCAAACAAAACCCAACAAACAAGAAAAGAGCAAAACCAAGAAAACAAAAAACAGCAACAGAAAAACCCAACCAAGAAAAAACCAAAACCAAGAAAAAACAAAAAAACCCTGAAACCAAACCAACAACAAACCAAAAGCAGAATACAGATAAAATTAACTACTAGCATAAAAATTCTCAAGATGTCAATTTCAGAAGATACAAAGACAGCCCAAAACACAATGAAGTGGTTGTGCGGATTTTTATGCAACAAAAGCTGCACGGAAGGATTTTGTTTTCTGTTGTGTTTGTTCTCAGAAAAAAGGATATTCAGATGTCAGACGCAGATTTTCAGTTTTAAAGGCAACAACAAGGAGTGTATCACCAGAAAGAAAGTAGGAATATCCCTAGGTTGACATGTTCTGCTCTTTTTCTGTAACCATACATATGCTGCTTTTGGGGTAAGACAGGAAGACTTTACAGTAAGGGATAAAAGAGGAGATGAATGAGAAAGATCAGTGACAGAAGCTACTGAACAGATCTTAGAGAAAGGCATGTGGAGCAGGGTGCACTGGGTGAGAATATACAAAACTTTATATCAGATACAATTGTATGCAATGAACTAAATTGTTTTCTTTACATATATTAATGCTAAAAACAGGCCCAAAAGAAGAGAAAAAGAATACTACTATTTTTCAGCTTGGGTTTCTTGATACTGACTGCTCATTCAAATCAATTAAAAAAAGACAGAAAGTAGATGTCAATTATCAATTAGTCCATAGCTTTCAAGGACTGTAAAGACAACTATGGGAATCTGATACAATCTGGATTGCTATCAGAGCGCTGGATTTATTGCCTAATGTTGGCTAATAACAGTAATAACAGCCAAGACTGATACATACTGAGAAGGTAAGGGAAAGAAAATATACTGCACTCCATTTATTTGCTCCCAGAGTATTACTCACATCTTTAACTTTGCTTCTGAAAAGGGGTAAAACATGTTGCTTCTCATCTGCCTCTTGCAACAGAAGGCTCAAACTTAAGACATTTTGCCAGTGAAATCTTAATCATACTCTATGTACTGCTCCAAATTAATTTTTACTGGTTCTCATTCATAAAAAAAACAGTTTATGACCTTGACTAGTCTATCACCAACTAACCCTGCCAGATGATCATCGACTGGAGCCAAATACATAGCCCACTTGCTTTCCAACTGGCTTGTCATGTTTCCTGAAAAACTTCTCCCTGAGAAAGGGATGCCATTCACATCAGAAAACTATTTTGTTGATCTCTCCATAGAGACTACATCAATGAAATATGAGATTTGAGCTTTTCTCATCCAGGTAATTTATGGGGGAGTTGTAACTCTCGGAGACTATCACAGACTAAAACAAAAACTTAGGTCTGAAGGGACCTCTGAAGGTTGCATAGTTGTATCTCCTGCTCACAGCAGGGCTAACTTCAAAGATGGACTAGATGTTGGGTTGAATCTTGCCAAGTTTTAAGTATCTACAAGGATGAGAGATTCCATAAACCCTCTGAACAATCTGTTCCAACACAGCCACTCTCATGGTCAACAGCTTTGTGTAACAACTGGAATTCCCTTAGCTACAACTTTTAACAACAGACACCCTTTCACTGTGCACCTCTGAAAAACATTTGCGTTCATTTGCTCTATAATCTCCTTAATAAGGTAGAGGACAGCAGGTAGAGCCCACCAGCTTTTCCATACTAAATAAATTCAGTACCTCTCCTAGAGTAACATGTTCTCCAATCCCCCCAACCACCTTAGTGTCCCCTCCAGTGGATTCCCCTCCAGCTTGCTGGCACCATTCTTGTACTGGACTACCCTAAACCAGGCACATTATTTCTACAGGAGTATTCTAATCACTTCCCCTCATCCATTTGAGGGAAGTCCTAATATTTCTAGCTAATACCACCTAGGAGCTATCGCTACTCCAAGAATGCAACAACTTATGTTAAGCTTGCTGTCCACAGGGATGCCCTGATTCTTTTCTTCAGTTCCCACACAGCATTCTGATTGCAGTGATGCATGAGTTTGTTTCTTCCAGATGCAGGACCTGATACTTATCTTTACACAGCATCTCTGTTGGCCAGTTCAGGTTGTTGAGGTCCATCTGAACAACAGCCCAGCCCAGCCCAGCCCTGGCATTCAGCATTATTGACCGCGAGCACCAATTTAATTTCAACTGCAAACTTGCTGAGATGATCTTCTGCACTACTATCCCAATCACTGATGAAAATGTCTTATGTATGAGACCCAGTAAGCTATTTTCAGGAAAACAGCCTTTATTGATTTCACTGTAGGAAAATTCCTTCATCTATTAACTTCTGGGCTACATTTTAAGCTCACGGGCCAGATCATGAACACTGCAAACAAGTCAATTTAAGAATGTACCTCAAGAGCTTTCTCAAGCAAAGTATTTTAGAGACAAATGAAAGATTTTCTAATATAAACATTTCACATCGCCTTTTCATCAAGCCTGACATTTGAAGTGTAAATTAAGGTAGGGTTTTCAAGGAGATATAGACCTGGAAGGTTGCCTGAAAGTCCTGAAGACTTCCTCACATTGAGGATGAAGATCCTTCAATACAGTAAAAAACATCAACCATTCTCAATACTCTGGTAACCACAGTATGTCTTAGTATTATGTTCTATGTGCTTGCAAACTCTTTGAAAAAGTGACGAGAAAAAATTCAAGGAAATAAATTTGACTTGTTCTCAAAGCTGCAAGCTTCTCCCCATTGAGGGGGTAAAAAAGTTTCCTACTGGAAGAAAAAAAAAAAGAAGTGTTTATTTCCATCCCCACTACAAGGCTTGTCTACACAGTAAAATCATTACTTTATTCCTGAATCAACATCAAAGAACTGCTATTGCTACCGTTTTATCAGCTACACATCGTGGC
This sequence comes from Florisuga fusca, assembly GCA_038090715.1. NCBI lineage: Eukaryota > Metazoa > Chordata > Aves > Apodiformes > Trochilidae > Florisuga > Florisuga fusca. Next base: position 5,155,207 of record JAAWXA010000021.1, on the reverse strand, counting down.
TTGTAAACATATTTTGTTAAAAGCACTAATTAAGGCCAGAAACAGAAGAGTCACCATACTTCTTGGTCAAAGGCCACTTGATGTCACTGCAGTAGAGACAAATACACCAAGAATTGATATAGACCTTCATTTGTATTTATTTGTATGTAGGAACACAAGCACAGATACCATTACTGTGTGGAGAAAGTTTTGGTCTAAACAACTTTTTATGCTAAAATAGATGAACTGGGTACCTCAGCATCATTCATCCCAGATTTACTTTGCCAAAACCTACCTTTGTTGACATACACTGAGGGACTGTCTTCATACTGGACTTTGAAGAAAAAAGTAAGGCACAAGTCAGAGACACAAACCTGTAAAAGTACCAAAAACCAAAAACCTACCCTTCCAACAGAAAAATACCCAACCAAATCCAGATACTTCCTTGGGAGCTCTGCATAACAAGACCTGGGAGTACGCGACAAACTAAGATTGCTAGACCAGTATCATGCTTTCCTTCCAAAGTACTGCACAACATTACACTCTAAAGAAAGGGGAACTACTCAAGTGACAAGCAAACAAATGTGTAAAAGAGCAGAACTTTTACGCAGCTCATACTTGCCATGAACATGATCAGACCATGAAAGACAACTGCTGCTTAACAAAGGGGGACTTTTTTTCCCAGCTTTGAAGATCATGTCCCCTCAAACTCTCCCTAGCCTTGGCAATACCAGAAGTGACTGAATTTCTGCAATTGTGTTTACATTTTTACAGATCATGCTAATGATTTTTGGTAACAATGCTCCATTGTTCTCAGTATGACAGCATGAAGCTTATAACTGAAAAAGCTGCACCAATAAAAGCTGGTGGTAAAATGAAACTATGTGCTAAAGTTGTACTCCTACCAACACATGTCTACTGCATGTACTACAATCAACTTTAAAGTAAACACATAGTATAAGCTTGCTATGCTATAGTATTCTACATCTTGTATAAGCTTTCTACACTATGAACACATTTCCAGATAGATGTATTTACAGATACCTGCCAGAAACTGGCACAAGTAAGAAATTGTTTGCCTCCCTCCTCTACCCCCAAAACCAACTCCAAAGCTGTGTACATGAACATTCCAGAATGTACACAGAGAATAAATGCTTGGCATTGAGCAAAACAACTCATCAAGGAAAGAGAACCTGAAAAAGGAAAGCTGAAGGAATTGTCTTTTAGTCAAATTACACACTACTGAAAACCTTTTCCACTCAGCTACCAACACTGAAGATGACCTATCCCTTCCCTCAGATTTAGAAAAACAAATAAAACCAGCCCAAAACCACACAACACACTCAGACTTGTAAGCTCGGAGTAACTGAACAGCAATTGATCAGCTTATACTTCTATAAATACTTACATGACACACTCTAGGCTATGAATGGTGGTGGAACTGAACTGAACAGGCCAACCAACACAGAAAATCCACAGGTTAAACAGGAAACCTAAAATTCTTTTTCTGTACCATGTGTCACTTTTGGCACAAAGGATATTTTTAAACAGTCCCTTAGTGGTCTTTAAATTTACACATACCGTATGAGAACGCACTGGAATAAGGCAAGCATGTAGCAAACAAGGGAGCTGTAGATAAAAAGATTTTCTAGAGTAATTACCATCTGGAAATGAGCTTTTTAAAGGAAGCTGCGTTCTAATCTTAATGCTGGTTAAAAAAAGCACTACTCTGGAAAATCAGCTACAATCCAAAAGAATCTGAAACATCTGGAGTAAAAACACTTTCACTGCTCAGCGTGTCATAATATTAGTTAGGTTTGACTTACTGAGCTGCATCTTTGAGACCCAGAAGGGAAGCCAGCTGAAGATACAGCACAGCTCAGTGGCTGGAGTTATGCTCCCCGTATGAAGATACATTTGTGCATCATCTTTACCACAAATGAGGTGGCAGAAAATTTAAATCAGCACTTCAGATTGACAATTTTTTTTACAAGTGAATATATTGCCTATGCTTCAATATCTGTAGACACTACCTAACCTTCTTTCCCAACCCATCCATCTTTCTTTTGTTTTGTTTTCTCCTGTTTTTACAGTAATACATGGAACATGACTTAAAGTTGTGTGGTTGTCCATGCCATAAGAATGTAATGATCTACTTCTCTTTGGGATCATTCCTGGAGAGAGGTAAATTTAAATTAAGAGTTAAACCATGATACCCACTCATTTAAATGAGCTACCCAAACCAGGACAATGGGGAAGAGGTTGATCCCCAGATGCTGTACACTCTCAAGAGAACTTCTACAAAAACAAAGAAACCAAAACAAACAAAAAAAAAGGTACAGAGCCTTCAATATCAGATTACACAATACCATGGTACAGCAGGGAAAAAAAATGCTATTTTTTAATACTATTTTTTTCTTTTTAACCCTACAAGAAATATACACACATCCAAGTCCATCAATCTTGATTTCTGTAAATACAAAGTTACCTGACTTTACTGTAAAGGCCTGATCAAGTTGTGTTTCATCACTTCACAAGAACTGTGGTCAGCTCTACAAATTCAGTATGCAGGTTTAGCTGGAGAAAGTAGTTGCTTCTACAGCAAGCTGAACTACATCACTTAAGAACCCCCATAAAATCATTCAGACACCCTTTCATGGCCTGTTTTCATTCTGCCCTTTCTTATCCTTTCCCTCACCCCCAACACACTGTATGAACCAGTATATTCAAGCCTAAAAATCATGGTAACAAACAATCCTGTGGTAGCTTCATAAAGCTTTTGGGATAGTATATACAATTCTCCTAAAGAATCAACATAGGGAACTCTGGAAAGCAGAAGCAATACTTCACAGTCGTGTTCTGCGACCTGTACTCAAAAAACATGAAAAATAAACTCACCAAGTGATTTTGAAAATGTCCTGTTTTGGGCCATTAAATTAAAAAATTACTAACAAGACATCAATAATATGATTAATTAGAGTTACTGAGCTTTTATGAACTGGAAACTAAGAGATGCTGGCTGATTGCACTGTTATTTTCACAGTGGTAAATGGTTAATTGTAGGATGCAGCACAGCTGTAAACAGTAAAGACACTTTTAGCAGATTATCAACTAGAAGAGAAAATAGTGAAGGAGGCAATACCATTCAGTGTGAAGAAACACAGATGTTTTAATTAATACAACTTGAACTGGAAAAGGCTTGAAAACTTCAGTACAAGTAGGTAAATGAAGTAAACTGCCACATGCAATTTAAAATCCATCCCAACTTCATGGAGTTTTTTTGAAGTTCAGCAAAGTGCTACTTTTACAGGGAAGGTGTTAAATAAAACTCATTGGCAACATGGGATTAGAGGAAAGAGAAGCTGACACATATCCTTATGCCTAACTGTGGAAAAACATTTGGCAAGGACCAGTTTAACATGTTTGCTTTACTAGAACAAAAGGGGCAGTGGATAGTTCTGAAAGCTTTAACTGTTGATAACCTAATACTTACCTAGCAATACCCAACTGGAAGTTGATTTACTATGAAATTCAAGGTAGTGGCTTTTGGGGTAAATTTTTGTTGTGGGAAGACTGTTCCTAAATAGGCTTCCCATCTACCATATCTATGGTATTTCTTTCCCCTCACAAAACCAACAGACAACAGAAAACCATAATCAAGGACACAACAACTCACTCTGCATAACTGAACACCTCAAGACCACAGCTGGTTGTGGTTATTCCCATTCAGCACATGACAAAGTGTAACAGTAGAAGAATTCTACAGAGATTCATCATAAGAATTCACTATTTGTTCTTTTTCTTCTCACAACATTGTCTTATTTCTATTCCAACAGACATTTTCTTATGCATTTTTAACTCCCAGTCCCTATTATTTTTGGTAGGTTTTCATCCCCACAAGATATTTAATCCACAACTAGAAAGTTACCATATAACCTGAAGGTTACTCTACAACTCATTCTTGTCATTCTTCCAATTCTCTACTCCACCCTTTACCATCTCTTCTTGGCCATAAAGGAAGTAACTGAAATGAGACTTTAAGAATGGAATCTACCTGCAGAGCAAATTAAAATCTAGCCAGCAGTAGAGGAGAAAGAACACCAAATACTGAAGCACAGGCTGTGTGTTAAAGCCTGGGTTTAAGCCTTTATCAAGCCTACTTCAAGTATCTCTTCTTATTTCAAACAATGTGCATGTACATAACTTTGTAAGAGTAAAGGTCATCTTATAAAAATATTAGATACAGCTTCCAAAATAGTTCTAACATTGACAGAAAATATAATTATTTACTTGGCACCACTTATGTTGTGTCCTGAAAGTACCATGGAGATTAGTTGATGCTGTATTACAGTTCAGTAAAACAAACTCCTCCCTGCCATCACAGAACTTTCAATAGCTTTGGACAGATATCACAGCACAATTTGATGTGCCCCTAGCCTCACACAGCTCTTTTCATCAAGATGGTGCATCTATGTATTTTGTAATTGAAAACTTTAGCAAAATGAGTTACTGGAAATGTCGGTGCTTCTGTTTAAAAAAAAACAAATACCAAACAAGAACTCAACTACTGCACTGCAGCTTCCTCCATTATTTCAAGAAAGCTCCATGGCACATACATAATTTCTGCAGAATGCAAACAAGTATTTATTTCTGTTGCTGAGGACACCATCTAGCAGACATGCTCTCCGTGGTTATTTCCAACAGTAAGAGGTTGAATATCTATGCCATGTCACAGTTTGAGTACAAGGAACTAGGGAAGGAGGGCTTTCAGAGGGGGCAGAACACAGATGGGTCTATTTCCTTCCTTTCCTGCACATACTCCATCATACTCCATCCAGACCGCAGCCCCTCCTCTCTTTCACCCGCTCCCTCCTTCACTGCTCTTGCCCTGAGCTCCTTCACCAACAGCTCCTCAGAATCCACATCCATCGTCAGAATCCACATCCGCCGGCTGTTGGGAAGAGCCGTGGAGCCCTCTCCTGAGCTGGCCCTGCCGCAAGGGGCCCTCAGGCACCTATCCCTGCCAGCATCGAGATCGGGTTGTATATGTATTTGAACACATATTTGTACACATTTGAGTTTTTGTTCTTTAACCCGTATGTTATTGCCTTTCCCCTGTTCTAGTAAATCTGTTTCTAGTTTGAACTTTAAGTCTCTTGTCTTTATTCCCCTTTTTATCTTCTCTTTGGGAGGGTGGGAGAGGGGAGATAATAAGAGAATAATTCTGTCCACTTGTTTTTGGTTGGCGCAAACTGCTAAGCCGTGATACCATATAAATTAGAATTAGAAATCACATACCCAATTGAGACAAATTTTATGTTTAATCAATTAATATATAGGTCCTCAGCTCCTGAACCTCTGCTGCCCCTTTTCATGACACCCCAACTAAGTGTGCATTCACAAGTAGTGCAGCTCAGCACAGGCACAGATCCTGAGTGGGTGCTGACGATTCATCTGAAGGAGCCCCATTTAAGGTTGTATCTAAATGCCTGCTGGGGACCAAACGCCTGCTGGCAGTTGGCAAACAACAGGCATGTTTCTGAAACACAGCTTCTTTTTTCATTTCAGCCACAAGAAACCCTGTGCAATGTAGGAAAGCTTAGACAGTAACAGAGTATTGGAAAGTTTCCTTTGTAACCTGCTCCTGAGCTGAACTGCAAAGCTGAAGCAGACCTACCCACTGAGTTCAGAAATGAAGAGCAGAGATAAGTGAACCTCCTGAAGCGCACAGAATCAATGTCAGCTCCTCAACAGAGTTGCTTCTCCAGAGCTGCTCCTGCCGTGCCACACTACTTGCTAACTATGAACAGACCTTTTACTGGCTCCTCACGTACCAGATGTACATCCACAGGTCTGCATTACTCTATATTGTCCTATGTGGTTGTGGTGCTCATGCATGTATACTGGCATGGTACAGCAGAATGTCACCACACGCCCTCTTCCTGCACTGCTATTCACCTACTGCCTCCCTAGGTGGGAGAAGCTGCCAGACAAGCAGATAAGCATCCACAACCCGATGCAGGCGGAGGCATTTTGGGGGCCCTGGAAAAATGGCCTGTCCCTGGCACTACTGTATGGATTTATTTCAGTCTTGTTTAAAAACAAGAAGTCTGGCTGTACAGGAGGAAACCAAGGGCACCCTTACTTCCACCAAAATAAATACAAGTTTCTAGACCCTCTAAGAACTCAGGTTCCTCTCAAATCTGTTTTGTCACTGGCCAAGTGCCAGGTCCTGCACTTTGGCCCCAACAACCCCATGGGGAGCTACAGGCTGGGCACAGAGTGGCTTGAGAGCAGCCAGAGAGAGGGACCTGGGGGTTTGGATTGACAAGAAGCTGAACATGAGCCAGCAGTGTGCCCAGGTGGCCAAGAAGGCCAATGGCATCCTGGTCTGGATCAGAAACAGCGTGGCCAGCAGGTCCAGGGAAGTGATTCTTCCCCTGTACTCAGCGCTGGTGAGGCCACACCTCGAGTACTGTGTCCAGTTCTGGGCCCCTCAGTTCAGGAAGGAGATTGAGGTGCTGGAGCAGGTCCAGAGAAGAGCAAGGAGGCTGAAGGGACTCCAGCACAAGTCCTGTGAGGAAGCACTGAGGGAGCTGGGGCTGTTCAGTCTGGAGAAGAGGAGGCTCAGGGGAGACCTCATCACTCTCTACAACTCCTTGAAAAGAGGGTGTAGCCAGGTGGGGGTTGGTCTCTTTTCCCAGGCACCTCTCAGCAAGACAAGAGGACACGGTCTTAAGTTGTGCCAGGGGAGGTTTAGGTTGGATATTAGAAAGAATTTCTTTACGGAGAGGGTTATCAGGCATTGGAATGGGCTGCCCAGGGAAGTAGTGGATTCTCCGTGCCTGGACATATTTAAAAAGAGACTGGATGTGGCACTCAGTGCCATGGTCTGGTAACCGCAGCGGTAGCGGATCAAGGGTTGGACCTCATGATCTCTGAGGTCCCTTCCAACCCAGCCAATTCTATGATTCTATGATATCCAGAAACATCCTATACTCATCAGTGCGACTGCCCTTTTTTTTTTTTTCCCCTCCTTCTTTCCCTCCTAATTCACCCCTTGAACCAGAGGATATCCAGTGTCTGTTTATGTCTGAAGGGAACATACATTTTAAAATACTTTAGAAACAAAGAGATCTAAAGAACTTTGTTCCAGTTGTGTCTCGAAGCCACCTTTGACTCCAAAAGGGTAAGTTTTAAAAACCACTACCTCATCTAAAAGCAATGCAGGTAAATGGCAGTACTTCAAGTATATACTTCAGCTATTAATGCAGTATAGTAGTATGTTTAGAAATAAAAACCTGACCTTAATTACATTGTCCCAAGTACCAATTACACTATGAAGAATCTGCTTCTAATCCTTTGTGTGACTGCACTTGTTTAGCAAACAGATATTTGACCTTATTCTAGCATTCACATTAACCATAGACCTTTAAGGAAAATAAATCCTGTGAATGCAGTCGCTCTCAGGATTTGTTTAAAGAATTTAAAGAACAGTAAGAAACAGATTTTCTCTTTATAGTATGTCCTTGTGGAATCTCTTTCCTATCTATTTCACAAATCTGCTTTAAGTGTCTCTATTACACTAGCCCGGGATTACTCGATTTTGTAGCTTTGCAGATAACCCTGTAACAAACAGCAGGGGAAAGTTGTCTGTGTTTCTAGGTGACACTCAGGTGAGGGAGATTCAGAGAAAAATCTTTTGCTAGTGGAGGGAAATAAATTGTCAAGTCCCCTCCCGCTCCGTGCAACCAGTTACCATGGTTAACCACCAGTTATCACTCCTTGATTTTGTGCCTCGTAGTGGCTAAAATTTAAATGTAAATCTAAGAATTTTAGTTTCTACAGGCTGGTAAAGATTCACAACTCAAGCATCAAATGCAAACAGCACGTTACATACTGCATGCACAGCACAGGCACATTACATACAGCATGGCATGGTGCTGTCATTCCTTTCTCTAGCTGAAGACAAACTGCCATGCTCCAAGGTAGAGAATCAGATTACTGAGTTAGTTATCTGACTGGTATGCTGACTTCACTAAAAGATCCTACCTACCCCATACATATCCCATTTATAAAAGTTATGCTGTGTACTTTATTCAATAATTTAGTTTCCAAAATACATGACTGACATTAAGCAATATTTACCTGCTTCTTCTTTAATAAATGACAAATCTTCTTCTGGATATGGGACTGAAGGTTGCAACACTGAGCAATCTTCCGAGTTCTCTTCAGTATTAGGTGGTATATTATAAATAAATCTCTTTGCAGTTTGGTTTTTCCTTCTTGCTTTTCCAGGTTCTTGAACTGATTGTCCCTGTGTGCCCATGTCATTCCATACGAAAACTTTTCCCTCACCTTGAGATTCATTTTCAGCCATTTCAGGAGAGCTGTCCTGGACCCAACTGCAGTCATTCATTTGGTAGCTTTCCATTTGGCCCTCATCAATAGAGTATGCATCATTCTCAGTTTTTATGCTACTTGCCAAGTTGGTAAGGTTTCGTGTTGCCCAGAAGCTGGCAACCTTCTGATCCCTTGGAGACAAACCATCCCTACTAACAGATCTTCTGTTGTAATCCACCACAACGGTCTCTGGAGCTTCGGATTTTATACTTATGTTTAAGGCATCTTTAATGAAGTTGCGGCAGGACTGGACAACCTCCGTCATCTGAAGGTAGCTGGCCACCGACATCACTTCAATGGCATTTTGGCTCGTGAGCACGAGGTTACCAGAATATAAGAAGTCCAAGATGACAGAAAAACCTTGAACAGCAACAACGTCTAAATAGGTAACAGTGGTTTGGTTACGGCTTTCTTTGTTTGTAAAGCAATACAGAGTTTTAAAGAAGCGGCTGCCTGCAACCAGGATGTTCTTGTGAGCTCTGAAGACCCTCCCACTCACCACAATATTAACATCACAAAGAATGCCTTTCTTCCTCTGCTCGTTGAGCTCTTGCAGGAGCTGATAGCAGTAAGAGTTCTCATTTGGCCTGCTGTTAAAATCACAGTATCCTTCATTATTCAGTTCTGATGGTAACTCTGACTCCTGCAATTAAAAAAACCACAACCATAATTAGCTCTTAATGAATGCTGTCCTTAGCCCTCCAGTACTATACTAAGGATATGAAAATAAACTTCACAAGAATGCTTTTCAAACGTGGTTGTTTTTCTTAATTTTTTGTTCTTGGTCATAATGGCAGGCAGAAATGTATAATTTTAAAATATTTCTGAAAACTAAGAGTCACTCATTCTGCACCCTCTGATCCCAAAATTGAAACAAAACCAGAACTAGCAGAACTGCCTTGAGGGCAAAGGAAATTAATTTTTCAGACAGAAGTAAGGAAAAATTTAATTGACTGTGTAGTACTTGTTTATCTTAACCCACATACATTAAAGATTTAGGAATCCTTCTTTCAAAAGATTTAACTACATAATTCTCATATTCACACACACACACACACACCATCCTTAGCTAGGAAATCTCCACTGAAACACAGCTAAGTAGAACCTTGGTAAGTGAATTCAACATTTTCTGGTGCTGAGAGACAACTGTATACAGAGTATGTTTGTATCTTCCAAACTGTATGTTTTTACCACAATTGTTGTAACAGCAGTTATTTTTTCTTATACAGTTCTACAAATTATTCCTTATTTTCTACAGCTATTCCTTATTTTCTAATTGTGGCAGGCTAAACATTAAATAGCAAGTGGACAGAATACTGCAGGTGACAAAACTTAAGCTTCCACTATTGTTATTGAACTAACACTTTCTTGAATAGAGGTTCACTGAAACTTTCTGGTAGCAACACCCTTAACCTGTATACACATATATATACAGCCAGTATTGAACTTATTTCTCTCATTACAATCTTTTTAAGATCTGACCTCAAATGTGGCTTGAAAATCTTGCTAAAAGTAGTCCCAGATAATCCAACACCAAGAAATGATTTGGTTTTAAGTATTCGTTCAGAAAGTGAGAGGCTGATCAATATAACAGATCTGAACTTCATTTTAGATCATGTAGAAAACTTGTAACTTTATCATGTTCAGACAATGATGACTCAGCTGTTAGCAGCAGCCAGAAGAAAGCAGAAAACAACACAGACTGACATTTGAAAGCATGCTTCTATTGACTGAAATGTGCTGTCATCAAGATCAGTGATGATGACAGCCTGGTTTATACTGGCTCCCTAAGATTTGCCCTTCTTCCCCAGCATATAAAGACAGTTCAAATCTGGCTGGCTTAAATATGGTCTACATTAAAAGAAAAATTAAATGTTTGTATATTATATAATTTTTGCTCTAAAGCAATTCACAATTTGGGGGGCTGGTGGTAAAAAACATTAACAAGGTAATGCTAATGCACCCATCATCTCCAGTGGGGCTAAAACATATGCTGCAGAAAGTACCACCTTTATTTGGGACTATGGCAGAAACCAGCTATTTATAAAGCCACTTTCTACCACACAGCAATTGGTGCATTCTGTCCAAACCCACCTCTAGTTATAACCTCAGTGTGGACCACTGGGGTGACAACTGAGGCTGCAACTACATCCTCCCAAATGATGTGTACATCCATAAGCCACAAATAATGCCCAGCATAACCAAAAATAGAAACTGTAACATTTCAGCATCTCCTGCAGGGAAATTTCACTTTCCTGTCACATTCAAGTTGCTTCTACATCTCTACCCATTAGAAGAACACTTCAGTGGGGAAAAACGAAGGGAAAAAAAAAAAAAAAAAGCAAAAAACAAACAAACAAACAAACAAACAAAAAAAAAAAGCAAAAAAGCAAAAAAAAGCTAGGAAAAAAAGCAATTAAGCTTTTATCTGAGAACAAGAAACAGATCTTTGTTCCACCTTGTCTCATTTTTTTTGCATGTGTGTACTCTCTGACATACCCAGGTACTCCCTCAGATCAGAGCTCTGAAACAGCAAGTATTTCCCAAACGTGTAACAGTTAAGTCTGTCATTCTTTCTCTGGGAATTTTGGATCTAGACTAGTTTCCTGTCACTCCAGCACTGGAGCACTGCATAGTTTCAAAACACCAATTACACTGACTTTCAATCAGATTAAGACAGAAATTATCATACCTGAAAGTGTTGTCACTCTAGTCAAAGTCAATCATTGGTGAAGTACATTTTACACAGCACGTTAGGTAGATGCTATGATAACTGACAATTTCATTATCTGAGTACATGTTAAACACATGAATTTTAAAAATAATCTGCAGCAATTACTTTCTTTTTACAAATGCGTGATTAAAGAATGGAGGCAGAGTACATTGTAGCTAAGCATCTGTATGTATCCAAAAGAACTGGTACAAAAAAATTTTTTGTTTTGTTTTGTTTTCCTAAGAAAACTCCAAACCATCATGGTAAAAAAGAGCTGCAGATCACAAATGTGCTACAGAAATACAAAACTTAAGTCCTCCTTATGAGAAGACCATAATGTTGAGTGAAAATAAGATATATAATGCAGGTGATGTCCAAGTTAGAGGGGTGTGTGTTGAGGGGAGAGAGATCAGTAATACAGCTTTACAGAAATGGGTGCACAGAGATTTTTATAGTTAGAATTAACTATGATATTGCAGACAGCTATCCAGCTGCTGGTATGGAAGTAGCTCATTATAATGCCACACCTCAAACTAAATAAACGCCCCAACATCTGATCAGTTATTAAGCCTATGTACACCAAGTATGACAAGTAGAATTAATATTTACTGTGAGAAAAATGAAGACAATTAAGACCACACAGAGTTTTAAACATTTTCCATTTGAACTGTATTGTACTTTTTCTGTCCAATAGGAGGTGAGGTACAGAAATTAATTATGAAAGATCTATGTAGTGTATTTTCAAACTTCAGTTACTTGAGTTGTGCTCATGGCACATCATCCTCAGGATACTGTTTTTCCAGTAGAACCACAAACTAGTGGTTTTTGCTTAAATGTCAATCATATTTTCAAAATACAGACCAAATATTCACATCACCGAAGTTATCTCAACAGCAAAACACCTCAACCTTCACTAAAAACTGATAAGGAGTCTGGAATAAAAATCAGGACTATTTCAGTTACATTTGGGGAATCTACAGAATTCCAAGTCCAGAAAGCTTCTCTCTGTAGGTGACATTAAGAAATGGTCTAACAAAACAGGGACTCCTCAGGGAAACTAATATTGTGCTCAGTTTCAATTAGATTTGTTTGAATACACTCCAAGATAAATTACTTTCATATGTAAAATTCACTAATTAAACTTGCCTAAAAGCTAATAGAAGCAGAAACAGATGACCAAGAACAGCTACTTGCTTTTCTTTTTCCTCCTGTATCATCAACATACTCTTATGTCCCAGGAGCAAGAATGGTGAGGGGGATAACAAAAAAAACACCAAAGCAACAAACAAACCAAACCAGTATAACCATAGATTCTCAGTTGTAGAGTTATAAAAAGTAGTGATGTCATACTTTGCTAATCCCTTCCTCGCTTCCACACCTTACTCTACAGCAGCTCCCTGTGCTCCCAAATTAACTCTCATCCAGACCTTAAAAAACATTTAATAGAAACGAGCTATCAGGAACTTCTTAAGTATGTCAGCTACAGAGAAAAAATATTTTGAAATATGGTCCTATCAGTTGCACTGAAGGTGCTCTCCTGACATTTGGCATCACTCATAGAAAACTCAGAAATTTTGACCAGATCCATTAAGGACGCAACATTCACAGGTGTAGTCTGAAGTCTGGTAAAAACACTACATAACAATACAGTAAAACACAGCCCATGCTTTCAAGTGCCTGACTTACTCCTCAACTTCTTTGCTTCGCTAAGAGTAATTCAAGAAGTTAACTTAGAATGGAATAATGTAACTCTGACATCTGAAGCACGACTTCTATTCATCACTGCTCACATAAAGCAAACAATTACAGTTCACATGGAAAATATAACACATCAAAGGCCTTCCTCCTTTTAGAGAGCTTCTGCTTTAAACCAACATGTCTGTTAGGCTGGAGAAAGCTTTTCTGGCAGTATTTCCAAAGTTTTGAATTCTGTCTAGAGAGAATATGTTTTAGGAAGCTGCTTTAAGGAGAGGGACCCCCAACAGCCAATAAATCTGCATTTTATGGATTTTAGTTCATCACAGGATTAAAATATTTTAGCAATAATGTCACAGTAAGTGTTGATTTCTTAAGTTTTTTGCCACACTATAGTCCTTTTATTAAAAAATAAAAAGTTTGTTTCAAGCCGACTACATCTTTCCTTAAGCTTTATATGGAGACAGTTTTGTTGTTGGTTTTTTTTTTTAAACTAGAAGATATTTGTCTCAAAACGAAGCACTGACAGCTCAATACTCTTGAATTACAGCAGCTGCAACCACTTGTGATGTATTTTGGCATTCCAAATTAAATATATCCCAAAAATAAACTGAAATCATCACTCATTTCCAATATCCAACAGACCGATAGAAATTTCCACTGCTATGCTGTCTAAACACCTATAATTTCCTTTTTGCACTTGAACAGTGGCACTGTGCCATATGTTTATTAGCAGCTGCTAAACATGCCCTGCAGTTGAAGCTTGTCATGTCAAGAATGCATGTGTGTTGTCTCTAAGACAAAGGCTGAAAGATCTCTCCCAAGTTTCATTAAATCTAAATGGCTTTGCAGCCTCATTAAGTATGTTTGGAAATATGGTCAGGGTACAAATTACCTACTTTTGTTCCAAGTATCTGGTATCATGGCATTAACCATGAAAAAAATGAGGCTATTGTTTTGGTATTAATTTAAACATATGTATCAAAAGAAATTCAAGTGCTATTAAAAGTGTGAAAGGATATGGAAATTAAACATAAAAGCGGAAAGAAAACAGAGATTCTTAATCAGATCTTTGATAAAGCAAGTGTAACCTGAAAGCGTACCACAAGTAAAACTACACTTGACTCTTGAAATACTGCTGTTCCTTCCCTTTTGAGTTCTTAAGTGAAACGTAATTGCACAAGGATGCATCCAATCTCTGTACAGCTACCTTATAGAAGCTTACTTTGTCCACACCTTATCTTTAACGGAGTACAAAAGAACCACTGACACATCTCATCTATCTTACTGTTAACTATTAAATTACTGCAAATATTTTTTCTTGAACACACAGTGGTAGCAAAAAACAAGCAGAGGCTTTTTTTTAAAAAGATTCCCATCTTTATAAAGATTTCCCATCACGGGAATTCCCGTTCCCATGACAGTGAAAGGATACTCTTCAAATAAATACTTTTGCTCACTTTTAGGCTACTGTGACACACAAGCCAATACTCTATCCCTCCCTTCCATCCTAACAGTATTTAGCAGTCTTACCAGATGCTGAAGTTAGGAACACAAAGGAAAAAAAATAGTAATTTTTCAGCAGGGAAACTGCTTGGGATAGGTCTTATTTATGCTTAGTTTAAGGGGAGTCAGAGAAACTTCTGAGTGTGGAACGAATTCGCAACACCTAATGACACAGGAAGCAACGCAGAGACTATACACACCTTTACAAGGTCATCAGTCACAACTTGAAGTTAGAAACTAGGCAACAAGATGCTAGGGAACATACTGCAATAACACCAAACAAAAAGGATATTTTTAAAAATACAGAGAGATAAAACAAAATTGAGAAAGTTCCAAAGTCAGAAACAAGTTAAATAAAGCACATTTGGCTAAAATACCGCAGAGTGAAGAGCAAACCCCGGATTGGAGGAAACTAGAATGACCTACTGCCATGAAATGTCGGTAACAATAGTTGCCCTAGAAATACACTTACTGAAAAGGTAGAATTACTCATCCTTAAGGTGAACGTTGCATTTGTAAATCCAAAAATAATATTTTGGATAACATTGGTATTTATGCACTGTAAGGTTTTCTTTGCAGTCTTGCAAAGTAGTTTCATATAAACCTTGCAAACCTTTTTCATCTACTTGTAAGAAAACTTATGTTCAGCTCGCATTTTATCTGTCATCCTTACATCCTTTCCCAACCATTACAATAGCAGCTCCTGTCCAAGGTACCCCGAGTTCCTCCAAACACTCAAGCAATAAGCTTAATGAACTACTGCACTACAATTTGTACTACAGACACACCTGTACAACCAAGACGGGTATTTTAATAAAAAAACGAGGTTTAAAGAGTGAAAAATGAAGTGGTCGAGGATTAAATTCCAGCTACCAGCTCGAGTTAAGCCTGGCAGTTCCCGTACCAGCCTAACCTGAAGCAAATTAGCTTGTGCTCCGCTGGCAGTTCAACGGCAGCCAGGGGATCCGAGTGAACTTCTGCAGCGCACGCATCCTTAGGAGGAAAAG
Organism: Florisuga fusca; assembly: GCA_038090715.1. Lineage (NCBI taxonomy): Eukaryota > Metazoa > Chordata > Aves > Apodiformes > Trochilidae > Florisuga > Florisuga fusca. Next base: position 5,139,904 of record JAAWXA010000021.1, on the reverse strand, counting down.
CTGCAGCATGCTGGGGATTCAACACGAGTATTCCTCAGAAGCTTTTTTTCCACATATGTTCTAGATCTAACCCTGCCTTATTCATAAGTGCAGCCAAGAAAAACAGTAATTTTACGTTTAGCGGGGAACAAGAAGAGTTTCACTACTCCTAAAGCATTACAGGGGCGCTGGCATATTAACAGGGCTTTCAGGAAACCACATGTTTATCTCCAACATGCACCAGGCAATTGCAGACTTCTTGCTCAGAAACTCAATCTGAAGCAACACAATCGGGGAGAAGATTTAAACGAAAAGGTCTTGAGTACATAAAGCTATCCGATGAACCACACCGTTAAGAACGGCGGGCTGACTCCCACTGCAGGCTGGCAATGACCAGTTTCACAAGCACTCGTTAGCCGGACACTACCCTCCCTTCTCCGATACCGCAGGAGGAAGTTGTACCGGGTGTTTTTAAATCAGTGCTGCATCACTGGTATTCGTACTCAACTTTCTCCCACAACGCCGGTTTATCTTCACCAGAGAAAGAGATAAACTAATGCAAACGACACTCGCTACATCCAATCATGCGACGTTGTCCAGGTGCAGCCATAAACAACAGTTTGTGCCGAGGCTCCCGGGCTGCACGACGGCACCGCTGACAACGCCGTACCTGCCCAAATGCAGCGGGAGTCACCTCGAAACAGAAAGCGGATTCGCCTCCCGCTTCGGAAACGGCGTGCGAAAGCAGCGCGGCGTGACTAGCCGCCTGGGCAAAACAAACACTGGAAGCCATTTAAAGCAGTTCACGCACGTGGGCTCTAAAAACCAGCTCCCCACCGATGCGAGAGGCCGGCCGGCTTCTCCCCTCTCCCGCCTTCCCCCCACCCCGACCCAGCGGCCGCCCCGCCGCCTCTCCTACCTGCTCGGCGCTGACGGGCTCGTTGAGGCGATGCTCGGCGGAGAGGTGGTGCCGCAGGAGCAGGGCCCGCTTGTAATTGCGGGTGCCCTTGCAGAGCTCGTCGTGCCCCCCGGGCAGGGCCCCGCCGGCCATGATCAGCTCGGGAGGGGCGGCGGCGGCCGCGGCGGCGGTGCACCAGGCGCAGGACATGAGGCCGGTCTCCTGGCAGTAGTAGAGCCATGGGAACTCCTTGAGCCAGGAGCCCTGGAAGGAGATGTGCAGCTTCTGCAGCAGCGACTTGGGCCTGGCTAGCGGAAAATGCTTGCTGCTCTCCCCCTCCCCCGCGC
>JAAWXA010000021.1:5101315-5138364 GCA_038090715.1 Florisuga fusca | reverse complement strand
GGGGGGGGGGGGGGAGAAAAGAGTCAGGAAAGGCCTCGGTGCTGTTCAAACACTGTTGAGCAATCACAACTCCAAACCATAACCCTACACGTCCTGCTGTGAAGAACGTGAACTCTGTCTCTGCCAGACCCGGTGCAAGGAAAGATGTCAGGGAGGGGAAGGGTGTGGGGTCTTACGGGTGAAGGAGTGTGGTGGTGTCACTGCTGTGTAATGCAGATAGGGGTCTTGGAAAGCTGACTGGAACTTAAACTTCTGAGAAGCCTTTGTGAGAATGCTGTAAATGTTGTAAACCAGAATGCTTGCCTCCTCCAATTGTACTTGGGAATGTAGACCTTTGGTAGAAAATTATTTTTTATTCTGGATAGATTTTATTAATCTTTCTAAAATTGCGGGAGGGAGAGGAGAGTTGGCCATGGAGAACCAGAGAAGATGCAAAACGTAGTATCTTTTTTCCAAGAGCTGGGCAAAGATAGTCTAAATTTAGGGAAGAGGGCAGAGGAGTGATGGGAGATGAAGAATTTTGAAATTTGCTGTGCCTCTCTGGGGCACAGGGTGGAGATAGCGATTCAGATCTGGGTCCATCGGAGCAAAACGTTCCCATGACACAGCCTCCGTAAAATGCCAAATAGAGTCGTGTTTGATGACGTTTTAGGCTTTGTGATGATTTTGGATTCCTGTGGCTCTTGATCCTTGGCTGTCAGTTTTTGCCAGCTGACTAGAGCCTCAGCACTTAAATATATTTGCACTTCTTACCTATTTTATAGTGTGGTTTTTTTAAATTACTGCTCTAGATTATTTCTCACTGTATGTTTAGACTCATGCAGACTGCTGTGTGTCTGCAGGAAGTTCACTTTAAGAATCCCTGCTGGGATTCATCTTTACGGACCTGTCTGCTTGTGATCTCGCAGAACATAGCCTGCACCCAGGACTGATCTGTTTAAAAACCTAAAAAACCTCCCTGTGAACATCCAGGACTGAGCTGGGATAAGATCCATAGGAGGAACGGTAGGATAAGGAGTTAGAGAGTCTCTGTTTTGGAGAGCAAAGAAGTGTTATTTGATTGCAGCAGGTAATCTAGAGTGCTAACAGATCAATACACAATCATAAAATAATTTAGATTGGAGGAAGCCTTTGGAGTTCACTCAGTTCAAAGCAGAGCCACCCTGAGAGTTACAGTAGGTTGTTCAAGGACAGCAGCTCAGACTCTCCTGGACTGTTTGCTGGGAAGACCTTTGGTAATAGCTCCTCCCAAACCACTTCATCACACTCTGGCTTTGCCAGCTTGCTGCAAAGGGATTCCACTGCTGTGCAGCTCACTCAAAAGAGGCAAACTTAACCAAACCAGTGCGGCCAGTTTAATTGGTCTATAATGGCTCTGTTACACCAGAACTGAGGTTGTATTGGTGTATTTGATAATGCCATTTTCCGAGTGTCCTCCTGGACATAGGTCCCTGCTTTGTTGCAAATGAGGGTTTGTATTATATTAACGGTGGCACTAAATATTGCAGAAATCATTCTGAAATGCTGTAGCAAAAATGCATTCATTCTGTAGAAATATTAATTTGCTGTTTCTTCATAAACTGGTTTTGAGTTTCTCTGTCAAAACCACGTGCTTCTGTGGTTCATAATTAAAAATAAAAAAGTGATGTGCACTTCACAGAAGTTTTTTAACATATCTTTTTTACCCATAGTCTCTTGAGAGTCAGTAGTATTTACTGCCAAAGTTCATACATTTGGATGACTAAAATCTCTTTTCCATTCTTTGATGGGACAGTGTAGGAAAGAAGTCTTCATTTGTTAACTGTCCTAGTCCTGTAGGTAGCAAAGGCTGGTTTATTCAATCTGAAATCTTAATTCTCCAGAGACAAAAGGTAGCTTCCTTTTTTCTCTGATAATCATTTGGTTGTTTGTGCTTCATTCTTCCACGTTAGAGAAAGGCTTATAAATCCTCCACTGTCCTTTGGAAAAGAATCATAAACTGATTCAGCTTCCTGCAAATGAAAAGATAGTTCCTCAGACGAGGGAGGTGTGTTTTGCTCCAAATCTAGAATAACTTAAATCTAAACTATGCAGTCACAGGCAGTGCTTTGTGCAGGGGACACATCCTAGGAAAGCATCACTTACCACTCACTTCTGTTTTCCATGATCAAAAAGTCTGATATTAAAATAATGGTCTGTGGAGAATGGTTTATAACAGTACTTTGTGGATTAATATAATCACTAATAAATTTCACATTTAGTGCTACTTAAATCTCATTCTACCAAAACATTTAAATGTAGTTTTGCATATTCTGCTGAATTAGAATTTCAATGAACAAACTGCAAGCTCCTACACAAGAAATAGGACCTTTTAGGTGATAAAACCCCTTGTGCAAGACTAAGGGTTAAATTCTCACACTTGGATGGTGCGTGATGTATGCTGTTACGGTCAGTGTGTTATCCACAGGGGTAGTGAACTTGTTAGACACATCCAATGTCTCCCTTTATTGCACCTGAGGAGAGTATTTGAAGTCTGATCTCTTACAGAAATGAGTGAGAAGTAGATTGTGCCATTAGAAATATGGTGCAAATCCAGTGTATACCAATTATAGCATTTTCAGCAAAATACTGCTGAAATAACAGCACATTTTATCTGGAAAAATTTATGTCCCAAAATTTTTGTTGGGACTTACGAAATACTTTTGTGGTGAGGCTGGCTGTTCCCAGATAGCTTTTGAAACCAATGTGTTGTCATCCTATCCTTAGAGCAAGTCTCTGCGCTTGATGTACCTATACTAAGGAAGAGTCAAGAGTTTTTTTCCAAGGCAGTTTCATGGGTTTTGTGCTACTGAAAATCTGTATTCCTGGTCATACAAAAGTTTCAGTTAAAATACTCCTGCATATTGAGGGATTTTGGAAACTAGAAGTTCTGTGATAAAAGAGGCTCTTGTCTCTCAATTAAAAACATTACAGAATAGGCTGATCTGCTGTGGGCATCACAGCAAAGTGAGTGTATTGGAATCAGAGCCTTATTACTGGGGCACATTTGTCCTGCTATGCTGAAAGTGTATAGATCATAAAAACCTATCAAAGAGATCATAGCATAAAATAAAAGGCAAAAGCTGTCTGTGGTGTGAACTATGCTGCTCCACAGAACAAGTACCAGGAAGAGAACACAATGATAAAAGCTCATGAGGAAGGACTCAGAAAACTTGATGACATCCCTACTCTGAGGTTATGCTTTTGTTGCATGCAGGGACTGCTGAAGTAGACAAAGGAGATGTTGGTGCCATGGGTTCATCTGCCTAGGGAGCACTGAGTGTGCCGGGGAGACCTGCGTGCTGAGATTTCATTGCTGTCCAGCCTGGCAGAGGCACATCTGTTAATGTCACAGCCCTTGCTCTCAGATCACAATTAGAGAAGACATTTGAAAGTGTAATTCCCAATAACAGGAACTCGTGTGTTTGTAAAGTGTCAGCAGAGTGTTTGTATTACAATCAGGAGTCCTTTTTTGTAAGAAGCTGAATTTAAACTGAGCTCGCGCTGCTATGAGTCTTGAGATGCTATTTGGAAAAGTAAATTGCAGCCTTTTCGGGTCAATTGCCTCCTTTTGCACAATCAAACCTTGTGACCTGAGGCAAGTTAGGAAGGTATCATGAATTAGAATTTATCATCCATCATCTCTAATAACTATTCCCTTGCATGCTGTTAGCACACAGCAAGTATCAGATAAAGTGCCTTAACCTAGCCCGTGGTGGGAGGATTTTTAGCATAATTGCATTAACTTTGTATTTGCTGCCTGATAAAATACACACGTGGACTGGTGGTGTGTTTGTAAAATGCTATGGCTTGTGCATACTCAAAAAGCTCTGGACAGAGTGTGTGCTCCAGATCTAACTCTGCCATTTGGAGATTTTGCCTGTTTGCAGCTACACACTGCCCCTTTGATGCTGTAGTTAATGCTACCACAGCTCTGCTGGTAAAAGGGGTTTGCTTAAGAGCGCTTTCATTTGCTTCAGGCAAAGTGAGCAGGTTAGTTTAAACCCTCTTTGTTGACTAATCCATCCGACTTGTTGGAAGCACACGAGGGAGTGCTAAATTAATTCCTTCTGCCAACAGAGCTGCGGGGGTGGAACTGCTCAGCAGAGGAGTGGTAGGAAACAACTGGAAGAAGGATAGTGTCCCTGACTCACACACCTGTCTGTGAACTCAGTGCCATTGCATGACTTAGTCTGGCATGTGCTGTGGGTATTCTAGCTCTTCCAAACATGTTTGTGCTTTTTCTTTTCTGTTACACTTTGCTGGCTTAATTCTCTTTTGTACAAAGTACTTTATTATTGCTCTGGCAATACAAAACAATTCGAAAGCATCCAGAGGTTTTGTAGTCTTCTTCAGCAAAAGTATGTGAAAAGGTCTAACAGGTGAATATCAGTGGCCAGTTTTGCAGATATGAACCTGTAATTTTCTTATCTAGAACCTGAACTAAACCTTTAAAGGGTGCCAGATGTATGGAGAGCCCTGAATGCCGGGTGTCACTGCTGCCCCTCAGTCAGATGGTTTGCTCCGGGGCTGTGACACACTGATTTTACACTCCTGGGGGAAGTTCACATCGAGCAGGGTCCAACCTTGATTCCCAGTTTGTACATTGTCCTGTGGTCGCTGTGTGTGTCACTCTCATTGTTTCTAAACCTGGAGAGGTCGAGTTGCACACAGGCCTCTGGAAAGAGTTTTGTCTGCCTGGCGATGAACTAATGTCCTTGTCACCCTCTCTCTGGGTGTGTCCATCCTGTTGCAGAGCCTTGTCCTGTGGCTGTACCATCACCTTGCCTGAAAGGCCCATGGAATGTGTAGCAGTTTCCACCCATGGGTCTCCTTATTGTCTTTGGTGAAGTGTTTTGTGGCAGATTCATTGCAGAGCCAACCTTCTGCCTTCTGTTTTCCTCTTCTTTTCAGTATTTTCCTAATCTCTTTACCTCATAGTTTCTTGGAGTTTTTGTTCAGATTGGAGCTTCTAGACATCCTTACCAAGAGATTGTGCTTTATCCACTGCTATTGTTGCTGTTACGACTACTAACTATATTGCTTCTTTTGGAAAGTTCTGCTTAGTCCAGTCCTCTTAAAGTAGCTTCACACAGGGGTTTGGGTGGTGGGGTTTTTTGGTTTTGTTTTTTTTTTTTTTTGTGTGTTGTTTTTTTTGTTTTTTTTTTTTTCTTCTTCTTTTGTTTCCTTTTTTACTTATACACATGGACAACACTGCTGCTTGTTTCACTCAGTCACCTGCAGTCTAGATGAAAAATACTTTTGTTTTTCCAGCAAAGCCCTTAGGCATGTGTTTACCTGTAGAGAAGTGTGTTTTCATGTGCTTCCATGAATGACAGACATAGTTTTGTGAAGAGATGGGGTTTATTTTTCTGAAGCAGGACTTGAAAAGCTAATCTGAAGGGATTTTCTTTTGTATTCCTTTGGCTACAGCTATGGCCAGTTTAGCCTTAGCAAATGCAAGAAATTTCCTCTTAGCTCGAGCTGTCTTTTAACGTAACATAGCCTCTTTTCACCTAAGATTTGTTGTCTTTGTAATTCACATGTTTTTGATCCTTTTGTCTGTCTTTGGGTTAGGTGCCTGCTCTGAATCGAGGTCAGCTCTAAAAGCTTCTGTATTAAAACCTTTTCTTGATTGAAAAAATAGTACATTCTTGGTATGTCATGTCTTTTGTTTCTTTGATGGTCCTCCATAGTAGTCCTGTGTTCTTCAGTCTGCAGCTAGGACAGATGTGCTTTACCAGTGGGTGAATGAGCTGTAAAAGATACACTCTAATCAGGAATGGAATGAAGCTCCTCTTCTGGGTACTTAAACAACTGCACTTTCTCTCTGATTTTGATCACTGCCTGTTCTGTCAGGTTACAGCCTACTCCTAACACTCTTGACTGCTGACCTCAAGTAATCCAATTTAGCCCTCTCTTTTTAGCCTACTTTCCATCTCATCTTTTCCTAGATGATCTTTTACATTTTTCTTATCCAATGTCTGCCAGTAGGCTGATGTTACTTTGTCTAAAGTTACCAAAGTTCATAGAAAGCATCTTTCTCCATTAAACCTTCCTCATTTTAATTACCAAGCAGTTACCACAGCTGCAGAATCTCAGCTGGGTGGAGTTAGTCCACACAGTGGTGAACAGGAGTGAAACTTGAAATTTTTGCTTACTAAAATGTCCCCCTTGTAGGACAATGTATGTGAATCCCTGTCTTGGGAAGAGATACGGAAAAAACTGTCTTCAGTTAGTTAAATCACAAACTAATTTACTGTGGCACACTGTGCTAATCCTGCAATTCCATACAGCATCCATAATTACACCTGTAGTTTTTTGGAGGCAATTCAAGTGATTCCTAAAAATACGTTTACAGGACACTGTTAGTCACTCAGAAAATGCAATTCCCTAAACTGAGTGAAATCTGTCAGTATGAACAGGGTTAGCATTCTCCAGCCTTACTCCTGATGTACTCTTTACAAGATGTTGCAGGTTTTGCTGTTGCCAATGCCTGACACGATCATGCAGATTTTTCCTGCTGGCAATCCTTGGCCAGCAGCGTGCAGGCACGGCTGCAGGGCAGCTGCAGTGGGATTTGGGCAGTGGGATTTGGGAGGAGACTTAGCTTCAGAGCCAGATCCCGAGGGAAGGAGGGACAGGCCTGGCTGAATGAATCCTCCCTGCATTGCTTTGAGGAAGAGCTCTTCCCAAGGTTGTCAGCTGCACTATCTCCAAGTTGCCTCCGAGCTCAGGCAGCCAAAACCCTGGGAGGACGGGAGTGAGCTCAGGGCCCTGACACCCCAGTTTGTCCTTACTAAAGTCTTCTGCCCACTTCACCAGCTGTGTGTGTGTCCCAAAGTAGGGTAGTGCAAGCGAGGGAAGGAGTCTGTAGCAATGCTGACTGCCTTTGCACTGCCTTCAGGCTATTCCTCTCCCTGATGGACATTTCCCCAAGCTACCAAAGCTCCTTTCCATGCAGAGTGCCGTATAGGTTCCCACATCCAGTGTTATGGTCTTATACCTGTTGCATTCCCCTATGCAAGTTATAATAACAGTAGTAATACCTACAGCCATCTTGGATACCCTGTTCAGAGCCTGGAAAAGTGTTGCCTTCTCCGTGGTATGGATCTGGAGCAGGTCCTGGAAACATCAGCAGCTCTGCTGCCTGTCTGAAGTATTCTTGCTCAACATCCTTTATTTTCCTCCTCTTCTTCCTCTTTGGGGTATGGACAAGCTGTTGTCATTATATGCTAAAACTTAACAGCCTTATGTTGCTGTAAAGAACATTGTTGTTATCAAAGGGGTGTTTCAGGAAGGCGTGTCTATTGCCACTAGGAAAAAAATGCTCCCCATTTTATAATATTGCTAAAACGGAAATTTTAATGCTTTGTCAAATTCTGTTTTAATCACAAAAACTCCAGGCTTACCTCAGAGTAACTACTAAAGCTTTTCTGGAAGTTGTAAGTAACCTGTAAACCATTTATTTGTTTTTCTGTGTGAGAGAATGGAGAAAGGTATAGTACTATTGACATTAAATCAAAGTGGCTACTTGAATTGCTCTAAGTGTATTCTGTAAGTGTTCCTGGAAATTAGGCATATTTTATGGCTGAGTTAATTATGTTGAAGTAGAGTAGAGAAAAACCCTGCAGGCACATCTATGCACATGGATTTTAAAAATTACAGTTGGCACCTTTGTAATATTTTGATTTAATCTAAGGAAGCTACATTTTCAAAACGAGATGCTAATGTTAAAGCACTTAGCACTGGTCACCCGACTACGTCACCACACTCATTTTAGCAGTTCATTTGGCTTTTTGAGAGCACGACATAATGGTATCAGCTCTTGGGTCAGAAATCTCAGCAAAACAGAAGAGGTGTTCACAGACTATTTTTTGTAGAATTTACAAATCCATTGTACTTTCCTTTGCACGAATATACAGTCCGTTCAGCCCACAGTTTGGGAGTAATTCTGGGTTCCTTGCTGATACTCAAAAAGGAGCTCGTGAAGTTGGCACTGTTTAATCTTCTCTGTTTGGCCAGGAGATTCCTGTTGTGCCCGATTCTCATATTCCTTCCACCTCTGAGTTAGACAGCAGCTACATATTATTTCTGTAGGAGATTCTTGGCACCAGGAAAATCTGTGCAGTATGGGGAGGTTGGAACAACTCTATATAACAGCAGCAGTTCTTTTAACCATGCTTGGCAGATATTTGGGGGGATATTTTGCATTGACTTCTGAATATTGATTGAAACTCAGGATCTCAGTCTGTGTTGTTAGGGTGGAGCATCATCAGAGAACTACTACCTAGTACAGTGATTGCAAAGCTTTGTTGATAGTGTGCCCATATCACAAACAATTTTTGAGTGTGCCCCCATAACATATGTATATTTTTTAATTTATAAATTATATATGTGTAGTAACATCCTAGTATACTATGGACAGTATAAAACATACACAAAAATAGAAATAAAATGGATAAGCTAGAGATAAAGACCTTTGAAATATTTATTTATTTATTAACAGCACAAAGTGTATATTCTTGAAGCATCCTGGTGGGTTGTCTTGCACACCCTTTGGGTACATACACCTCTCTTTTAAAACCAGTGATCTAAAAGATGGGCTAAAGCTAGAGGTAAAAAAACAAGAAAGAAATCAAGAAAAAACTATTTACTTCTTAGCCTCATTCTACTCTGTGCAGGAGGTTAAAGACTTTCAAAATCTGGTTCAAGATGCCAGAATGAATTCCCTCAGGAGCTAAGACTATCACAAACATCATCATCATCCAAATGTAAACAAGATTTCTTTAACCTGCCTTTATGACACAAATACATTGCAACATATACATTAAAGAAAGGCTCCCAAATTACCAAAGCAAATCATTCTACAAACCTATCCCCTGAGGCAGAGGAAGGGAGAACAAAGGACGTGTTGCTTAATGCACTACTGGAAAGCAATTGGGGAGTGCTGCAATGGGGTGAAACGTGAACAGACCGGCGTGTGGTAGAAAACTGCATTTGTTACTGTCTCAATTAAAAAGCTGCACCAATGTGAATTAAATGTTCATTTCAGGTCAGCAAGCATTATATATTCATTTTTTAATTGGATACTGCTTGTTTAGGATTCTTCTATTGTTTTCTTCCTTCCGCAGTGGCATCCTGACTGTGGAACCGTGAGTAAATTACTGTAAATCATTGACTCTGGCTGTGTCTGGCTGAAGCTAATTTCTTGAGCTCACTTCAAGAGACTTTCTTGGGTCATATTTCAGGAAAGCTGTATTGCTTGGTTGGCAGGACTCTAAATATAGCTTGGCTTTTAAAGTACTTGTTTCCAAAGTTATTTCAAAGAACTCTTGTGAGTCAGTTAATACACAGGACAGTGAATCCCAGCCTTCTTGGAGGTACAGTACTGTTTTACCTGAAGGCTGAAGTTTATTTCATCTTTGGTGCTTGGCTAACTCTCCTAGTCACTTCATGAGTTCGTACATGGAGTCAAGACTTTTTCCACCCCTATATCCTTTGCACAAGGTAAATTGCTAGAAAAGAGAGGCTGCACACTCCCACCTCTTTTGTAACAAGTCATTCACATGGGGTGTAGTTTCCAGAAACGTGTAGGTATTGGAAGAGAATAGCTTCATATTCATTCACTGCTTTCCTGATGATGACAAGAGAGCAGCCTAGGTTTATATGGCTAGAACCTTGTGTTTTATTTTGGAAAATGTCATTTCTGGGGAAAAAAATGGAATTTTTATAGGCAATTTTGTATTTATCATGATAATTTCTGTTTGGCTGATGCTCTTGGGACATTACACCCCTCGCTGTGGGACAGTGCTCTCCCTCTGACCATCCTGGCTGGTATGTTATGGCAGATACAGCTTGGCCAGCTTGCTGTGTCTGTGGGAAGGAATGGGTCAGTTTTACTTGAAACCACTTCTTTTAAGCTATGGAGCTGCACCACAGTGGGAAATTAATGTTTAACATTGCGATGACTTGAAGCCAGGGTTTTTAGCCCTGTTTCAACGTGATTCTTTACCGTGATGTTTCCTAATCAAAAGCTTTAGCTTTTATGTTCTGTGCTTCTCCAGGATGTACCTTGAAAAAGTACTTTTAAACAGTCAAATGCAGGTATTGGTATCTCTGAGTGTGGGAGGATAGCCATTGGTGAAGAATGTAAACCATTTGGTTGACTAGTATAGCAATAAACAAAACAGCAGCAGAATGTACATCTATTCATAGATTCATAGAATCAGAATTGTTTGGGCTGGAAAGGACCTTCAAAGATCATCTAGTCAAACACCGTGCCCTCCCAGAATGTCCAGGGACATCTTCAGCTGGCTCAGGTTGCACAAAGCCCCGTCCAACCTGACCTTGAACACTTCTGATGATGGAGCATCCACAACTCCCCTGGGGAACCCTTTCCAGTGTCCTACCACCCTCATTTTTAAAAATTGCTTCCTTATAGCCAAACTAAATCTAACCTCTTTCAGTTTAAAAATGCTGCCCTTTTCCTGTCACTTACTTACAGGCTCTGGTATAAAGTTTCCACCTTTCTTATAAGCCCCATTCAAGTACTGAAAGGCCACAATAAGGTCTTCCCAGAGGCTTCTGAGCCTGAACAACTACAATTCTCTCAGCCTGCCTTCATAGGAGAGATGTTCCAGCCTTTGGATCATTTTTGTGGCCCTCCACTGGACCCAGTTTAATAGGCTCATATCTTTCCTATTGCTGAATTCTGATTTCTGGAGTGCTGGTTTCACATAAGAAACATCAGCTTTCTTTGAGATGATAAAAAAGGATGGAAACAAACATTGACACTTTCTAGTTTCCCAAAGGAAGGGGATTCTGAATTTAACTTGATGTATAACAAGTTCTTCATTGGAGAGTTTTGCATATCCATGTAACTTAACTTTTCACAGGTATGAAAGGCTTCTTCTGAAGCTGATCCGAGTGTGATGTAGGGCATTTTAGTAACATTTGCATAACATTTTTTCTAATAGCTCAGTGAGCATACTATCAACTTGCCTCTTGTCCAGTCCTTCATGAATAATGCATGTTTTGCATCAGAGCATTTATTTTCAATTTACAACAGACATAGAAGTCACAAACAAACGTTCACATGGGGAAACAAAAATGCAAGATTAATTCTGTTAGTATGAACTATTTGAATCTTGAATATATTAAACCTTATTTCTCAACAACTGTTAACTTTGCAAGTAAGAGGTTAAAGTAAAAACTGTGTTGTGATGGCAAGTAGACTAAAGACTTGTGACTAGAAGTATGGCTTTCTAGTATTTCTATAAGTGTGTCTGAAGAAACCAGTGAATATTTTTGAGAGTTACCATATTGCTCAAATTGCTGTTACAGAAACATTTATCTTTTTTTCTGGAATTCTTGGCCAAAACATCACCATTAGCCTTCTTTTGGTACATTTCTCAATTAATAAATGCACTAGATAAATTTTTCTGCTCTTTTGAGTGAATTAATTAATTCATGTTTGTGTAGTGTTTTCAAGACAGAACTACCTACTGTGAACTACATACAATAAGCCATGACTGCTTCTGAAAATCTAATAAAATTACATTTGGCATAACTAATCTGTAAATTACACTCAATAGCTCTAGGATTTTACACAGTGCAAATATTGCTTTTGGCTTCTGGAAGAGAATAATTGCCAAATGTTATTGCAAATCTAATGTAATTTTGGTTTTGCCTTCATCTTAAAAAAAATAATAATTATATTGTCAAGTTATATAGGAAATTAAAATATACAAGGTTTCCTACCCACTCCCTCACCTACCAGCAATGGTGGTTTCACATTTATTACCAGAAGGCTTTTGGCTAATGCGTGCAACCCAGTAAACACAGATGCAGACTCAGCCCTTTGAAGTGGGGCTGAATGCAGCTGCTGTTGGACCTGGCAGCACAGGCATGAGAATGTTCTGGTATTACATGGCCTGGAGCACATGTTAAACCTGGGACTGCTAATGGGGAGGAGTACAGACCTTTTAGCTACTCCCTGCTCCCCTTCCCCAAATACATCTATTTCTGGATGTTGTTGATGATGATACTAATATTAAATCTTATTTGTAGGGCTCTACCAAAATGTTCAGGAGAAATAAGCTGCAAATATAAGTTTTCTGTTCTGATTATATATTCAGTGGTATGAAGTATAGGCAGATGTTCATGTTACTGCAGAGATATAAAGATATTACCACTTAGGATGTGGACTCTTGGAGTTACTCTGATGTTGTTATTCAATGTTCTATTCTCTATTATAGGACAAAGCACACGTGCTGCTGTTTACATAGTTTACATTATTTTTTCCATGTCTGTACTTTAAGAAGTGACCATGCTGTTCCAGCACAGTATTCACAGCTGAGTGGGCAGCACTGGGCTGGGTACCCACTGAGCTGTGGCTGTTCAAGTCAGCAAGGTTCCAGGCAGCAGCAGCAGCAACCTGCCTCTGAGTTGAGAGAATGCTCCTCATAGCATGCTCTGGTGTTGAATAATTGGGTTACATGCTTCACTGAGCAGTTCTGAAGATGTTGTTAACTCTTTAGCGGTCTCAAAATAGGTTACAAACATGCACCAAAGTTGAGAATTAGAATTTACAACAGTCTCAGAACCTGCATCAGAGGTTTTCAGTCTGTCGCATCACCAACAGACCAGTATGACTGATCATAAAAACCTGCCTTCAGAGATCATGTGTCATCAGTTCATGTCTGTATGTCTGATTTAAATCCTTGTGACCTAAGAGGGTAGCTAAATGCAGTACCAGATCAGCTTCATTTTCTGCATTTATATGGGGCAACAGGGAGATGAGAGAGATGTGATGAGCCTGCAGAGCATGTCAGCAAACATGAGAGGCTTCTGCCCTGTGTTCAGCAAGGGGAGGTGAGCTCTCTCACAGTGCCTAACATGCACTACCTTAGTGCTAGTGAACTAGCACTAGTTGGTTGTATTCCCCAGAAGTTCCAGCATATACCATAGTTTGCAGCAGACTCTAGCTGCTCTGAGGTTCAGCTAAAGTAGCTGCTTGTTAGCCTGTCCTGGTAAACTCTGCAAACAGGAGGTTCCCTCAGTCACATTTCTTTTTCAGAAAATCATGGGATCACAGAATCAGCTGGGTTGGAAAGGACCTCTGAGATCATCAAGTCCAACCCTTGATCCACTACTGCCAGACCATGGCACTGAGTGCCACATCAGTCTCTTGTTAAAAACCTCCAGGGATGGAGAATCCACCACCCCCCTGGGCAGCCCATTCCAATGCATGATCACCTTTCTTCCTAATACCTAACCTAAACCCCCCCTGGCAGAGCTTAAATCCATTCCCTCGTGTCCTACTGATAGCTGCCTGGGAGAAGAGACCCACCCCCTCTGGCTACACCCTCCTTTCAGGGAGTTGTAGAGAGTGATGAGGTCTCCCCTGAGCCTCCTCTTCTCCAGACTGAACAACTCCAGCTCCCTCAGCCTCTCCTCACAGGACTTGTGCTGGAGTCCCTTCACAGCCTCCTTGCTCTTCTCTGGACCTGCTCCAGCACCTCAATCTCCTTCCTGAACTGAGGGGCCCAGAACTGGACACAGTACTCGAGGTGTCGCCTCACCAGTGCTGAGTACAGGGGCAGAATCACTTCCCTGGACCTGCTGGCCACACTGTTCCTGATCCAGGCCTGGCTGCCATTGGCCTTCTTGGCCACCTGGGAACACTGCTGAAAAGTGGGAAGGAGTAATTGTGTGTAGGAAGGAGGCAGGATCTCACCTCAGAAGAAAATTTCTTCCCCACTCCTTTCTTTTTTTCACTGTAGGCTCTTGCAAAAGGTCTTCAGAGAAGTTGGTAAATTATTTTTTACCTGTGGCATGGGCTTATGGTCTGCACTGGGGTCATGCGGCCTGCATGGTCAGAAACAAAATGCCTTATCTCAGTTTTGCACATTGAATCAGACCACATTTGTTTCAGCTCCTTTTAGGTGACACCACAGACTGGAAAAACTTCTGTATGAAATACTTAATCAACCTCATTGTGGTAGCATTTCCTGCAAACAGTGTGGTGATCTGGGGTAGGGAGATGTGGATGTTGTGTGTCTTACAGCTCAAATTCTTTGTCTTTGCCCTTCTTGTTTCAAATTCTGGCATCTGTGGCACTCCTTATCATTGACTGGTTTCTGCCTTTCATCTTGCTCACACCTTCAGCTGTTGAATGGAGCTGGAGAAAATCCAGACTTCTCTCAAGTGCCTAATTCTTCAAATCAAATCCGTCTTTTGCATATTTGGTTTTGGCTTTTATTTTTGGCTAATGAAGATAGTGGCACCAGCATTGCTAATGGCGATACTTCCTATCTTTGCAAGACTTTTTCTATCTTTCTTCCACTCTTTTCCAAGGTCGTTTGTTTTCAATTTTGTTTTGCTGCATTTTTAACTGTTACTCATCCTTCACTGTCTGATCTTGTGTTCTGTTTATGGTCTGTGCCACAGGGTATTTTATGGAGTTGTCCTTGCCCCATATCCAAAATTACTGTGTGAATAAAGTAATCATAAAACAGCTACATTGCCTAAGAAATACTTACAATAAAGTCTACAGCTGGCAGAGTCAGTGTAACTGTCTTGGTAACGGGCTGTCCCTTGCAAAGGATCCAGGCACAGAGGCCTTTGTCAGGGTGGGGTTACTGTGTCCCAGCTGCCAGAAGTCTCTCAGCTTCTTGAGAGACTCCCCAGACACCCCCTCAGCTTTGTGGTGAGCTCTGTACAAATTCAAAGATGAATGTGGCCATGTGTCTTCTGTCAGGTTTTTCCTCTCCATAGAAGCAAATGCTTATACACCTTTTTTCTTTTCCCCAAAGTCTTGCCCTTTATAAAATTGAAACTATTTTCTATCTACATGTTAATATTGTAAGTCCTGAATCTTTTTCACAGAGTGGGATGATGTGCTTTTCCATTCTCCAAGAATCTGTTGTAGACTCAAAAATCATTGCCTGAACTCGCTCCTTCCTTCCTTCCTTCCATCCACCTTTTCCTTCACTGGATAATCATCTTTTTTTTTTTTTTTTTCTCACAGATCCCATCTTACATTTCTGAATGGTCTTTCTGAATGGCCTGCACTGGTAAAGTTTTCTCTGTGTGGTTATGTTCCCTCTCTTTTCCTCCCTTCACACACATTCCTCTGGTATAACTCACCACAGATTTTCCTTAGGCTATTTTACAGGCTGCTGGCACTTGAGTATTCCTTTCCTTTCTATCATTCACATGAGCTCTTCTGTATCTTTCTAGTTATGTTTCACAGAGCATCTGACTTCCCTAAAATTTGCATGCTGTAATGTCCTGTAAAATGTTTGAATTATTTGCAAAGACTTAGATTTTTAAACTTGTAAGAATCAAGTTGTGGTCCATTGTCTACCACTGCGATTATCAGTCTGCTTTTTCTGGAAATACCTTGACTATGACATTGATTATAAGCTCATCAGCTGCGTTATATTTCCAGGCAGACAAAATGGTAACTTAGAGGCAGCATGGAACTCTTTTCTAACAGATGGCACGTTTGCATATTGTGTGATTAAATCCCCCACTCAAAGCCAGGTCAGCTAGAGCAGGTTGCCCCAGGAGCCCTGGGGTACACCCCCAGTGCTAAGCCTCCAGATGGGGATTGTGCCTCCCATCACAGCCCTCTGAGCCCAGGCTGTGGCCAAGGGACAAATCTGCATCCATCCATGCAAATACTGTTTTTAGTACATTAGTACAATGTTGGATTCTGGTCTTTGTGCTAACATTTTCAAATCACCTTAGTAGTAGCAAGATTTTTTTCGTTTGCTATTCGTCAACTTCTTGTAAATTTGAGATGGGGATTTTCTCTGTGAAGTCTGAACTGTGACCCAGATAGCACATCAGCCTGGCTGAAGTTTTAGAAGAACATAATTTGAGTCTTGCAAATATAGCAGTTGTGGAGAGCTGGATATTCTTGATCCTAGCTGGTTTCCAGGCTGCAGGCAAGACTATCCTGCTTTTGGCAAAACAGGCTTCTTGCCTTTGAAGCCTCTCCCAAAGCGTTCTCTTTTGCTCTAGCTGTGTACTCTGTCTATCTCTCTGTGGTTTGCAAATCTAAACCACTGTTTGTTTGCCTCCTTTGTTCTCCAGAATTTGCTCTTGGCCTTTTGCCAGGGTGCACATGCCTATTTTGTGGTGGGAATAAAAATAATAATAATAATTCAAGTTTAAGACGGGAGCTTTTGCTTTGTCTTGATTCTTTCCTTTCTGTTTCTATAGATAATATAGATCTTCTGAGTGCACTGAGCCAAGAAGTAGCTCATCTGTTGTAAATGACCTGAAAGTGCCTCTTGTATGTGTTTATAGATATGTTATAGAAATATCATGTGTTATAGAAATATTTTATATATAAATATAAATATATATTATTTTGTCCCAAGTTCAGTCTGTGTAGGGCTGCAGTGTATTTGAGGGTGTGAAATGTCAAAATCTTCTTTTTCTATTTCTGCACATGAGGTCTATCCCATCTCCTTGCCATCTGTGATCCAAGAAGAGCAGGACCCTTCTGGCCTGGCCTGACCACATATCTCTCTTACGCTGGGGAATGGGTAGAAGATCATAGATCCGTGGAATCATAAAATGGTTTGGGTTGGAAGGGACCTTAAAAATCATCTGTTTCCAATCCCACTAGACCAGGTTGCTCAAGAGCTCCATCCAACCTGGTCTTCCAGGGAAGAGGCATCCACAGCTTCCCTGGGCAACCTGTGCCAGTGTCTCACCACCCTCACACTAAAGAATTTCTTCCTAATATCGAACCTAAATCTACTCTCTTTTAGTTAGATGATGGCCAATCCCCAACCTGACTGAGGAAAGGCACTAAAAAGCCCCTGATACCCTGTAAAGCAAAAACAAACCATCAAAGTGTTGTAGTAGGCTGTGGTGGCCTCTGGTCTCCCACTGATTTATATTGCAGGTATCAGTCCCAGAGCAGAGCCCTTCCTGGGAGGGACAGAAGGGATCATATGGGAAGTTGCAGCAGTGTTTTGCTGATCTTTCCCGGGGAACTGCAGTGCTGATGGGTCATCACGAATGGCTTCAATAGGCATCAGTTAACATAAGCCCGAAGCTAAAGCTGGGCTTTCAACATAAAGCACCATGTAAAGCCCTGGAGCCTGATTTTCCCTTCAAGCCCCTTTAATTGCAGAGGAGGAAGGAGAGAGACCAAGAACCAGTTACCCCCCTCACTATGCTACAGCCTCAGCTGTGACACTATTTTGAACAGAAATTATGCCAAATTCATTCCTCTTGGTAGCAGTAGCCCTTTTAGTCCTCTGAGCTGTTTTAATGAGTTGTAATCTGGGGGCCGGTGTACCCAGCCTCTGCCCTTCTCTTGCCATGAAATACAAAATGAAGGGGCTGCAGAAGAAATGTTGATCTCCTCTGCTCTCACAGGTTTTTAAGTGGAAAGAGGCGAGCTGTCCTGGATGAGATTTTGAGGTAGTCTTCCACTACATTTCCCTCCAGCAATTTGTACAGCTTTATTGTCAGGAAGCTGACAAAGTAGGAGTGGTTGTTACCCCGGCTGTATGAATCGTCTGTGTGCAGCAAAGGCAACGTGGACTATTGCTAGTACCTGGAATTGGAGACCTTTTCTTTTAATGACCCTAGACCAACAATTATGTTAGGAAAAACCACCTGTGAGAACTGTAAAGGCTGATGAAGGCCATGCTGGGGTGTTTCTGGTGGCAGGCTGGTGTCCCCGTGGCCAGCGCGGTGGCTCGCTGGCTGTCCCACTGCAGCCACATGTGGCAAGAGGAGCCCAACTGAAGCAGCTGATTTGGTGAAAAGGAAACATGGGGCTATATATTACCACTTTGTTCATGAGATGACAGTGGAGCCTGGAACATTTCAGTTTCTCTTTATTTATACAGGGTATGTGTGTGAGCCATAGACAAAACGGGCTTTATAAGGCAGCGATATTGAGGCAGCCACGGCAGTGCTGGGAGGGATGAGAAACCTCACACTCCCCCACACTCATTTCCCCCTCCTCTAGGTAAAATAAGGTAGGGGACTGGGTGAGATGACTGTTGTGAGATGCCCCCTCCAATGTGAGGCATTGGAGCCAGGTGAGGCTGCTGGAAGTTGGGGGGAGCTCGGGGTCCTGCAGCTCAGCATCCTGCAGGCAGCAGGGCTGGAGCGCAGCTGAGGGAGAAAGAGGAAAGTCATTTGCAGCCTAAGTTCTTGGCAGCAGCAGAAGCTGGATGAAATGTTATTAGCATTGCTACCATGGTGATCTCTGAGCTGTAGGGATACCAGGATCCCCCAAATATTTGGAGTTAAATTCTTCCTACACAACTGGTTTGCTGTCTTCTGCCCTTAGCCTGTGCTGTGGCTGCTTAGGTGAGGGGGTAGGGCACACTTGGAGCCATTTTTGGCACTGGCAAATTTATATTGGTCCCAGCAACCAGAGGCTATGGTCTTTTTTTCAGAAGCGTTTGGTGCCAGTCACCCAATGAGTTTGATGTCCCTGGCAGGGGGGCACAGCTGCTTTGCATGCATCAATGGTCTGGAGCTGCCTCCCTCTTCTTGCATGTCCTGAGGACTCCTGTCTGAGGTACAGAGCCCAGAGCTACAGGCTACCTGGTTTCTTAACAGAAAATAATGCATGCCTTAAAAAGAAACCCACCTTACACCAAAGCAGAGGCATTTTTACTGAACTTGAGACTGAGCTGGAAGTCTACAAAGACGAACTGTTACAAAGGAATTTTCTGTATTTTGGGAGGTGCTCACTGTCCTTTATACTGTCATGGACTGTCCGTCTGAAACAGTCATCATCATTCAGTAATAGCTGATTAAAATAGATACTGTAGAGATTAAGTGGCTGGATTTATTCAGTGGAGGGGGCTTCATAATTGGTAAAAGTTGTAAAAGCTTCTTGTTGCAAATATTTTGTAAAAGTTAAGCACTGGGATCAGTGACCTAACTGTTCTCCAGGTGACAGAATTAAACTCTTGACTGGAGAGACAGGTCAGATTTAGAAACTTTAGACCTGTATGCGTTCCTGGAGGAGTGAAAGTGTGAAACAGGTGTCTGTTGTCACAGGAGATTGTAAAGATGCTAAAAATGGCCAAGAGAAAGTTCAGCAAGCAGGTCTGGGCTGTTCCATTACTGGGAAGGTTTGATTCTGTATTACCCAGCCTGGCTTTATTATTAACCTCAGTAGAGTTAATCCTGATCTACTCCCACGCACTTGACAGCAGAACCAAAATTCTTTTCAACTCCTGAGCCTAACAAGGTGCTCCTGTACAGACTAATAGATGTGAATAAATACTGAGGAGTTAAGACTTGTTTGTACAGTAGCCATGCTTCCCATTTGTCATCTCTATCTCATTACATGGGAAAGTAATTATTTTGCAGGTAAGAAAAATGAGACAAAGAGATTCAGTGACTTGCTAAAGGTGAACCTGACAGTTGTTGAAAGAGGTTGACATAAGATCTTATTTCTCATGACTTCGTAGTCCTTTGCACATATAGGCACTCTCCTGTATCTTAGGACATGGCTCTTGTTAAAACCATGGATAAGCACCCATTAACTGCCCTAATGCAGGTCTGATGTGAACTCATTATTGTATTTTTGTTGAATTACCCAGAACAGTTTTTAATGCCATCTGGTCAAGGAGAGATTACACCTGATCAGGGAATTTAAAAAAAAAAAAAAAAGTATTTAGGGATAAAACCGCTTCTTCGAATTTCCTTTGAACACACTTGAACTGGAAGAAAGATTTTGTACCACTTCAACAGCTTTTGTCAGCTGTGATACACTTGAGCTGGCAGCAGGAGCCTTCCCTGTGGAATCAGCACCCCATGGGGTCACTGCTGGGTGTGACACCCCTGGAAGCAAAGGAACAATCAAATGCCAAGCCCCTCTGATGGTGTTTCCCATCTGTTTCTCCACCAGCATGCAACATGCATCTCACCACCATTTCTAGGGGAATAAAACTGTGTAATCACCTTTGCATCTGTGTCCCTCCCATCAACACATTCCAGTCTACTGGCAGCTTTGATCACATTTAATATAAGCATACATGTCTCATTATGGAATTATGTTCCTGCATGTCTAGTTTAAATAAATTACCAGGGAGAGGAGAAACTAAGTTTGACTGAGCCCAAGTTCTGTCCCAGCAACTTCAGATCCCAATGTCTGGGTTGCTAGTAGGAGCTTGGCAGAGAGCACGTGTCTGGCAACCATGTGCACCATGAGCTGTGTTAAGATTTTGTCTGCAAGTCAAGAAACAAAAATCCTCAGTATAAGGGACTTCAGTAATTAGCTGTGTTAAGATTTTGTCTGCAAGTCAAGAAACAAAAATCCTCAGTATAAGGGACTTCAGTAATTACACTACAAAAAGAACCTATAGGGCAAGAAGTGAGATAATGAATGTAATGAACAGTGGATGCTAAATCCACATTTTTAAAATAATATTTTAAAAAATAATATTATAATTAACTTTTAGAAACTGCTGCTTTTCCACAGATCTTTGGTTTTAACCTGTAATATCCCCCAGAGATTTTGATATAGGAAGGTGCTTAAAACACCCAACTGCATGTACTTAATTGAAAGCCAAACTCACTAACCTACTGACTCAGGAAGAACTTCGCTGGTGGAAATAACTTCTTGTCAACTGAGTATAAGTTTCTTCTCCAAGTGTAAAGAACTGCATTCTTTTTACGCAGAACAAAGACACTAAGACTGTATTTTGAGGGGAATAAAAGTGAGGGTTGAGAGAGGTAGTACCTTCCTTCATGCAGCACACACGTTCCTATCTTAGGGTTTCTTCAGGATTAACATGATTCTGGAGACACCAGTCCTTCTTCTCACTCTTCAACCCCTAAAGCAGAAAGAATTGGATAGACTAACATCAAGTGGACATGTAGACCCAAGTACCCATTTATTGTCTAAGTCAGTAGCAGCACATATAGCATCAGTCCCCTGAATTTGCACGAGGGAAAAGACTACCAGGTCAGACTTTACACTGACACTTCTTCAGTCTTGAACTGGGGGCTTTGCAAACTAGACTTAAGATTGCAGCTTTCCTTCTTGCTAAGTGCTGTTAGTCCTGAATCTCAGTTCAATATTCAATATACAAAGTTCAGAGCTCCAAGTTCTGGTGATACTTCAGTGGAGAGGGCTACTGTGGCTGGGAAGGAAGGAGGAGAGAAGGGAGGGGAGGGACAGAGGAAGAGCAGGAGGAAAGCTTATTCACTGTTATCTGGGTTACAAAGGCAAGTGCTTAGAAGAGGAAATTATTTGACTGCTTGTGCCACTGTAATTATTTCCCCTCTGTGTGTCCTTAGGATGAGGCTGACATTAATGTAATAAAGTAAGTAGGTCACACACTCACTGACAGGACACCACAAAATTAATTTAAAAGGGAACAAAGAAGCAATTGCTCAGACCTAGTATTTCCTGGCCTCTAAGTGCCTGAATTTCCCATGCAGACAACATTTTTTTTAAAACAGCTTGTGTTTTACTGAGTCAATGCAGCTTATGAAGCTCTTAGGATCAGAAAAAGGCAAGAGAAGCCTCTCAAGGACAGTGCCAGGAAGCTTCAGAGCTGAAGCAGTGACAGCTGGAAGTTGGAACTTGAGGCTGCTTTCAGTTTATAAAAGATTAATGCCTTTGGAGAATAGGAAATCATGTCAGTGGTAGAAGAAAAACAATCTATCCTGTGGTAGGGAGTCTGATGCAGAAAGCAGCATCTGAACTGCAAAGCAACCCAATTGCCAGGCTCTCATAAGGGTCCCTCTGACCGGCTCTCTGCTTGGTCTCACAGATTTCGGTGGTGGGCTGGGACACCAGCATGTTCACCCAAAATGTCCTGCCCAGGTGGTTAAAGTTCTCTTCTGACATGGGGTTCTTTCTGTGGGCTACATAGATACTTCAAAACACAGCCTCTACCTCCTAAACCTCAAAGAACAACTGTGCAAGCTCCAGCTGAGATCTTTCTGGCCTCTGACTTTGAAGGAGGCTTTGCAGTCGTGATGCCAAATGGATGGAGGAGCATAACTTTTCCCCCAGTTCCATGTGGTGTTAGTGGAGGAGGTAAACAACACACCTGAGCAGGCTGAGCTCCTTCTGGGGTGCACACAGTCCCTGTGGTATGTTGCCAGAGGAGAGGGGGAAGGGTTGGAACTTGATTGCTCTCCAGTGATTGCTTAGAGTCTGAGCAGTATGTCACATGCAATTGGATTGCATCCCAGGGCCAAGTGCTTAAATGTACGATGAAGTGGCATCTCTATGCCACCTCTTGATTTTTTCATCCCACAGAGCCATTTCACAGGATTTGCCAAAAGGAGAAGGCAGTTTTCCTTTTCTGTATTCAAAAGACATCTGGGCTTCAGCAAGAGAAGAGAGAAAAACTTAGTTAAAACAGGGTCTTCTTATTCATCATGTAGTTCCTGATGTTTGAGCCCGCAATGTGTTTATTGCTGTCCCATCAAGCAATAATATATCCAAGTAACTTTAGGCAGAAGGGCAGTGCTTGAGCTCAAATAGATTCTAAAGTTAGGGTCAGCACTTAGAAAACCACCAAGTTCACAAACACAAATCAAATTGTGAGAATAGATTTTTGTGGTATCATGAGGAGAACTACTTGATGAGGGGTTATAAGAAGGAGTTAATAACAAAGACATAATAATATTACATAAGACATAATAACATATCTACTAATCACATAAGACATAATAAAAAGACTGAATAACCAATAAAGACCAAGTCAGACTCATCTTAGGGGTATCTAGTGAAAGGATAAGAGGAAAAAGACACAAATTAAAATACAATAAGTTCTGTTTAAATTTAAGAAATAACTTTTTTTTTTTTTTTTTTTTTTTTTTTTTTTACCAAACGCTGGCACAGGTTGCCCAGAGTGGTTGTGAAGTCTCCATCCTTGGTGATATTAAAAGCCCAAACAGGCACTGTCCTAAGAAATGGGTTCTAGATGACTCTGTTTTGAGCAGGGGGGTGGGCTGGATGAGTTCTATGATTCTGTGGCTCTGTGAAATCCACTTCCAAAGTAGATGAAGTATGGTAGTCTTGACAGCACTGTCTCCAGTAACAGCCAAACCATCATACTGAGAGTCTAGGAGCCACAGGTTGAATGCTGAAAGGTGTCAGTGCACGCTGGAAATCCTGCCCAGATTGTGGGAGGTAATGCTTTCGTTAAATTACTTACAAAGAATTATACTAAACAATAGGTCAGTGGTCTCTTCTGTCCTTATCCTGTAGGATTTGAACACTAGTAAGTAACACAGAAAAATAATAGGTCTTTGTGCTGATCAAAACACCTGTCATACAACAGAAGTGGAAAACTGCCTTTCCCACTGCCCTGGGCTTCATGACCTGTACAAACAGCTACATCTGCTTAACCATTCCTAAAATACAAGCAGTGAAAACAGCAGAAACTGCTTTTTTAAAAAGACTATTCTATGGAATATTGTGCTTAAAATATTGAGAGTGTATTGTTCCAGTTACCTCTTGGGTACAGCTCAGTGGAAGTTCTGCAGTGTTTCAGTGTCTGTAGTCTGTGAGGCAGAAACATTTTTCATTAAGGAACATGGAACCTTTGGGGATATTTTTCATTAAGTACTTCAGTGATTATCAGTTTAATGGAGCGTCAATATATAAATGAAATCTGTGTATCCTTTGTTTTTTTGCACCATGTGTTCTCAGGTTGAAGATTTTCTTTCTTGTTATTTTTCAATGAGGTTAAAATTCCTTTCTGTGCTTTGTCTCACCCTTGCATCATTCCTTAGATACCAGAGCATCCTATGAAATCTGATTCGCTTGGTTTCAATCTTTGACTGAGCATGTACGTACTGAATGGACAGGCAAGACAACTATAAAGGCTGGGATCATGATGGGAAGGCAAGAAGAGGCAGAGTATTGCAGGTTTTTGTTCTTTTATCCACTTTTATTTTTGCCAAGAAAAGCACCAATACTTTTTACACTTAAAGCCTTAACTTTTGCATTATTTTGTTACTTATCATTGGAAGTGGAAAATGACCCGTTTGCTACTCCTAGATATAGATCAGTATTAATAATAACATATTTGTTTGTTTAAAAAAAAATTCTTTGAGAACAAACATCTTTATGTTGAACTGCATGGTGACTGTTCTGAATATATTTACCTCAGTCCTTCCATCACTGTTGGATGTTAATCTAGAGTAATTGTCAGATGTTAACCATAGTCTTAAAACCATTACTGAGACAAAGCCCATTAAAATAATCATTGTTTGATCTTAGACAAAAGAAACTCCAGCTGCCAGCACAAGGGGGAAGGGAGTCTGTACACCCCAAACACAGTGACACTTAAATATTATCATTAACCTTTATGGACTATTCTTGTTATTTTGTGCTGAATGGGCCTATTTCAGTTCTGGTATCAATGCTAATCTGAAAGCACTCAGTGAAATAAATAGCAACAGCATTTTAGTATCTGTATGAGATCAGAGCCATAGGAAGATGAGGAGCCTGTGGTTAAGGTGCTGGTCTGAGATTTAGAGAAACAGAGATCAATATCCTACTTCACCACAGATTTCCTGTGTAAATTCAATATACAGCCTGATCCAGAAAAGCAATCAGATGCCTAATGTTCAACCTAGGTAGAATCTGGGTACCTAGACTAAAGGGACAGCAAATCTGCCTCGTCCTGCATTTCCTGTCTCTCCTGGGACATCTGACACCTCTAAAGTTTCTTAGGTGCCTAATAACTTCTTATTTCCTGAGCCCCTCCTTATCTAGTCTGTGCTTGTTTTTTTGTTGGTATTTTATTCCCATCTTCAGGCTCATGAATTGAGCACCCCTGTCCTTGGAAGGGACCAGTCTGATGGGTGCTTCTGTCTAATCCATCCTGAGAGCTTGGAGTCAGCAGCAAGGATGGGCATTCCCATTAAAACATATCCTAATACCAAGCTGGTGTCAGAGCCAGTGGTGCTTCCTTTATGTGAAACACCTTTGATTACAATGAATGCTTTTCCCAGAGGGTAGCAGACAGCAAACACGAAGCCCTATAGCAAAAGCTACTGTTTATGTTACCCAGAATAAAAATCCTGCCGGGTTAAAGCCTTAAGCACCACGTATCCTCACCAGCTTTGTTTCACCAGTCCAACCAGTACCTCTCACATAGACATCCCACAGGCCACTTTCTGACTGTCCTGGTCAGCTTTCCAATTGGCAGAGAAAATTGGAACTAATAGGTTTAAGCAGTAAGTCTGGTATTTGGTGTATCAGAGGTGCTATAGGCAGTAATTCCATGTCTGTGCAGCCAGTGCTTGCAGAGGAGACCTGCTTACATGCAGCCATCTTCTCCAGGGACAGATGGTTTTTATAAATGCCCCCAAAGCATCATCCCTGTGACAATCCTGATGGTACATTTGCCCTGCAAACTGCTGAAACCTTTTCAATGCAGAGCCATGTGATGGGACTCCAAGGAATATCGCTGTCAGACAACTTCAGCAGTTACAGAGAGAGAAAGCCTGGAGGGGAATGATCTATTTCAAATGCATGCATATATATTTATTTTCTAATTTGCTAAGGTTTAAGATTATGCATATATACAGAAGTGGTTTAGCCTGGAGTTAAGGCAGCCATGAAGGGTGTGTTGTTTTGGCTTCTTTGTTTAGCAAAGTTATTAAGGTTTTTTTGTTTAGTTTAGTTTTGCTTTGTTTTTCTTTCTCAAATACATGCAGCAGGAAGGATAAAGACTGGCATGTTGCTACATAGAACTTAATTTAAATGGCCATACGAGAAGCTCGTGTGCCCTTCCCTGACTGCCCTTACGGCCAGGCAACTGAGAGACAGGCATGGATGGAGAAGCTCATGGCTGTCACCCATCACCGCTGCAAAGCCCTGGCAGTCAAGTGGCCATTGGACCTTAGGAGACAGAGTATTGCTCTGAGTTGCCATGAATGTAATAGGAACGACACACTTTGGAAATATGATTAATGATCAAAATTTGTTTTTATTTACTAACTGCAAATGCTCATGCACCTTTAAACCCTGCAGAGAAGGACCATGTCTTTGCACAAGGCCTGAAGTTCTCTTAAATAGCAAACAACCCTGGGCATTATATGATTAAATTGTCATCCTGAAAGCTTACATTTGGTAGATAAGCTTTCAGGTTTTATATTTAATTTCAGATTCTGTGGGAGAAGTAATTTTTGCATCTTGACTTCAGCAGAATTGGAAGGTTGTGAACTCCACCCACTGATGACCGATATATTTTGGCTGTCTAGTCAAGCTCCTCACAAGAACAACTTACCACAAGATGCCACTAGCAAATTACTGAGCTTGCATCCAGCACTCCTAACCACACACAAAACAGCTCAGTTTGGGAGCATCATGCCAAAATAAGCAAATCCTCACCCACATTGTACTGTCTGTCTAAAGACAGAGGCAGTTAAATATTTCTCTGGGAGATGTTTTCTCTTGCGGGAAGGTAAAAGGTTCTTGTTTCCATGTTGATGTTCTTCCAAATTCTGTCAGTCCTCTTCATGTAGAAATCCCTGTTCTGCAATACACATTGAAATGCTTAAGCCTTTGAATCTGGTTTTTTCCTTATCCAGAACTAGGTGGAGTTCAGGCATTTTTTGAAGGAATAGGACTTGTGGAAAACTAAATTCATCAAGTCTGAATTAAAGCAAAACAAAGACCAGGGCACTCCCTGCTCTGGACTTTGGTGTACCCTCCTTGCCCCTTCCCTGTGCTGCACTTCACTCTCCCCTTGAGGGCTTTGTCTACCCCTGAGGAGGCAGCAAGTGTCAGAATGAAGACGGCCAAAGCAATTCCCTTGGACCTGTTGCTTCAGCTGTCTGCAGAGCCAGGCTGCTGTCGCATGAACTAATGTGCAGATTTGCAAATAACTTATATGAACTTACGCTCTGCTTGCACTAAGAGTATCTTTCCAGAGCCACAACAGGCAACTGGCTGCCCAAAGTTGTGAGGCTTGGGGGAAGCAGAGTAGGAATGGGATTCCTACTAGTCAGGGGTGCAAGATATTCTGCTTGAAGGGTGGGTGGATGGATGGATGTGCATGGGTAGGTGCAGCATCTGGTGTTCCTGCATTTTCTGTTTGCTGCCTGGGTGAAGAATGGCCAGGGTCTGGCTGTAGATGGAGTGGGTGAGTGGAAGTCCTGGTGCCTGGTGGTCTCAGGTGGATGGGTGGAGGGAGATGCAATTCTGGCAAGAAGAGGTGAAACATACTGGGAGAGAGGGCTGCAGGTGGGTCACTCTGGGGGATGGAGATATAGAGTCAACCTGTGATTATTTTAGGAGAATGAGAGAGGAGCTGAAGGACACTTTTTTGGGGAAAAGGGGAGACTTGGGTTCCTCTGATGAGAGGGGTCACACTGACAGCAGGTGAGAAGATTTTCATGTCTGTCTGGGCTTGGTTCTTGGTTTTGAGGTGCCAGCATCCCTCTCCCTGACTGCTCAGGAGGCAGCAGGGAGCAGCTGGAGGAACGTGGCTTCCTCCAGATCTGCCAATGATGAGGAAATCTTCAAGATGAGACAAGGCAGGGCTGGTAGGAAGCATACACTTGCATGTTTTCAAGATTTTCTTTCCATCCTCAAGATAAATGAAGGGAAGGAAAAAGGAAAGTCTTGAGGGGAAAAAAAATTTATAGGGTTCAAAACTACCTCTGAGTCTTACCATTTTGATTTTTTGCCATTAAAAATAGTATTTCCTGCTTTGAAAGAACCCCAGTTGTTTAATTGACCCCAATAAGGAAATAGAATTTCTGGTTTTTATAAAAACCTGATGTGCTGACATTTTCCGTCCTGCATTAGAATTAAAACAGCCAGAGTGAGGAAACAATGTATTTTATTCATCAAGGAACCCAGCATATATTGAAGGAGAGGTCGAGGGAGGCATTCGTTTCGTATTACATTTTCTCTGTGAGCAGCACAGCCGTGGATGTGTTTTGTTTTGGGGTTTCTTTTTGGAGATCTTTTAACTCAGTTAAGACATGAGTCCACTGATCTGGTTTGGGGTCAGCCCTGCACCCAGACAGTGTTGGCACAGCTCGGGGGGCAGCGTGGTGACAACACACGAGAAGCCCTGGACAGGACTGTCAGCCCCATTTGTAGGAGAAGAAAACACAACGTGAAGCTCACTGTACAAAAGCAGAATTTAGTAGGAGAGGAAGGTTCTGACTAATTCTGACAAGAGAGACTCAGGTCTCTTATCTAGGTGCATTGCTCTGCACTCATTTGGGTCGGGGCTGTGTGTTTTGGCAAATACTCCCACAGGATTTCAGCTCAAGTAAAAAGACCTGTTTGTTCTTTAAGATAACCTGTCCCATCAGCTCAGGGTGCATGTAATTAGCAGACTTCAGTATCCCATGACACTCTGGGAACTGACCTTAAATCTATAAATGTGCTCATTGGAGCTGATGGTCTGAAACAAAGTTCCTTTATTTACAGGGAGTTTACTCCTGTCCAAAGCGATCAAATCAGGTAGCTGCAATAATTTGTGCTGGTGACTGTTGATATAGTAAAAGACTGTGGATTAATGTTGAATAGTCACATTTTGAATAGCTAGGAGAACAGGTTTCTTGCATGCATCAGGGAGCTAAAGGGCAAGTTATAAAGGCAACTGAGCATGAATTACGGTGAGGCTGAGTTCCTGTCATCTGAGTCACCCACAGAAGGAGGAATTCAAGGAGTCCTTGTGCCTTGCAGAACTTACTGGTAGCTGCCTGGCATGAAAGAAAGCAGCTGGGACTTGCCAAGGTGTCAATCAGGTCACCCCAGTCGCCTCTCTTTACCCTACTGTGGCCTCAGAGGCTCCATCTGAGCTGGAGCACCCACACCTGCTTCCAGAGTTCTGCTTCTCAGCCATGTCCTGCTGGGGACTGAAGGTGATCTGTGTCCTGCTTTAGCAAGTTCTCAGTCTGGATACCTGGAGAACCAAGACCCAGGAATATGCTGTAAGATATTTCAGGCACCATTCAGCTGAAACAGCAGCCAGGATAGGTCATCTCCAGGATTCACCTTCCATGCCCTGGTTGTTCCTGCTGAACAAATGCATTTCTCAGGAGCTCTCAAGTTTATCTTACAGCACTCCTGCAATTTCAGAGCAGCAGAGAAGCAAAGGTGGCTTATGTGATGCTGGTTCAAAAGCCACCTGAGTCACTGAGCTTTCTGAGATGTTTAGCAATGGGAAACACCAAGATCAAGGACACAAGGGAATGCAAGTCAGTGGTGATCAGCTGAATGTTCTGTGTTACAGCCTGTTTGTGAAGAGATTTAGAGACACAAAACTACAAAAAATTGCCATGATCATGTTCTGAACACACAATTAAAGGAATGTACAAAACATGCATATGTATTTGAGTTCTAGTATACATTTAGTTAGATTTGCTCCTCTTTTGCTCTAATTTTGAAATGGCAATTATTGTAAAATAAAAATGAGAAGACAATTCCTAAATGAATAGCTATGTACTCTTCTTGAATCTCTCCCTATGAAATCTAAGGTAGAAAATCTACAGTATAAATCTGTTTCTGAGTCTAAAGGCTGAGAGAGAATAATACTGAAATGATGTGTGACCTGTTGATCAATCAAAATATTACCTCCCAGATTTTTAATACTAACAAAAAGTTCTCACTAATTGATGACTTGTAGAAATGCTCTATGAATGAATTAATAGGAATTAATTTGTAGAGGAAATATGCAAACTCATACATCAGTTTTTTTCTTTGGAGTGTTAGTTCCACTAGGTTTAATTTTTATGGAAGATTATAGAAATGGAATTAGTCTTGGGCAAAGACAAAAAGGAGGAGAGTAACAAACAGCAATCACACATGAAAATTTTCAAGCCTTTCAAAGATATTTTATGCTTCTGAAAAGAACAGAGGAAGAGCCATGTCAAGTTCCTATTGCATTTTGGACATTTCTTAGTATTTTAAAACTAGTCAGAAATTGCAAAGAAGAGGAATTTGAAAATCTAATCTAAGAAAATAAAGATTACTGTACAACCAGTAATAAATTACTCCCCTCATCTCCACTTTAAAAGTATACTGGAGGGTACATACAGAAGTATTAAAGCACTTGTGTTTGCAGTTCAGTGAATACTACAGAGAATTTGCACATATATATGTGTGTGTGCAGTATTATTTGTGTATTTGCACACAAATACATCTATGCACATGCACTTGCCAAAAAAAAAAAAAAGAAAAAAAGGAAAAGAGAGAGAGAATCTGCAGTCTGCACCAGCTGGAGTGGAAAAGCTATTTAAAAGGCAGAAACCCAGAGTGCAAACAAGGCAGAAGAAAACTGTTTTGAGAAATTACAAATTCTGTTTCTATTTTGCTTATTACAGTCAAACCAATCCACCTAGAACTAAAGGAAAGTAGTTGCTGGAGGGAAGCTGTTATCTCAAGTAGAAAATGTAAGACAAACATGACAGCCTTAGTCATACAGGTTAACAAAACACATTGCTGTCCCATTTCTGTAAAACTTCTCCTTCACATGATGTCCCAGGTACAGAAAAACCCAGGGCCATCTTAGGACATCTGGAAGTCTCGGGAACAGCACTTGTCTGTGTCCTCGCTCCTACTATCCATGGTATTTACAGTCTCCTGGCTATGGATGGATGGATGGATGGATGGATGGATGGATGGATGGATAGATGGATGGATGGATGCAGACAGCCATGCACAGGACCAATGGGACCCCTTTCAGCTTAGAGGTTTGTGTCTGAGTCCACACTAAGATGGAGCAGCTAAATGGCTGAATCTCTTTTCTCATCTGGCTCATCAGCCTTGGTAAAGACTGAATGCTTCTGCTTCTTACAGCCACTTGCATGTGGTGGTCCTAGCACATCCTTAACCAGATCTGTATCCAGCCTAGTTCATGCTGACCTTCCTCTGTCAAGTTTTTAACATACAGTCTGCCAGAGATGGCATCCAATTTGATGTCTGCATTTTTAATAACAGCCAGACTCTCCTACCAGTGCATGAGCTGCAGGACAGGCTGTTGGTTTGAGGTCCCCTGTGGTTTTGAAATAGTTTCATGTGGTGCATACAATATCACTGCAGAACCTGACTCCCTCAAGGTTCTTGTAAACATCAGTATTTTGTGTGATGTCTGTAGGTAACACATCCTTCCTACAGCCCCCCAGCCTGTGTGTTACTGCAGTTGCTTATTAATATGAAATTAATATATAGCTGATGCAAGGAGATACCCCTAGCCAGTCCAGTTGTTCCCAGTGACATTTTCTTTCTCTGTGTGTATGTATTTTAGCATGTGCTGTCTCTTCTGGTTTGAACCTAATACATTAACCTGCTAGGTGGACATATGGCAGTGTTTACCCTTGGCATCTGCTGGCAGAACAAACTTCTTGAGGGTATCTCAAAGAGGGAGTTGGACATACTGTTCCCCTTGGACATCATGCCCTCTCCCCACGAAAAAGTCATGTTTCCATTACATTTTTAGCAGGAGGAAAAGATGAAGCTCAGCGGAGCGGCAGCCACTCATTTTGAACACAAGACTTACTTTTAAAAGAATAAAAAAAGGTAAATACCAGACAGTTTAGGAAGGCTAAAGGTCTGAATTTCTTTTTCTTCATAGTGGAAGAGCACAGCATTGCTCCTCAGCTGGGCCATAGGCAGCTGCATGCACAGTGCCAGCAAAACACCATGAGGCTGGGTTTGGGTTTTGTGGTTTTTTCATTTGTTTGTTTGCTTGTTTTGTGGGTTGTGGTTCTTGTTTGTTTGTTTGTTTGTTTGTTTTTGTTTGTTTTGTGGTTTAGGTTGGGGTTTTTTGTTTGTCTATTTGTTTGGTTAGTTTTTTTTAAAAGGCCATATAATGAAGACATGAACCAACTAATGAATACTCTCTGTATGATTGCCCTGGAGGTTATTTGTCTGGTTATACCCCACTTCTGAATCCTTTTCCACTTCATGGAGATGAGGGATGCAGACCTGTCTGGGAGAAGTCTAGCATGAGTGAGCTCACACTGCCTTCTGCACGGAGAGGCTTTGCTTTTTGGAGTTTCTTAACATTGTTCTTAGGTAAGTTGTGTATTCATAGAACTAGAAACAGGCTGACCTGGGAGACAAAAAAGATTTCTCCTTTCCTAATTTCTTGACATTTTCTGCTGCTAAAAACAAAAAATCATGATTTTGAAAAATGCTGAGATGAATTAATGAGAAAGTCAGAAAGCAATACAGAACAATGGGTTACTGGTCACACTGTGAGGGTGAAATACCTTAATCTTGATCTTAAGTTTGACAGGAAACACTGAAACACAAAGTCAGCATTATTCATGTCCCACTTCTTGTCCTTTGTAGTTCACTGGGAGGTGATCATACTTGGGAACGACTGAAGCAAGTTCTTCCCTGCTTGCCTGGTCCAACAAGTTTGTGTCATCAGGAAAAAAGATCTGGCATTTCCTGATCTAAATCCTGATCTGTCAGGAGCTGAAATAGAAAAGGTCAACCTCAAAATCTGTCTTTTGAAGTCCAGGGATATGCCAAAGTCTGTAGCCCATGGGCTGCTATACAGAAGGGAAAATCAGACACCATCTCCCTTTTCAGCCCATAAGTTTTAAGTACATGATCACTTGATATTGCCCTGAGAGCCCAGCTCATTTGATGGAGGTCATGGACTTCTTTTGGGGATGGATCAGGTATATTGACTGCAGGAAGCTGTTGAACCCTGCCCGTAGTAGTTGGAGCTGAAAGAGACATAGCCAAGAAAACCAATGTTGTGGTGCAGAACTGTGGTCTATCCTTGGCTCTTTCACAGAAACCTCACACATGCTGCTAAAATCAGATTTTTCAGAAATGGCTGCTGGTTGTTTTTCTCTCTTCCAGACTGCCTGCTTGAAAGCTGGCTGCTTGATTTATGAAAATATTGTGGGCATTGCTGATTAAGTCTCAACTGTCAGATGTGAAATGAGAAATAGACAGCAATCCTCTTCTTTCCACAGAAGCATGGTAAAAAATAAATTAATTTGTGGCTGCCATATGCTTGAATAAGATGATAAGACTTCTGTGGAACAGCCTGGGAAGAAATAATTCTGACTTCAGATCAGGGTTTCAGTAGTGTGTAGCAAGCAGTGGAAGAGGGCTTGAAAAGTTGGGATGAACCAAATACCCATGGGCTGTACCTTACCATCCATTCCCAGTTAGGCAGCAATTCCATCAAAACAGTATGTTCTTGCATGACTAAAGACTAGGCTGTAGTGTAAATGCACTCTCTTATTTCTATTCTCTTAGTGCTGGCTACTATTTGTAAATATTTGTCATAATGTTGTAAAGTTCTAATTACAGCCTGTAATGTTTTTTTAACCATCTCATCTTTAACGGCAGCTGGGATTAAAACTTTTCAGAAACACCAAGTAAAATTAACTTCCTATTTCATTAAGGAAATAACAAATCTATCAGTACTGGAATCTTCAGGAAATAAAGTCGTGTGGAAATAAAATGAAAAAAGGTAGGAAAATGTACTCTTGCTTCATGCTTGGTAGGTGTTACTTTAACTCTTATGCAAGTGGATTATATTTCCTTTCACTTAAATATTTTGGTTGCCTGCTCCCACTTCCAAGAGCTTCACACAGCCAGTATGGAACAGAGCAGAGAAGGACTAAGTGAAACAGGGCAGTATTTTATAGCTGTAATTCATTAACAAGGAACTCAGTCTCCAGTGAGTGGAACAACTTTAATGTTCATTTCACCCTTGACATTTTTCTTACACCAACACAGGCTGAAGGTGATGCATACTCTAAGTTTCATCATAAGCCCATTTCTTATTCTTTTTTCTCTTTTTATGAAGCAGGATATCTAGTTATCCAGCAAGTGGCAGCAAATGGCTTAAAGATTCATCAACAGTAAATTGCTGTAATAGTAAACAGACAGTGAATCTTTGACAAGTGAATTAACAAAAGTAATGGATTTTGGTACCTGACTACAGTGGGTGAAAGAGAAAGGAGAGCTGTGTTGTCTCCACACTTGCTAACCCTCATAAAGATCTTGCTTTTAAACTCCCAACCACTAGAACCACCTCAATTCACAAGATGCTTTAGCAAAAAAATTTCTTTATTCAGTTTGAAAGACCTGAAGCTGCCTAAGCCAAAAGCTGATCTGTTTGGCTTTTTGGTGATGTCTTTTCCCCGTCTCATGTGGCTGGTGAGGAAGCATAGAACAGAAGAAAACTCACACAAAAGGTGTGCAAATAACCACCTTATCTCTGCTTCGTTAAATGCTTAGGAAGGTACACAAACTGGAGAAATGGAATATTCAGGAAAAGAAAGTCACAAAGAAATGCATTTCAAGATCATCTGGGACTCTCTGCTTCTTTTGACTTGGTTTTAATAAAAAAACCAAACAAACCAAATTGGATTACAAACCCACGTTAGTATTTATGAAAGAAAAGGCAATGGAAACAAATACTTGCCAACAAAGAGTGGCTAAAGTGTCACTTAAGTTTCTAAAGAGGAAATGTGAGAAAGGAATATCTAAGAAAGAAGCCACATCTGGTAAAAGTTTTATGAAAAACCAAAAATAGTATGTTGAAATAGCAACTGGAGACATTATTTTAAGCATTTGTCTTCTGCTTCTAGTACAGACTCTTTTTCAACATGGAAAGGCATTAGATTCATTGATTTCTGAGATGAAGAAACTCCAGGGCTGTGGGCTGGATAGCAGTGAAGGCCATTAACAAGCCTTTGAAGGTACACTTGAGGTTCCTGGCAAATTTCATGAATAAATCTGGTCATTCTCAGGTAGAGTGTTACCCACTAATCAATGCTGTGCTGGAATAACCTCTTACAGCAAAACACCGAGTGCCATCTGCCAGTGACCCTGTGTGGTTTTCATCGTCTTTCCAGGAGGATATGACTGTTTACCTGCCTGAGACATGGAAGTGGTTACCTCACATGTATGTGATTCAAAGGAAGGCACTGAGGCTGATGGGACATTGTGGGGGCTCTGTTGTCACATCACATAGAAGACACTCAGTCCAGCATTGTCCTTCCATTTAATGGGAAGTATCTGCCTAAGATAGACATATAGATGACTGTGAACTACAAGTGCCCCAAAGAAACTAAAAGAAGAGAAACCAAAAGAAGCTGATACTATATGAACTGTCTTTCCAAGACACATATTGAGATTATCCTTGAAACAGATGACAGCAAGTAGGTCCTGCTTAATCTCTCACAATCAGTTCAAGCTGCTTTCATGGGGAAAGAGATTGGAGCCACCTCCAGTTAGGTGAGCTTTATTGTATTCAGCCATAATTTAGTTCTTATAGTTTAGTGCCATGCTAGTAACTCTGGCATAATTAGATGCCAATGTCTTCAGCTTTGAGCTGTTATTGAGGTCCACCTCAAAATGAGATCTGGTACAGACTAGTTTTCCATTTCCAACTCTGGCAGTACAGTTTAGACTGTCTGCATAATTTTGGGGGATAATCTTGGATTTCTGCTCTACTGGCAGGAGCAATTCAAGAGATTAGTAGTGGTCTTTAAAACTCTAAATGATGAATGAATGATTGCTATCGAGATTGTCAGAAGGAACTGAGAAGTATCCAGACATTAATAATAATAAAAAAAAAACCCAACAAACTTATGCAAGGCAGGGCTTTTGTTGTTGTTTCATTTTGTCCTTAATAATGGAATAATTGGAAGCAGAGCCTCTTAAACTGAAGGCTTCATTTTTCCCATGGTAAAGCCCTAGACTTCTAATCTGGGAGTGCTGAGGAGATGCAAGAGGCAGAGAAGAAACATGCAACTGGAAGGGACTACCTGTGCTGCTAAATCTAACCTCTTCCTACCATAGGCAACCCCATACACTCACTCAGAAAGCTTTTTCCTCCAGAGGAGCCAATGAACCTTCCTTGAGTCTCTGCCTTATTGCTGTGCACAGGCAACACTGTCGGGCTGTACAACACTTCCCTTTGTCAAGTATCAGAGCAGAGGCGTCCTCTGAAGTTTCTGTTCTCTGCATCTCATTTCTAAACTGATGCCTTTGCAGACTGGAGGGCTCCTTGCCATCTGGGTGTCCTGCTTCCTACTGGGGAACAACACCAGGCAAGAGGAGGTGGGGATAGCAGGGTTTGCTGGAGGGGATGGCACTCCGTGGAGGGAGTGATGGGGGTGGGAGAGAGAAGATGAGAGAGCAGTGGAAGAATGAATGAGAAAATAAGGAAATAAAGTAGACAATGATAAGGAGATGAAAGATAAAAGAAGATAAAGAGATAAAGCCACACACATGGGCAGGCTATACAAATTGCAGTTTATGGATTTCTTTAACCTGAAGATGGAATTTCTGCTGCCATGCCTGAAGAGTTACAGTAGTTGCTCTCCTTAGGTGTTCTAGTATGAAATCACCCTTCGTGTGTGCAGGAGTGTCATATTTCAGAGGATGTCTAAAAAAGGTCTTGCAGTATGGTGTTCACTTTCCTGTCTGTCTCCTGGACATACCACAGTAGATTCATTGTGATGATCATGATTTGCTGTTTCCATGGTCAGTTCACAGAGGTGCCTCATATTTCATCTGCATATTTTCATCTCA
Organism: Florisuga fusca; assembly: GCA_038090715.1. Taxonomy (NCBI): domain Eukaryota; kingdom Metazoa; phylum Chordata; class Aves; order Apodiformes; family Trochilidae; genus Florisuga; species Florisuga fusca. The sequence continues at coordinate 5,101,817 of JAAWXA010000021.1, read as the reverse complement.
TATTTCATCTTTATATTGCATTGTGTTTCAATATGTCTCATATTGCATCTGTGTCTCATATTTCATTGACTTCTCTGTATGGATTTNTCTCAGAAATCAATGAATCTAATGCCTTTCCATGTTGAAAAAGAGTCTGTACTAGAAGCAGAAGACAAATGCTTAAAATAATGTCTCCAGTTGCTATTTCAACATACTATTTTTGGTTTTTCATAAAACTTTTACCAGATGTGGCTTCTTTCTTAGATATTCCTTTCTCACATTTCCTCTTTAGAAACTTAAGTGACACTTTAGCCACTCTTTGTTGGCAAGTATTTGTTTCCATTGCCTTTTCTTTCATAAATACTAACGTGGGTTTGTAATCCAATTTGGTTTGTTTGGTTTTTTTATTAAAACCAAGTCAAAAGAAGCAGAGAGTCCCAGATGATCTTGAAATGCATTTCTTTGTGACTTTCTTTTCCTGAATATTCCATTTCTCCAGTTTGTGTACCTTCCTAAGCATTTA
>JAAWXA010000021.1:5031481-5101296 GCA_038090715.1 Florisuga fusca | reverse complement strand
CCCATACACTCACTCAGAAAGCTTTTTCCTCCAGAGGAGCCAATGAACCTTCCTTGAGTCTCTGCCTTATTGCTGTGCACAGGCAACACTGTCGGGCTGTACAACACTTCCCTTTGTCAAGTATCAGAGCAGAGGCCTCCTCTGAAGTTTCTGTTCTCTGCATCTCATTTCTAAACTGATGCCTTTGCAGACTGGAGGGCTCCTTGCCATCTGGGTGTCCTGATTCCTACTGGGGAACAACACCAGGCAAGAGGAGGTGGGGATAGCAGGGTTTGCTGGAGGGGATGGCACTCCGTGGAGGGAGTGATGGGGGTGGGAGAGAGAAGATGAGAGAGCAGTGGAAGAATGAATGAGAAAACAAGGAAATGAAGTAGACAATGATAAGGAGATGAAAGATAAAAAAAGATAAAGAGATAAAGCCACACACATGGGCAGGCTATACAAATTGCAGTTTATGGATTTCTTTAACCTGAAGATGGAATTTCTGCTGCCATGCCTGAAGAGTTACAGTAGTTGCTCTCCTTAGGTGTTCTAGTATGAAATCACCCTTCGTGTGTGCAGGAGTGTCATATTTCAGAGGATGTCTAAAAAAGGTCTTGCAGTATGGTGTTCACTTTCCTGTCTGTCTCCTGGACATACCACAGTAGATTCATTGTGATGATCATGATTTGCTGTTTCCATGGTCAGTTCACAGAGGTGCCTCATATTTCATCTGCATATTTTCATCTCATATTTCATCTTTATATTGCATTGTGTTTCAATATGTCTCATATTGCATCTGTGTCTCATATTTCATTGACTTCTCTGTATGGATTTTGCTTTGCCATCCCCAGCTTCTCAGATGGCAGGTCACAGTTTTCTGTTTTGAAGTTTTTCAAGGTTTTGACAATTAACTTCTCCCCCCAACTATTGCAATTACTGTCACTACTGCAGTGTGCAAAAGAAGGAAAAGTGGATTTGCACTGTGGAAAGATGCTCCATATTTTTTGGAAAACATGTCTGAAATGCTGTCATAGTCTCTACTACTGAACTACACAAGACACTGTGCTAATTTCAGTGTGATGTAGACAGAGACAACTTCAGGAGAGCAGATGTGGCGATACCATAAGATGACTCTGAGGCTTCTGGGTCAGTGTGTACTTCTTGGTTTAAATGTCCTGGTTCTTTCATAATGGTCAGGGCACACTACGCTGTGCTGCCTGCATCAGGCAGGCTAAGGTACATAATTAACTAGATAGGATGATGTACAAGGAAAAATGACATCAGAGTACCTGTAATCCTTTGGCAGGTGTAGGTAACACTAATAAATTTAAAGAGGGTATGTATTCTGCTGGGACCATGGTCATATTCAGAGCAAGGCAAAATCCACCGGACTGGGGCAAATGCACTAGAGCAGGCTGATAAATATGGGCTGCTGTTCTCCTTTTGTATATACCCCATTACCATCACTGTCTCAGTCACTTAAAAAAAACCAACCAAACACAAAAAACCCCACAGTCTATGAAAAGCAGTGCAAACAACTGTACAATTAGCAGCCTTTTAATGACTTTTATAAATCCTGGTTGTCAGTACACTTTAGTCTTGCACCGCTCCTACAAACTTGAGAGGTAAACCTCAAAGCAGCTGGAATCTTGCCCCAAGGGCTGTGCTGGGATAAGATGGCACTTAAGGTGACACACAGGTCCACTGGGCTGTGGCAGAGTGTAGTCATTGCTTTGTGGCCTCCTGGCAGTGACACAAATGTTTGGGAGCCACCACGGTGCTGAGGAGCATCCACAAAGCAGTACCTGAGCAGAGGCCGATCCCTGCTGCAGTTTCCTGGAAGATAAACAGGATCAGCATTAATAAACTACATTATATTTCCAAAACACTCTGCTCAGCAGCTTGCTGAACAAGAAGGTTTGTAGTGCTCCCCACAGCTCCAGACAGCAGGCAGGCACATTATTAGCTCAGTCCTGATCGTGCTTCAGCCTCCTCTCCTGAAGAAACTGGGATCTCCCAGTTACCATGAACCTATCCAACTGCATTTCAAAGAAGGGCTTGCAAAGAGACAACACTCCTTATGAGTTTTCCATCAAGTCAGCTACTGCATAGAAGTGAGAGACCTGAAGTCACCTTCTTCCCCAAGAGAAGGATAAGGATGGCTGCCACAACCCGCCCTCCCGCAGCATCACAGCTGCCATGGGGCTGGGGCTGGGGCCAGGGAGACAAGCAGAGGGAGAGAGGTGGGGTGGAAGGTGTTGGTATCATGGGAATCAGATGAGGATGAGAAGGTTGGCTTTCAGGATGCAAATCAGCAGGAAAAGCAGGATTCATGGGTTTCCTGCTTACAGGAAATTTTTCTGAAGTTGTTGTTACAGAATTGTCCCATCAGAGTTTCTGTCAGGAACAGGTAGTAAAGAGACTAAAAAGGTTTGGGACTGGAGTTAGTAATGTGTCTGTTCCAAGCCATGTCCAAGGCTTTCTATACAGCCCTGAATAAGCCACTTAATTTTTCCAAGCCTCAGTTACCTTTACATTACCATTTGTGAAACACCAATTAAGATACCTTTGAGAACCAGTTACGTTTGGTAGCTATAAATAATTTCTTAATCAGTGCCAAATACATAGGATCTGAAAAACTTTTGACCCAAACTGTATCAGATTCCTGCTTTTGAAAAATAATTTGCCTTTCTGCATGGGCATTCAAAACAATGACATGTAACATTGCTGTGGTTGTGATAATGGCATTTGAGAAGGCACTGATAAATAAGACCAGTTGCTTGACAGAGGAAGATTAGGCCAGACTATATGATCAAAGCCAAGTCTTCTTTTTTATTCAGAGGAAGATCCACTCCCTACTGAGATGCTGATGATAAGGCCCTCAACCAAGGGAGGCGAGCAACCTCTGATTGCCAGAATCACCACCATGATTGCTGAGTGTGCCCTCAGGGGAGATGAGACTTACCTAACAGCTGCTTAAAGCTGATTCAGCCTGTCACAGGCATCAATCACATGCAACTCATGTGTCTCAGGGACAGCTCAGGAGATGAGTTTTCACAGCCACTTTGCTCTTCCTTTCCCCTTTCTCCCTCCAGTGCTTTCTCCATGACACCATTCCTCACAAAGACTGCAAGCATTTTGTAATGGCTACAGTGGGTGCATTGAAGATACCTAAGGCACGGTGGTTTCAGCAAAGGGTCTGTCTATGCCTCCACCCTGCCTCCAGCAGCCAACATCACCAGTGACACGGCCTTAAGCTAGCATGCTTTGGGGATTTCATATTCACAAAACAATGAATGACTACTCAAGTCCTCCTTTCTGGATAGCACCTGAGGGTTTATTATCACATTACAATGTGGTATATAGTGAAAACATCTTATTTTCCTCCTTTTCCACAGCTTTCCAACCAGCCTTATCAAGTTCCTCTTTAAGAACTCAAACCTTAGCATTTGGAGGAGCACTTCTATACTCTGGCAGCTCCTTTTCCTTCCAGTGCTTTGCAGCTTAACTTGCAAAACCAGCCCCCTCCGAGGCAAAGTTCAAAAACGACTGACATGGTCAGGGCCAGCGTGGAAGAACACGCTCCTAAATGAAACCTGCTTGTGTCTGGACAGCCCCAGATTCAACCAGTGACCTTTTCTTCCCTGGTTAAGTCCTGTATCCAGAAGAAACCACACAGAAAATACTAGGACAAGAGCCAGGCATGTCTGCAGATGCGAGGAGCCAAGGTGGGCAGTGTGCAGACATCCCCTGGAAAGGCTGTTGAGGGGAGATGCTTTCATTTCCCAGCAGGGCCACCCTCCTTATTCACCTTTAAAACTCTTCAGCCAGTCTGAGCAGCAGCTTGTGCCTGGCAGGAATACTCGGTAGAGGATACCCTGAGCTTTCAGGTTTGGCAGCATTTCTGAAAGGGTTCTGCTTACCTTTCCCCAGTGAAGCTTTTCCTCTCAGACTCCAGCCTAAAGCCCTTAAGGGCAAATGCTCTCCCTGGGCCAGAGTTCATCCTTCTCTGCCCGGCAGCTATGCTGGGATCTGCTGCTCCAATCTTAGAGCACCGAAGAACAAGCTAAAGTGTTCCTTTGCTTTGGGACAAAGAGATCTTAATGAATGTTCCTGATAACCTAAGTGAATATACATCCTTTGTCTGCCTCGAACCCTGTGCCAGGCTGCTTCCCGCCTACTTTACCGTAAAGCAGGGATTTTGGGGGGACTGGAGTGCTGTATTTTGTGCAGAGAGAGACCAAATACATGGCCCTTATCCCTGCCTCCTGCCTCGGGTAACCTTAGGACGTGCAAACGTGGCTTGGATTTGCTGGTTGTGCTTACAGGATAAGGACTGAACTGCAGAGTTAAGCTTCTCAATGCTCAAGAAACACTAAGCCCACTATAACTTCCATGGTGAAATGTTGTTTATGCAGAGGATTAACGGATCCCTCAGCTAAATGTGTTTGTTTTGATTGCTTATCTGCCCTGGGGAAGGCAGAGGAACAACCCACGTGTTTTTACATCCAACTGTAACAGGCTTTTCAAAGAAAACTTCAGTAATATGTCTGGAGTTAGACTGTGAATCTCCAGTTTTTGTCTAATCCACTTATATTACATGACATTTCCCTACTAGACTTGTATTTTTTCCTCGCCCATAATAACCTTTGGGTTTGGTTTTATTTTCTACTTTTCAGTAAAGTTACACGGAGAGTTACCTACAGACATGTTCTGGGCCAATAATTTTTGTCACTCTTTTGGTGATAGGGGACGGAAATAATTCCCCCTAGAAATCAGTTCAGGCTTTGCAGCATTATACACGCAGTATTACTGCTGTGCTTTCTGGATACAAAGTCAGGCAGCATCTGCTGAAGACACCTGGCTTTTTGAGGCTGGCACAGGTAGTCCCCGGCTCTCTGCCAGAGCTTGATCTGCTTGTGTTTGGGGGTAAAACTGCTGTAACTTCAGTCTGATTTATCTAGGTTCTTGCTCCCCCTGGAATCTTCTGTGTGGTACTACAGTTTCTGAGGATTTACCCGGTTACTTGGTGCCAGACAAAGCAGCTGCTCTGCAGCACGCTGAGGGATTTCTTGCCTTCCTTCGGCTTGCAAAGGGTCCCTCTCCATTTCTTACTCTCCAACTCATTTGCTGCTTTGCCAATGCATGATCCTGCTCAGCCTCACGGGTCTGAGAGGCAACCAGGGCTTGTCAGGATCGCAGCAATGCTCACCCATGGTAAGGTGTCATCTGTTGGAAATACCAGGGACCTCCGGGTCTCTGAGGTCCTAGGGGACACACGTGTCTGAAGGCAGCCTTCTGTGTGACACCCAAGTGAGATGGAAGCCCTGCCCAGAGCCCCAGCTCTGTGCTCACCAGCCGTGTGGGATGGCCAAGGGATGGAGAGTGTCCGAGACTGTTGCTTCTGACACTTGCCTGTGGGTTATCAGCTTCCTTTTTACAGCACCTTTAATTTTCATATGTAAAGACTGTGGACCTATCCAGTGCCAACAGCTTATGGTTCATTTTGTTTAAAAATGGAACATAAAATATGTTAATTTATTGAGTGTTGGCACCAACTGTTTGTTTTGACCGTGGTCTGGTGAATCTAAAAAGAATGGCACTGCTATTTTAAAAGCTGAAATCTATAAATTTCTGAAACACCATGGCAGCTCACTCATGACATGTTTTTTTATCTGAAATAGTGCTGTGTGCTTGGGCAGCTACAGTAACAGCATCTGCTTTAAAGGTCATCAGGATCTAATAATGCCTGCTTGTATGGTCTGTGCCCCAAAGCAAAAGTATGCCTTTCAGCTTGTGTCTGTGGTCAGTTTTCCACAGGTAAAGGACACATCTCTCTAGCTGAGCAGCTCTCAACTGCAGTGTCAGCAGTGACTGGTGCCAGCGATGCTGGGCGGGTGCTGAGTGCTGGTGATGCTGAGTGCTGGCAGCAAAGCCAGCAGTCTGTGGCTGACCAGTTCTGTCCATATCCAAAAAAGACTGGTGGCATAGATATGCCTTAGGCAGCTTTTCCCAGTAATGTATTTCACAGAATCACAGAATTACTGAGGCTGGAAAAGACCTCTGAGATCATCAAGTCCAGGCTAAGACCTAACACTACCACATTGGCTAGACCCTGGCACATCCAGCCTTTGCTTAAACACTCCCAGGGATGGTGACTTCCATGGGCAGTCCATTCCAATGTCTGGGGAAGGTGGGCATGTGTAGGTGAAAAATTTCACCATCCTGTTTTGCTTTAAAAGCAGCAGAGACAGTGGTGGAGAGACCATGAGGCTGTATGCCACTGTATGGGGTTCCTTCCTTAACATGTTACTACACCCTGTTTCCTCTCCTGTTTTTAGGAGGAGGTCTAGTCTCATAAATATGATTAAAAAGAAAAAAAAATGTGGGGTGTATGTGTGGGTGTGGGGTGGTGTCTATGTCCATACTACACGCTGCAGCCACTGCAGCAGTTTTCCAGTGTATTCTTTCTTTTTACTCAAAACTCTTTACCCACCATCTGTTAACACCATCCTGCCCCATGACTACCTAAATGCCTTGTTCTCACTTGGGAGAGGTGAGGGAAGAAGGCAACAAAAAAATGAGGGAAGATGGAGGCCCAGCTCCTGACCATCCATTCCTCCATCTCTCCCTTGCCTCCTGATAGACAAAAGCTGCCATGATGCAGATGTCTGTTGCCCCTGGTACTCCCAGGCTGGAAAGCAGCTATTAGGACACTGAATTAGTGGCAATATCTCTTTCTTGCAGCTTTCAATGCATGATGGTCCTGGATACCTCCTGCAGGGGCAGCAGCTAGGGTTGGGTTAATTGTGACTAGGCATCACTAGCTCTGTCTGCTGTGCCTTTCTCCTGGGTGCCCCTCTTCCCTTTTTCCTGCAGCTCAAATGAAAACAACTCTATGCACCCACATCAATAATTTCCACACCCCTGCAGCTTGCACTACTCTGGCTGTAGTAGCAGGTTGCTCAGTGGGGTAGGTGAAGCCCACTGCAGATATGCAGCAGATACTCCAGCAGCAGACTTCCAATAAGGATGGTTTGGCTCTGGCAGCTTCGTGCTTCTGGCTGAAGCTCATTTCTGTAGAGCTGTCCTCTCAGACAGCACACGAAGCCGTGTGGACAGGAACCAGCCATGGCAGGGGGTGCAGATGGGATTTGTAAGATGGACTTCAGGCGAGAAGGCTTTGGACTGTGACAGCCCAAATGAGGGGTAAAAGGGGCAGAAAGAAGCTGTCATCTTCTCACCTACTTAAGGACATGAATAGCTGAGCTGTTCTGCAGGTGAGCTGCTTTGGCTGTTGGGCAGTCCTTTGTTCCCAGGAATGCTGCACAGCTCCCTGAGAGAACCCCTCCCACCTCTGAATTTCACAGGGTTTTAAATTCATGGGTCAGACTATAATCAGGAAGACCAGATGCTTGTTTCTTTTCCCAATCTCCCCACCCCCTTCCCCTTTCATAGCCTGAGAGGCCGTAGCTGCAATGATATCTGTAGTTCAGTGGGTTTTTTCTTTGTGGTGTTTTTTTGTTTTTTGTTTTTTTTATATCTCGTTCAAATGAAGGAGCCAGTTGACATTTTCATTTGCAGGCTTACGCTCCTTCAGGCAGAGTGAAATACAAGAGCTTGCCCTCCTTCCCAGCTGATTCTCCTTCCAGCTGAGTGCCCTGATTCTCGGCCTCCCCAGGGTCTGTAATCTGCATGGACCAGCAACCTGTGGGCCGAGGTCTGGTCCTCCACTGTGGATGATATTCACCAGCAGCAGCCTGTATCTATCTCACATACTTTGCTCTGCTTTAGACACACTGGTACAGTTTCTGCTGCTTCTCAGCACCCACACCATCTTCAGACACAAGAACCAGAGGCCTGTGCTTTGCCCAAGAGGCTTCAGGTAATTTTTAGCAGAGTGTACCAAAACCCAGTAATGAACAGGTAGCTTCACTGATAAAATGAAACGTGACTGTATACAACAGACTTGCTATATCCAGCTGTACAGGTATAAATCTATTAACTGGGGCATGCTTCCAATTTACTGTGAGATCCAGCTCATATATATATATGGGGACATACAGCTGTGTGGAGTGGGAAGTAATAAACCATCAGATGCAAATACTAGAGACATTGTTCCCCTGGGTGTTGAATCTACTGTGTCATGGCTTTGGGATCCAAATCTGCTCCTAATATTAAGCTTTTGAGTGGTTCTTGAGGCATTTTTGAAAAACCCATGACAGCAAATTATCAACCACTCTGCTGCTGATAAGCTTTGGGGCATAAATAAATAAATAGAGGTATAAACCTCAATAGTTTTATTTCCTAGGCCTTATCTACCTTAGGAGTTTCTGCTTTAGATGTAATATAAGTTATCAGTTTAAGTGTATTAGGCAATAACCCTGGCACGGTAAATGCAGCTGATAACAGCAAAAAAGGCACAGGCATACACTGATCTTGTTCTAGGAGTTGCAGGAAGCCAGCAGAATTAAAACCACACCTATAGAACAACAGCCTGCTCACCCTTTTGAGAGGAGACCAGGCTTTACCTTGCAAACTATTAAAGGCATGAATTGTGTCTTCTCTCAGCACCCAGCCCAGGAGAGCCCTATCAGCCCTGTGGTTAGAAGAGCCTTCAAGCTGATTAGTCACATCACAACTTGGGTTTCTTCCATGTGAACCTTTAATTAGATTGAGCTCTGCTAATTTAAGAGATAACAAGATAAGGTTAGCCCAGTGAAGTGTATGTGGGGGTTTTATCTTTTATCAGTGGTAGGCTTCCCTTGTCTTTTTCTCTTACAAGTGTTTAACTTGGAATTCCCCACAAAGTGTTATCAGCACTCACCTGAAAGAAAAGGAACTGGGAGCTCCCTCCCATTCTGCAGGGAGCAGGCAGCCCTGAAGAGGAGACCCAGTGGAATGGGGAGGTGCAGGAGCACTTTGCAGGCCTTCAGAGAGTGACAATGGTCATTGTCTAAAGCCAGGTGGGCAGCTCCCTGCCCTTTAAATTGTGAATGCACACACCAGCCTGGACCCAGTGCTGCACTGCCTGCAGATACATGTTCCTAGGTAACTATTCCCATACCTGAGAGAAAAGCTGTTCTTGCTTTGTTGTTCCTGTTACATTTATTCTCATTAGTATTACTATTATTAATACTGTTATAATATCTTAATACTATAATAATTAACATATATTATAACACATTAATATACATTATTACTATTCTATTTAGTTGTTTATTCTGTTATTATATTTTAGTTGATTATTATATAACTAGTATAATTATTATTATTACTTTTACTAGTATTATGCAGAAAAACTCTGTGCCTGAAAAAATTCTACTGGCCACCTCAGATCCAAGAATAGTGAGAAATACATAAGGTGTGCAGGGAAAATGTCCTCCCTTCTGTCATGCCCTGTCCCATAATGATGATTTGAAACTTCAAATACAAATCATAGCCTCCTTTAATCCTGTGCTAAATAAATATTAGAAAGAAACAGTCCCACCCTAGAAATGCCCACAACTACAAGGCATCTGTCCTGCAGAGAGAAGTTGTTCTGAAAATCTACCAGTATGCCTTCATTCTAAACAGCACATTCGGCTCAATACTTGCACTTTATTACAGTTTTGGAACTGGATCAAGCTGGCCTTTCCAGTTTCTCATCACACTGTGACTCATGTGGGTCTCTCAGCTCATTTAGAAATCTGTCAACCTATCTAACAACGCCAAATGTTGGCACCTCAGCTGTTGTGCATGACCTTCTGCAGCAGATCACTCATAACATATGTGGCACCTCTGAGCTCATAATGACATGCTCACTACTTATTCTGCTTCATTCTGTCTTTCTGAGGTTAGCATGAATACTGTAATGATTCATTTTTCTCATCTTTATAGCTTCTTGATGCTCTCGACTTTGTAGTCTTTCACATATGAGAGACTGAGGTCTTCACTCACAAGCTGTTCACTTATGACCAGCTGATGTGTATGATCTTCAGGTTTCTCCTTAAGATATAGGTATTGAACTCTTTTCTTTTACATGTTTTTAAAAGGTATTGATTTTAACCAGCATCAGATGCACTGATTGGTTACCTAGTATCCACATTTTGGCATTAACTTCAGCACATGGCAGTATCATGGGACAGATTATGTGTATAACACCTTGTCACTATCACATTTATCAAACAATAATCAGATCTTTGTAATTCTGTATTCATTCATTCAATGGTAACTGAAGCTGTGCTGCCAGACAGCATTATAGCATTCTTTTTTTTTTTTTTTTTTTTTTTTTTGCTACAGAACAATTTAGAAGAGATCATGAGACCGGTGTTTGGCATTGGGGTATTGTAGTTCAGGAGAAAAAAAGCAATGCTGTACACTGGAGGTGTTGGCCAAAAATAATGGTCCCCTGCTCATCTCTTTGTCTGCACTGAATAGCATCACCACGGATGCAGCAGCCAGGGAGCAACAAGAAACAGCCACAACCTTTCTGTGTGTGCAGCAACATGCTACACTGAGCATAAATCTTTATATCCTACAGGTCCTACTAAGCTGCAGATGAGAGGCAAATGAATCTATTTTCAGGCAACAAAGAAACCAGTACTACAGCTGGTCTTTCCATATATTTATGTATTCCATCCCCGTGTAATTTTTATGCCAGTTTCCAGCATGTTCCCCTGAAACATGAGAATGGGGGTCAATAAGTATTAAATATTAACACAGGAACTGGGTACTAATGTCTGACCTTATCACTAGTCTAAAATTGGATGTTTAATAAACATCATGAGACAGGGAAATCTCTTCTAATAGCATCATGAATCTTTAAAATGCGTCTTTCCCCTGCTCCATTTCCTGCAGTGACCTCTCACCACAACCTCTGCAGGTATTTATCTATAGCCTGAACCTCATGCCAGTTCTCTTTAATATTTTTAATATTATTTGTAGAACACTTTCAGTACATTGTTTTCTTTAGATCCTCCTGGTGCCCTCTTAATTTCTTCTCTTTTCTTCTTCTCTTTTCCAGTTCAGTCTTTCATTTTACTTTTCCTCAGAAGGCCTTGCCCATCACTTAGGCTATCTTTTTATTTCCTGCTCCATGCAGAAGGAGCAAGCTGTCACAGAGCTTGCTCATTGCTGTGTGCTCTACATGTCCACATTCCTTGCTATAGGATGCCTGTGGCCACACTTAGGAGGGCAAACCAACCACGGGCTGCCTACACACAGTGATCCCTTTGATATGCAACATCAATGCTTTTCTGAAAGACACTTCATAACCTGTCTGCCAGATGCTGGGCTCAGAACGGTGTTGCAAAAGATCAGGTGAGTGGGAAATTTGTTGGACACAGTAGCTACATCATCAAGAGTGCTCTGGGCACTGGAGCATGACTGCCTGCACCCTTACACTGGGAGCATGGCGCAAGCATGGTTTGGCCCAGGCCAGTTGGTGCTATCCCAGCTGGTTCCTGGGAGCACATCAGGAACTGCTGCAAATTCCCAGTGGCATTTCTCTTTGGCTACCGTGATCTGGGTAAGAGATATTACAGAATGGTGGTAAGTCATCGTCCTGCACAGCTAACCTCTGTGTGAAGATGCAGTTCCTGGCATCTTTCATTTACAGCTTTAACCAGTGTTCCCAACCAAGGGTGCCCTCCCAATTGGTGTGCAATTGGCTTTTGCAAAAGGGCAATGGTTTTAAACTAAAGGAAAGTAGATTCAGACTAGGTATAAGGAAGAATTTTTTTAATGATGAGGGTAGTGAAGCACTGGAACAGGTTGCCCAGAGGGGTGGTAGATGCCTCATCCCTGTGATTTAAGGTCAGGTTGGATGTGGCTCTGAGCAACCTGATCTAGTTGATGATGTCCATGCTTATTGCAGGAGGCTTGGATTAGGTGACCTTTAAAGGTCCCTTCCAACCCTAACTCTGCTATGGTTCTATGAAATGAGAAATGTCGTTACATTAATAAGGTATGTGACTTCCTCAGGAGGCTATTTATGGCATTTGCTTGTGTGGAATAGCTTGTTGAAACTATATTTTTTATTACTTTTTTCCTGTAAAAAACCTTGGACTTCAAAAGCTTTTTCTTTCCACCAAAGCCTAGTTAGTCCTGTTGTGGATTTAATAATATTGGCAATAATAACAATATTCCAGGCAACTTGTCTGGAAAATAAATGAATTCTTACTTCTTTCCTCTAATGGCTGACTTTGCTAGCATGGTGAATGACGTGGGATAAGGAGCACCAGCTGACCCTGACTTATTCTAAGAGAATTTGTTTACTTTCTCTTACCTCAGATGTTGAAAGATTTTACTGAAATCTTGATAGAAAATAACTGCTTAGGATGACAGTGAAGATTGAAAAATAAATGCTTGGTGCTAAATGGAAGTCTTGAAGTGAGGATTAGTGTGTGTGACTCATGCCAATAAGTCGAATCCAGTGCATAACACAGGTTCAACCAGAAATAGTTTTCCCTTCAGATTTTGAAGTCACCTTCATAGCCTTGGGTTATTCAGGTACCACATAGGAGCCCAGTTATAGTCTTGCTTGGCCAGTCTCTTCAGCCCTTCTCTCAAAATCACCAGCTTCTGTAGTAGGGACCATGCAACTCTCTGCACCACCTTCTTGTCTGAAGCCTTCTGAATGGCTCCAGGTGGAAACCCAGTGCAAAAGCCACATGGGAAGACAATGGGGGAACCACTAAAATAAACATGACCGGTGAAGGATTACTGCAGCATAAAAATCTTTGTGGCTGATTTTAGCAGGGGAGGACCACAACAGTAATCTAGTTACATCTCAGGAAGGAAACATGTCATGTACATGTAGATGTTCATGCACAGAGGCAAGCAGCTCAGTGGGTAGTGCACACCTGTAAATAACTCTTTAAATCTAGGCTAGTGCAAGACTACCTGGCCATCTATCTCAAAAATGCTCAGGAAGGAGTTCTAAAAATACCACATGCAGTTCTTGTGGGATAAACTGAAGTTAAATCTTTTAGGACTGCCAAGGACCTTTAAGTGCAGCTCCATGGGGAGTGTGTGGCACATGGAGCTCATGGCTAAATTGCACTTTCTAATTAGCACCTGCTCTGCTGGCTGGGCTGAGAGGGAGCTGGGACCCTCCTGAGGTGGTTTCAGGTAGTAAAGCCCGTGCAATGAGCAGTTTGATCAAATGAGCTCCCTGTTCCCCATTTTCTCACCTGATGGGCAGAGCAGGGTAGTACTGTCAGCTCCAGGTGCCGGGTCAGCTCCATGCCCTGACCTGTGTCTCTACCCTTTCCACTCCAGACAAAGGATAAAAAATTGCAGGAGTGAATCCAGGTGCTAAGGTAGGGTCACAGCTTGTAAGTGGTGCTGCTCAGGGAATGTAAAAGCAAGGATTGGTAGGGTGTGTGGCTTCTGGTAACATGTAGGGTGGGTGACTTTGTACCAGATGTCCCCAAAGACTCTTTATAAGGGGGAACTGAGCAATGTGCACTTGCAGCACAAAAAGCCAACCATATCCTGGGCTGCATCAAAAGAAACATGACCAGCAGATTGAGGGAGGTGATTCTCCCCCTCCACTCCTCTCTTGTGAGGCCCACCTGGAGTACTGTGTCCACTTCTGGAGCCTCCAACACAGGAAGGATATAGAGCTCTTGGACCAAGTCAATAGGTGGGCCATGAAGATGATCACAGGGATGGAGCACTTCTATGGAGACAGGCTGAGAGAGTTGGGGTGTTCAGCATAGAGAAGAGAATGCTCTGGGGAGACCTTAAAGTGGCCTCCAAAACCTGAAGAGGGCCTACAGGAAAGCTGAAGCAGGATGTTTTACAAGGGTAGGTAGTGATAGGATGAGGGGCAATGGTTTTAAGCTGAAAGAGGGTAGATTTAGATGAGATATTGTGGAAAAATTCTTCACTATGCGGGTGGTGAGACACTGGAACAGGTTATCTAGAGTAGATGTGGATGCCCCCTCCCTGAAAGTGTTCAAGGACAGGTTGGATGGGGTTTTGAGCAAGGTGATCTAGTGGGAGGTGTCTCTGCCTTTGCAGTGCAGTTGGAACAAGATGACCTTTAAGGCCCCTTCCCACCTAAACCATTGTATGGTTCTGTAAATGGATTCACCAGTAGTGAGAGGAGCACATGCCCACTAAGGGAGTGGTTCTCTCTTTGCTCCTGAGGCTGAATAAAGATTGGAGACACATTCACACATCCTACTATTCAAAATAGAGCTGCACATAAACTGTGGAGTTTGAGTAAGGGAAATGAGATCAGTCGCAGTTGTCAGGTGTGAGTCATCCCTTCACAGTTTTTTGGACCACAGGAGTGAGCAGCATGTTCCAAGCAATATGCTTACCAGAGTAAAAAATTCAGTCACCACAGCCTATTTACATCAAACAGTATTATTGTGGCTACAGCCTCTAGGGAAAAACTGAGCTGAATTCATAATGGAACTTTTTATATCAAATGGAAGTAAATTGAAAGTATGGGAGGGAAGCTAATTTAATGAATATGATTTGTTTAAATATTTATAGAATAAATCTTGCTCCAGTATGCATTCAGAGTAACTGGAAGCAAAAATCTGACTCTCCCTTGTTTAAAATATGAGGTGAGTAATATTTAATTTAACCCCAAAATGTTTATTATTAGATGCTGTATGTTTGCATTGCAATATCTGACTTCCAGATGAATGGCTTCTTCAGTGAGATCCAGAATGCAAAGCTAAGCACAGAAGCTTCTTTTGTGGTGTACCAGGAAAGAAGAAAAGGGATAAAGAAAGAAGAAGAAACTGCATATTCACTGGGGATTTTTTGGCAGCTGCAATTTATTGTGAACCTGCAGTTTCATTGTTCCTATGCATCATGCAGGGCAAACCTTCCTTCATTTCGTTTAAATTTAATCTATATCAAGCAGTCTTTCACCTTATTTACATGAGTGTTTTAGTTGAGGAATGTGCTTTTGAAACAAATTGTCCAGTTACCCCCACTTACTGCATCTGGTGCAGTGTGCTTGGGGTCTGTAAGCGAGACTCCTTTCAGATTAAATCAAACCAGGACATGTGCTCCAGGAGCACGTCTGATGTGCTTGAGCCACAAGTGCATGTTTAGTCCATTGGACCAGACAAGAGCTCATCTTAAGTAACCCTTCTAAAAGGCATGTAATGCAGATGTCAGATTTTCAGCATGAACTGTTTCTCTCTGCTGATCTGCTCCCGTTATGCTGCGTTACTCGTCATGCAGACAGAGCCCTTTTCTCAGGTCACTGCAGGCTACTTCAGCTGAAATTTTTTTCTGCTTCCCATTTGCCACTGGCCTGCAGCTAGCTCTCACCTTCACCAGCATCCAGCTGCCTTTTCAGGAATCACGAAATTGCCGCACAAAAGATAAAGATTAAAAAAAAATCTGTCTCTGTAAAGCACAAATCAAATATTAGCAGATAGCTGACAGGTAGTGAATAACTTAGTTTCCTGGCTATGGTAAAGACAATGAGAATCAACACTTTGGTTGGTAAGAAACATCTTTAAAAAGTTTAATATGTGTCTGCTTCACTTCCCCTTCGTTGCATCATCACTGTCACTTTGAGCTGTCCCAGCAATCTGTTAACACAGGAGTAGATGCAAAAGGATATTTCTGGCAAATCCCAACTACCTTGAATCAGTACAGTCAGGCCTATACACCTGTATAAGATCAGCAGTATCAATGAGCTACATAACCAAATGCTTCTGTTTATCTCGGAGTCAGATTTACATAAAAAATTTGGCTCTCAAAGTCCTCCGGTTGCCCAGCTTGGCCCCCTCTCCCTGGCCCACCCATCATTTTCTGCACAGATAAATGCATTAGGCAAGAGAGGTGTGGAATGCCTTTGTAGAGAGCCCATCCTGTGGGTGTGTGAGGTGTGCTGGGAGCAGATGGTGGCCCTTGCTGTGGGTATGGGTGTGAAGAACCTGGTTTCTCAAACTCAGGCACTTCAGCATTAGGTAGGTGTTGAGTTGTTCTCTTTCCACTGTCAAGGCAGGGCTACACCATGGTGTGCTCAGAAGCAGCATTTTAGGGATTTTGTGACAGGATAAAGTAGGAAAGAAAATGGAAGCAGCTCCTGAAATTAGAAATTTCCTGGCTTAGGTGGAGCTATGGAGGTGGAACAGGTTGCAATGAATATAATTTTAGTTTAGTTGGAGTTTTCAAACTGAAACCTCTTCAAACTCACTGCATGTTAACAATAGAGGAGAAAGTACAGAATAAATGGTGTGCAGCAATTCTGCTTATTTCACAAGAATTTGCGTCTGTAAACTTTCTACTGAGTCCTGGCCTTCAGTTACCATTCTCACAAGTGATGAAAAGTGTATGTTACTACTCTAACAAGGCTATTTCAATCTGAAATCAAATAGCTTTCTATAGACAAAAGGCAGAGACCCCATTAAGAAAAGCTGGTAATCTGTGTAGGGTATCTCCAAGTGAAATGGAAAGAGAAAAATAGCCTCTAAAAGCCATGATAGCTAAAAAGAGTAGGAACTTACATAATATATGGCATGAAAAAATATAAGGAACTAAAACCAATCCTGATGGAATGAGTTGCAAATGCTGAGGAAAGCAGGTTGGCTGTTAAAAGCATATTAGAGGCTGGAAGCCAGGAAAAATGAGAAAAAGTAATGGAGAGAGTTGCTGTGGGACAAATCTCCTGAAGCCAGAAAATTTGGACAAACAGAGCTAAGAGGAAAAACAGTTTTGGAAAGAGTGAGCAACACAACTGTGTGCTGTTCATTTCCACGTTGTTTTGAGGATATAGGTATGCATGCATTTCCTTATAAACAAACAGGACTCAGGGGTGCCCTTTACTCATACAATAATTTTCTCCTTTAGCCAGAAATAAACCCACAGTGCCATTGAATATTGTATGACTGAAACAAAATAGTCCTATAAGAGGACTGTACTGGAAAGCTGGGTCCTGCTGCATCACCTGTGTTGTACCTGACCCCTCATCCACAGGGATCCAGGTGGAGCAGGGACCCACAGCAGACAGGTTTGGCAAGTGGCCACCCCACCTCTAGAGCAGCATCTTAGCTCTTGAATTGGTGGCTTCTGATTGCATATCCAGCTCCACATTTATCTTCAGTGAGCAGGAGGCAGCCAAGCAGCAAGCTCTGAGGCAGCTGTACTGCAGTTATGGGGTCAGCTACTGAGCAGCCTGCCCATTGCTTCTCCTGGAGTCTGCTACCTTGCAAGCCAAGTGTGTGTTCCTACAGTGTCACTGAGCTAACTGTAGATCTCTGTTTGAAGTCCTGAAGTGAAGCCAAGAGGGAAACTGCCTGTGACAATGATCCTCCCTGTAGCTCCTCACAAATGGGACGTTTTGCTGGTCAGACAGGATACTGGAGGTGTAGTCCTTCTAAATGTTACTTTCAGCAAAACCGTGGGAGATACACATGATTTCCTGTTGGAAGATGAGTTTGTTTGGCTGGGTTTGTTAGGGTGCATGACATTTAACGTATTTTACAACAGCCTTTTACAGCAGAAGGGTGGTAACAAAAATCTAGCTAATTTAGGAGTAAGCTTGCTGAATTTGTGCAGGGACTTACATGATGTGGTTGTGATGATAGCAGAGGGCTGGAGGCAGCCCCCACAACCCTCCTGCTGCAGTGCCTTTGAGGCTAAGCTTTCGGACAGGTTAAGTGGTCTTGACCTTTAAGATCACTTGAAGGTCACCATTTTTAGGTGCACCTCTAGGTGCTCTTCGTGGCACAGGCAGGAGGCTGGGCTCTCCCCCAGACATAACCCCATTACTTCTCTAGCAGCAGGATACACTGACACTATGTTAGTGAGTGTCCTGAGCTGGGCATGAAAACCTCACCCCAAAGACATCATGGAAAAGCTGTAAAATGTGGTCACCCCTTAGGTTTATCTCAGTCCTGTGCACTGGTAAGCAAAAAATTGTTTGCTGAACAACACATTGTGGCTCATCTGCAATGTCTGTAGCTTATGCGTCCTCTATGGCTATCAAACACGGTATGCATTTCCTTACTCCAACATTTATAACAGCTCCAAAATGTTGATTTCCTGACAGATGGCAGTTAGACAGATTTGGGCTGTGTTAGCACTTGGTGTTGACACCAGCCAGTCAGTTCCCCTAGATGACAAGCACTTTGTGCTTACGTAGGCTTAATGCCATTTTGTTCCTCTGCATCTACCATATACACTGAGGTTTGTGCCTGCTCTGCTGTTTCTCCCACTCTTCCCATTCCCTGCCCAGCACAGGAGGCATTCCTGGTGTGCTCCTTATTTTTGTACAGGCATCGGGACAGCTGTGAACCAGAATTCCCAAGTGCACTGTGCACAGGCAAAAGAGGCATCAGAAGCAGGGATTTTCACTTGCCTTCCAATCCTTTGTTGTAGTATGTAGGCCCGAGGTAGTCCTGCTGCTCCAGCTCATGTGTTTACACTCTGGCCCTGTCCTCCATCCCCACCAGCCCCAAGCTGTGATGTTGGAGGGGTCTCACGCCACCCATGTGGAGCTGCATGGCTCCCAGACTTGGTACTCCCCATCTGGGGCTCTGGAAGCATAGCCCAGGGCAGACAGGATGCCAAGGTCATGTCTCAAGGACAAACAAAGTAGGATACTTCGGGGTCCAAGACCAGCCATCCCCTGTTCATTCAGCAGTTCCTGCCTCCCACCAGGGGCCATCCTTGGCTGCCTCTCAGTCATTGGAAAGCCTCAGTCCTCTGAGCCTTCATTCTGCACAGGCAGATTTAGAAAGCAGGTAGCAAGGCTGGCACTGCATCCTTTCAGGTGGGCTTCCAGGCCTAGAAGCCTCGTGGCTCGAGCAGTCTGCCAAGAAAGTGGTCAAGGCAGAAATGAACCTGTTGGGACAGCCCTCACAGAATATTTTTCTGCCTTCTCTGTTGTCCTCATGCCTGCCAAGGTGGCACTCTGCCTGCCAGCTGGCTGCCAGCTCCCTGTCACTGCCAGCCCAGCCAGCATTACTGCCACAGGGCACCCACTCCTTGCTGATTATTTGCTCACTCTTGTGTTGAGGTCTCTGTAAGAAGCTCATGCTGTGGTCTCTTTAGCCAAAGCCTTACATTCCTAGAAAATAATAATAATAAAAAAAGATTTCTCAGCAACCTGGGAGCACTTACCACAACTGGGGGTGGTAAGGGAGAGCAATGCCATTCCAAAGCTGTACTGCAAACATTCCTGTTCCTGTACGTACCTGTACCACATACCTGTGAATGCCTGAGATAAGATCCTGTCCCAAACAGGAAATCTGGAGCTTTCTGATCTATAGAGACTCTTATTTAGGCTGAACTTCTGAAGTGGGTGCCCTCTGCAGCTTACATGCAGGTCAACACAAATACATTCAGGTTTTGAGGTCACTGGACTGGCAGGGTGCCACTCCAGCTCCACCCAGTACGGGTGACCTCCTTCTTCCCCTGTATTGCTCTAAGGACTTAGTGCACCCTTGCATCCCTTCATCTGAATGGTCTGAGTAAGTCAGAGTGGTGGAGAAGATACTAGAAGAATCTTGCAGGGCAGCTTGCAAAGATTTATGAGAGAGGTGTCATGCCAAAGAGGATGTGCCCAGGATCTGCACCATGTGCATAAGTTCTGTGCTCCTTCACACAGCACTCAAAGGGGTAGGCTCAGGTTTGACCTACCTGGGCACTATAGACATGACTTATGGCTCCTCACAACACTATTCACCAGCAAGAGGATTCCTCAATTGCACTTTGATTTCAGTTCATTTCAATTCAGTCTCATTTGGTGTGCCAAGTTATTGCTCTGCAGAACTATCAAGATCTTGACACTCACAAATGATGAAGAAAATCAAAGCTTTGTTTAAAAATGCATGCCAAAGCCATACATGCTAGGTAGGCACATAGCTCAGGCTGTTTCAGGGGTGACTGTGGAAATCATGTCCTGAGTAAGAGCTCTCTTGACAGGGCCCAGCAAAATATATTTTAGTTTCAGATTTAGCAAACTTTTACTGACGTAATTCAGTCATAATAGAACCTGTTCTAAAAGAATATCACTGCCTGTTCACTTGCAGTATAACATTAATATAACTCGTCATTTGGCCATGAGGAGTTAATCTTTAGAAAACGTCACCTTTTTTTTAAAAAAAAAATAATTATGCCCACCTAATATAATAGCTTTCAGTGGGATAAATCAGGTTTAGCCTGGGCAGTTTTACCTGGGTCTAGTCCTTCTCCAGGCTGTTCATTTTCTCATTGATGTCCTCAAGGCAGCTATTTCCAGACTTTTCTTTCCTGTCATCTCTATTCATGTAGTTACAGCACTAAAAGCCAGACTCCTCTCAGGTCAGCTGGGTCAAAATCTTATCCTCAAACCTTAGGGTGGTGATTTTAAACTTTGTGCTCTACTCACCTAGACAGTGTAAGTCCAGTGGGAAAGAGAACTTAGAAACGAACTTATGTCTGCTAGAAATGGGATGAGCTTTTAGTCACCAGTGACACAACAGACTCCAAGCCTGTTCACCACCTGGAAGGGGTTGTTGAAGAAGAAGGGAGGAATACACACACCTTCAAGGAGGGTGTTCCTCTTTCACATAAATGAGCTCTGAGGAAGCAGATATGTTTGAAGATAGCTGATGGAGGCCCTGATTCCTAAAGAGTCCTCTGCAGAGACTCACTGTCCCTTCAGATGGTGTCCACAAGGACAGTGATAGTGTCCACTGCTCCAGAAAGCAATAAATCTTTCATTTTATAATGTAAATTATGTCCATTTTTTAACACCCTCTTTAATGGCATATTTATGTAAAAAAAAATATTACTGTGGCAGAGGAAATAAAATGCTATATTTAGTGACAGACTTGCCTGCCAGTGGGAGGTCTCTGAGTAATGCAAGTGTCACGTTTAGACTCTTATCCCTCAGGCAAATGGGCAATTGTTCTGAGCCTGCAGACAACAAGGGGTGACAAGACCAGCTCTTGGCAGGCAGGCCTGGAGGAACAGTTCTTCCAGCAGCTTCACATTTCTGGCTTAGGAATGAGGGCAGAAGGGGAGAGGAAATTCTGCCCATCCTACCAGAAAGGGGTGACACCATGACTGTAACAACATTTTCTTCAAAAAAGGACAGAAAGCAAAGCCAAAGGGACATCTGAGGCTGTGGATGCAACTTCATCACTGTTGGTAATCATTATGTCACCGTTTTACCAGAAAGAAATATAAGCTTAACCCAAAATACACTGTCACAAATTATCCAAGTCACAAAATATCATTGGCTGCATTGTAGGAAAATTGCTTCTTAAGCAGCAGCTTACAGCTTGCTTATACCATGTAATGAGTAAAGACAAAAAAATGAACTATGTGTTACAGCTAATGCTGAATTTCCAATTAATAAGTGTTAGATAAGGAGGCTTAAAATGCACTTGCATTGAAAAAGAAAAATCTTGATTCTCAGTTTCGTAGTTATCCAGTATAAATGACAACAGTGATGCAAGGAACAGATTGAAGATAAATGGAACATAACCAGCAGCAATGTTTGAAATGACTTCTAGAAATGGGAACAGGAACTACAGAAGGTCAAGGCAAACAGCTCAGTGCTCTTCTCCTGATGGTCTATTGCTACCACGTCAAATGGGGTTTAGCAAAAAATGTTAAGGGTGTAAAGCACTAGCAAGTCTTCTGTTGGATTGTCAGCTGAAACGAAGATCTCACTTAGGCAGAAAGCATCTCTGTCAGAACAAATGCCTACAGTTTTACTCATCTTTCTGGGTACATTTAGTGGCCACACATTCCTAAACATAGGCCAGGAGTCTGTGTATAACACAAAGAAAACTGCATTCGCTAGAAAGGGAAATACAGCATCAATTTGATAAACTTGCTGCTCTGAAGACATGAGGGAGGCTATTCCTTCTCTTCCTGTAACTTTAGAAGTTACAATTGGCCAAGTAACTCAGTGAGCAGTCCGATTACTATCTCACCATCTGGGATAATGAATGATCTTCACTATTGAAGTCACTCCCAGGATAGAGTTCTGCTTGAACCTTGGTATTGATGGAGAGTGTATTTCTACAGCTTCAAGGGTCATTTATTCCATCCTGGTGAAAATGCTGCCTCCAGTTCTGAACCCTTATGCAGAACAGCTCCAGATACTTCAGGTTTACTTAGAGGCAAACAGGAGAAGCCTCATCAGTGGCTACTTAGCACTGTTGCTGTCACCTGCACCTCCTGCCTTACTGCTTGTGAAACAACCCAACAAAAGTACTATAGCCTTTGGGGTGAAAAAGAGCATTACTCAAGGCCTTATTGCTGATCCTTGCCACCATGCTGGGGGGAAGCCCTCTCTCCTCCCTGTCCATGCAATGTCTAATTCCATATACAGCTATAGCAATTGTGAGAGTATGTCAGAGGAGTTCTGGGAAGAAAGCCACAAGCAAAGAGTCATTGCCTGCTCCCCAGGTGTGTGCACAGAGCCCACTTCCAGCTCTGGGCAAGCTGTGTAGGAACCTGCTCTGGGGTCATTCTTCCCTCTCCTCACCTGCAGCAGGACTGGAGAGCTCTCACCTGCACCTCCAGGGCTTAACTCTCACTTGGGAAATATTAACAGAAGAGGGATTTTTTTCAAACACAGGTAGGTAGCACAAAGGGTAATGGTTTTAAGCTGGATGAGGGTAGGTTTAAGTTAGACACTAGGAAGAAAGTCTGTAGTGGTGGTGGTGAGACACTGTAAGAGGTTGCCCAGAGAAGCTGTGGATTCCCCCTCCCTGGAAGTGTTCAAGGCCAGGTTGGATGGGGCTTGGAGCAATGTGGTCTATCAGGATGTGTCCCTGCCCATGTAGGGGGGTTGGAACTAGATGAACTTTAAGGTCCCTTCCAACACAAACCATTCTATGATTCTGTGATTCTATGAAATGCATGCCAGTTAGCTCTGGCTTTAACCACTATCCAAAACCCCAGAATGTGACAACCCTTTAAACTCAAAAAGCAGGGAAAACACAAGCAGCAAATAACAGTGTATTTTCAAAACATTCTGACACATGTTCAATATACCTCAGCTTCACAATGAAGAGGTGCAGTGCTAGCATTTGTAGACAGACTTGGAAGTGAAGTATAAGCTAATCCCTATTACTCCAGACAAGGGAGTTTTACCCTTTGCCTTACCACAAGCACTGAAAAATTGAAAGAGAACTGAGGACTGCCCTGAAAACCCTCCAGACACGGTACAAATGAAATATTTTCTTTGAGCACAGTATTTCAACTGAAATTCAATCTAAACTTTTTTTTATTTAAACTGCCAACAACAAAATATGCATCTGGGGCCTGAGAACCAAAGATCAAGAAGAACCTTGGAACAATAATGTGTTGATAAATAGACTAGAAATGAACAATAAATCACAATGAATTAACAGCAAGAATAATGCCTGTGACCTAGTGATTTTCAAGTTATGTAAAGTCATTTGCTGTGAAGCAATTATCTTCCACAGTGTTTCCGATTATCACAGTAAGTGGGCAGCTCTATTGATTCTAGATAGGTCTATAATGTCAGGAGCTAAAAAAAAAAAGACTTCCCATGCCTTGAGAATGTGAATTCTGTTAATGCATTACTAGCAAATATTGCCACAGAATATGGGACAAAGCAAAAAGAACATTGACAAATGCCAGGGCCAGGTTTACTACAGCACTGTAACATTGTACAACAATGCTGAGGAATATGCTGACCACGGTGTTCAGTTTATTTCCTGCTGTTCCCTTAGCTTGAGTTGTATACTTGCTATTGTCTTCAGTTGAATGATTTTAAAATGTTCTCTTTCAGGTGGAAATTTTAGGGAAGGAATCTCTGCACTTCTGTATTTGGGACATGTTAACCTGTGATAAAAATATGAGTGTCTTCTTGTAAAGAGTTGCTATTAAGCAATCATTTGCCACTAGGAAAAAAAAAAGAAAAAAGAAAAAATTCAAAGGACAAAGGGATGTTTTTCTATCACCCATAAAAAAAATTGCCAAGCTACCTGATTTTGTGAGAATATTAGCTAGAAGCTAAAAGAAAAAAAAAAAAAAAGAATGCTTTATGATACCCAGGTTGTCAAGCACAAAGAGATGAATCTTAATATGTTCACCTGGTTCACTGTTCTTCCCTTCTGCTTTAATGGATGGAAAGAATTTGCAGACATTTTGCTAAAGGAAGCAAGACTTGCCAGAAGTTTGGTTCTATCATTGACATATTTGTTCCTGTTATAGTACTGGTGGGGGTGTGGACAAATCCAGTATATTGGGTAGTGAAGCAAGGGTGCTTTGTAATTTTTGAGGTTATATTAGCCAAAAAAGTACTTTGATTGGAGTACCACGTTTTGTTTGGAAAAACAGAAGCAGCTATGCTAATGAGATAACTGCCTAATCCCTTGCTTACACAAAAAGGGACTTGCTAGCCTAGATTAATTAACAGTAAATAAGTTCATTAAACGTTTTTTGAAGTGTAGAAGCCAAAGTGAGTCCTGAATAAAACTTGAGGCCAAGGTTACCTCCTGGAAGCTGGACCTGTGAGGTAGGACTGGGGACAATTTAACCTGAATCTCTTCAAAATTAATTACAGCAGCTGAAGTAATCCAGCACTGGGTTTCCTTTCTCTCAGCTCAAACTCTGGCAACCAGGGCCAGAGTGGTATCAGGCCAGCCTGGGATCCTGCTTAAGAAGGGTATTTCTAGTAAACAAAGCATGCATAAACCCAGTACTAGAGCATCAAGCTGCTTAGCATTTATTCACCATTTATACCAGGTCAGTAAGGGAATGGTGCAAATCCCTGCACAGTCCCTGCTCCAGTGTCCACTTTACAGGCGTCAGGATTAAGACTGGGAAACTTTATACTGATGATACAGCAAAGCTCATTGTATCCCAGCCTGCAAGCTGAGAGGCAGATGGTAAAGCTTGGGTGCTGGTATCCTTTGTGAAGCAGGCACACAGGTGGGCAGACCATGACCTTAGACAGGAGCTATGTTTCTAGAGGGCTGTTGCTGTGGTTGTACGTGGGCTCTCAAAGGCACCATTTGGACTCGAACAGAAAGTTTTATCCTCTTGTTTTCAGCCATATAAAAGAAAATGCGCTGGGCTTCAATTTCAGTCACTGATCAGCAGCTGGAATAGTCTGAATTAAAATCCAAATTGGAGAGGCTTTCTAATAAAAATATTGTTGTGCTCGTCTGCTGCGGCACTTCAGGCACCACAAAGTCACAAAGTCAAAGCCATTAAAATTTTGCACACACAAACATTAAGATAAAACTTACATGGACAAATACAGTGAAATCACTGTGCCAAGCCAAAAGCCTCTGCAAACACAGACTTCTGAGTGGATCTCTCCAGCTTTAGAAAACTAGAAGTGGTTGGGAGGTTCTCATGGCACGTACAGCTCAAATTTAACTACATCTCTTGTTGCTCGGAAGCCCCATGGCCTAGCAAGTCAACCTTTAAACTGTACCAAAACCAGTCTTCTAAAAACTTGAGTACACTATGGATGCAAAACATATGGAGTATAGCTTATTTCTTTTTTATCTTTTTCCTCTGATTTCTGCAGGGTAGCTGCTGCTCCTTTTCCATGGGTATCAGTTCTGAGACGGAGCACAGTGAACTGGTAAGGGAAAAGCAGGTAGAAACAGGCTTGATAGCATGTGGAGCTGGAAATTAACAGAGCTGCCTGCAAAAGAGCATGAGGCTTCGGCTGTGTTAAGACATCACCTGCAGGGTGAAACCACAATGCAACCAAGCTGGGCAGTAGGCACTATGTCTCTACTACACCCTGCAGCTTGCTGTAGAGTTGGAGCTCTTTAGAGCTTGGGCTCCAAAGGGAACTGACACGGTGTCTCAAGTATAGACCAGATCTACAGTAGACACAGAAAAGAAAAGAATATGTTAGTCCTAAAAGTACACCTGGAGATACAACTATCAGAGTTGTCCACATTCCCCCAGGTGCTGGATATCATAAAAAACACCCAGCACCTTTCCATTGCTCATTCAATCTTAACTGAGGCTCCTTTGTACTCACCAGGTCTGGTCTTGTAATATCTTGTAATTTCTCAGGATGGGATCTACTCTAGGAATTAGTTAGAGCTGGTGAGGAGGTTGTAGTCTGAGAGTTTTACTTTGAATATTGTAAAAATTTACTTTTAGAGCACAAAGTTGTGGAAAGGGCCTCACTTCATAGTGCAAGGAGGGCCAGAGCACCAGGCTTCACATGCTGCTGGGAAAAAGGAATTTTTAAAAAAATGTTGAGGATAGAGTAGCAAAGTGATGCTAAACATGACATATGAAATATGGGTTATTGGCAGCCCTGTGTTGGCATAGCTATGGCTGAAGGTGTAAAACAAAACCAGACCCAAACTGTTTTAATTTACATACTTGCATTTGCAGTAAGTTCAGTGTGGACTTACACAGGGGTAGCAAAAGTTATCTTGTATAGCTGAACAGAGAAATTGGTATTAGCTGTACTAATAGCTCCTTTGATAATTTAAGCTGCATTGCCACTAATCCTGCCTGAAGAAGCTAAGGGCTTTTGTTCTCAAAGAAATAATACTGTGGTTTTAGAAAACAAACGCCCAAGGAAAGGGTGTTGTTAAGAAGAAAAATATTTGGAATAGAGATACTGTTGATGAAAGAGAGGAACAACTCAAACAAGGGAGAAGAGATAGAAGGGAACAGCATTCTTAGGTTCCTTTAGAAGCCTCTCCTGAGGTGTCCAGGCCCCCATTTGGGGAGGTGTTTGTGCTCACTCATATATCCCTGATTTTTCATCCTCTATCAGACTTCAGCACAGTACTTTTCAAATCTCTCAGGTGTGCTCTGCTGGCTCAGCTTTGATGGGATAAATGGTCCACAGCATCCAGGGTGGAAACAGGATCCTGCTATGACTGAATGTGTTTATTAGGAATTGAGAATACAGAGACAAGAACCTGCCTGTTCCTCATGTGGCAACCATCATTATAAGCCTTCTACCTGTTATTAAAAAACCCTATAAACAAAGAAAAGGCAGATAGAATGGATAATCTGAAGTTTTACTATCACTTTCATTTGAACAAACTCTCACATCATTCCTTCCCAGTCATGAAGAATATTCAGACCTTCTTTGGTGTGCCCTCCAGGGTGGTTAATGATAGGAACGAGCACTTTTTTTGGCTACGCAAGGAAAAAAAAAAAATAAAACCATGAAAAAAATAAAAACCATGTAGGGCCCCACTGTGCAATTCCATCTCTGCAAATCAAAAACAAACCCAGAAGGGACAGACTTTTTACCTTCATTTTCGCCAGAGGAAAGATCAAAGGGAGAAGGGGTTTGTCGAGGAATGAGAGCAGCAGGAGGGGAGGGAAGAGGCAAGACAGGAGCTCAGCTGCTGAATTTCGGGTTGTCCTGGGGGAGTTGGCCAAAGCCCTTCTTTGACCCAGCCACCTTGGGCCCCTGGGATGGAGGGGTTTTCCCCAGGGCCTGGGTGAGCACAGAGCCAGCTCCTGCCCCAGGCCCAGTGTTGGAGCTGTAAGTACTGTGGAAATGGATCAGAGGTGGTGTCTGTGGGTGAGAGGGATAATTCTGGAACAGAAGGTTGATTATTCTCCCAGTCATGTCAAATGCCTTAAGAAAAGCAGTTACTTTGTACAAAAGAGTAAACAAGGAACTGGAGCAACATCATCTTCATGTGTGCCCTTCTCCTCCTAATATCTGCCCATTTAATTTATTTATGCATTTGAGCTTTCTACATTTGCCCCTCCTGCCTCTCCCTGCCTGCAGGGCTCTCCTCCATCCTTCCCAGCTCCCTGCCTGCTCCTGCCTGGCCTGGCAGGGCTGGGATGGGGTCCCTGGGCTCTCCATCCCCCTGTCCCTGCTCCTGGGGCTGGCGACAAGCTTGGGAGTCGGTGGTGGAAATTTTACTTGGTGATAGCTTTCCTGGGAAGAGTGGGTTAATCAGCTCACTAAATACTTTCTTATCTCTGGCAGGCAAAATTAGGGAGTCACCTTTACTGGAAGTATTTGAAAGCAAAAGAACTTCAGTTCTTGTTCTCTCCTCGTTTCTTTTTTCACACAAAGCCCAGCATTTTAAAGCACTCATTGTTTCCAGTTTTAAAGGAGCTTGTATTACTTTTTGGTGTATCTTGTGTCTGATCGTACCAATTCTGTCTCAGCATTTTGGAATGTAAGATAATTTCCTTCCTTTTTTCCCCCTCTGTTACTGCTTAGATTACCAGGCATAGTCATCCTTTTGGTTTCTTTTACCTACTTTACAAAACAAAAAGCTTTACCCATGCAATGCAAACAATTTAATCTGAACAATTAAAGAAAAGCAACTTTACTGCAACACAGTGCTATAATTTTAAGACTTTTTCCCATTAAGAAATTTGGGGAAGTGATAGCAACTGGAGCCAGTGGTGATTTGGTTTATTTTTTCCAAAAAGGGCTGAGATACACTGAGTCAGTGGTGTGCAGGATTGAGCTGAAACTGCTAGAAAGACTTTCCAAACAAGGCCTGTTGAAAAAGTTTAGAATATTGTCCTCTGTAACAGCAAAGCTATTGAGTTTTTATTGCCTTTGAAAATCATTCAGTGCTCAGGAACCCATATTGGAAGAGTGGCATCATAGACTCTGTAACACATTTAAATTGTAAATTTTCCTTCATTATTTTCTGAAACAGACTTCTTATTTTGATTATTTTTAATAGGTTCCTATTTTGAAAAAGTGTAAAGTAATTTTTGAACCAAGCTGGTAAATACCTTAATTTCAGTTCATATAAACTATGGCTGAACCTCCAAAGCCATTGCTACCACAATTAACACATAGATTTTGAGGGATGAAAGGAGATATTGGGTCTTTATCTGACTATAAGCTTTAAATTTTTAACTCTAGTGTCTGTGACTTCCCATTTTCAGGCTTTCTCAAGTGTAAAGGAGAATTTTCTTTAAATTCTTATTGTAAAGCAGAGGTTTAAATTAAAATTAATTTAAATAAATTCCTGGAAGTTGATCTTGAAAGAAAGTACTAGACACTGGAAAACATTATATAGATTTTAAAAAATGCATTTTAAAAAATGTATTGAAAGTTACTTTTAAAAAGTATCTATATCTACATCTGTTGTTTTGGGAAAAAAACTTGTGGACTTGAGAATATCCCTGCATTCTGAGACAACACTGATATTCTTCTCACACATCTATTGATCTGGGGGTATTTTAAAGACCAGGGGTTTGTGCAGTGGGCTTCATCAGATCCATTGAAGTTTCTCCCTGCTGGGTTTCGGTTGTGAACTGAAATTTCTGAGTGTGGTGTTGCTACCCTCAGAATCCTCATTATTGTCTGCTCTGCTATTTTGATACTTTGTACATAAGTTAGGCCAAAATATAGTCCTTTATATAAAGATAGCCTTCTGAAGAACTCTTTTATTTACTTGCTTGCTTGTTTGTGTGCTTGGGGGCCAGTCTTTAGCAGAAGTTGCCAAGTCCTCTTCTCGTGTAATTAAATGGTACAAACAGAAAAAAAAAAAAAAAAAGGAAAATATGTAGTGGTTTCTTTATTCCAAAGGAAATGTTTGATTTAATTTAACATACTATATTCTTGAAAGGCAAGAGGGCCAAAACCAGATCCTGAGCCAATTTCTGTCTTAAGCTACATCTTGCAATGTTAAGTGCTGCCAGAGCTGTGCTAGGGAGTGGATCCCTGAAAACCCACGGAGGCTGTGGTGGGTACATTACAGATCTGCAGGACTGGGAGAGGAGCTCATGACCTTTCTGTGACAGCTCGAAAAAAAATAGCCTTTGGTCTACTTGTCTGCCAGCTCCAACCTCTGCCCATGCCAAGGGGAGAGGCTGGGGAATGTACCCTGTGTATGGTGCCCCCCTCATGTCAGGGAGGCTCCCTGGGCACATCACAAACCAGCTGGGAATGACTGCAGAGATGAGGGAGAGCAACTGCATTGGTAGTAACTGAGATGAATTCACCAGTCTGATATAACACACCGTGGTTTTTGCACCTTGAACTGAGTGTGGAAAGTCCACACATCTCTTCTCCAGCTCTGGCTCCCATAGGCGGTTTGAATACTTAATTCTTCTCTTGGAGGTAACCACATGAGCCAAGGACCTGAAGCAATAGGCTATGAGTTGCCTTGTAATTTAGTGTCCCAATGAAGTTTTTGCACCATAAGGACCCATTCTTGCTTGGTCTTGGGGTACCTCTGCAACCCAGACAAATGAAATTGAGCTGGTGCTGCAGTGTGGAACACGTTCCCGGGTAGTGCAGAGCTATTCTGCAAAGCAGCCAAGGCCTAGTCTTGGAAAAGGCACAGGACTAGTAAAGGTTAGTAAAATCTTAAAGATTTGTGTGGCACTTAGAGTAACTCTTCCCCCTTTTTTTAAGAGGCAGACAAAAAGTCCTGTATACATTACAATGAAAACATCCCATCCCTATGTACTTTCGTTCTCAAGTCCAGATCTCAGTGAACACAGAAGCAAGGAAAGGTGGAGGATGGGGAAATCTGGAGGCCATTACACTGAACCTTTTCCTGTCTTTCAGAAGAACAAAATCACAAATAAAAAATGTATATTACTGTGAGCCATAGAAAGTTGTTTCAGGAATCTGGGAAATTCAGTCAATTGGGAAATTAAAATCAGAAGAGAAATAAAAGAATTCCCAGTCTTTGATAGCTACTGTGCATGGTCATGATTCAGCTTTTCCCCTTTTTGGGTGGAATGAGATAAGGATAGTGCATTTAATGTTGCTAGGTCTTGTCATTCTAAAAGGGGGTAGCATCACTGATAGCAGTGGCCAGAACATCACCAGGTGGTTTCCAGCAGCTCACTGGGCTCTGTTAGGGAGAAACAGTCACTCATGAGGACACTCACATTCAAGTTCTGTGATTGTATCATTTTAAAGAATTGCTCTTTTGACCCCTGTCTCCATCCCTTCTTTACAGAAGGCTGAACACTGAACAACAGTGGATACTTAAGGAAGCATAAAAGAAGAGGAAAATACAAAATCAAAACAAGCTCCTGCTCTGCAACCATTTACAGCTTAGACAGAAGGGGCAATTTGTATTAAGCAGTGTTTGATGGATTTTTATTCCTTTTTTGTCCAATTAATCCTTGGACTAACATGAACTTCCTACACTGCTAGTGTCCTTTGACAGCCATGTCATACTGTGCTAAGAAGAACTTTCCACTATTTTATTTTTTTTTAGTGCCTTCTGATTTTTTTGTGTTTAAAAAGAAAGTTATTCTTTGCTTTTATTTTTCACATCAAACATGATTTATCAGCCTCTGCTGTAAGTCCCCTGCTCCTTTAATTTCTTTTCCCTGTGGATCATCTGACCTGGAAAACAGAAGTGTATGAAATCCTTTAACAGAACACGGAGTCACAAAACATCTGTTCATAGAAGCAAAAGCAACAGACTTAGTCTGCACTGCAGAGCCTGCTTTCTTGAAGGAATGTCTTAGTGCAGGCTAACACTCAAATTTTAGTTCTAAAAGCAAGACCTCGACCTTTTGCCAGTCTAGTTAAATCAGCTTTACAAGTGTCATAAATCCTGGGCTTGTACAAAGCTTTTGAACAGCTGCTCATCGGTTTGAATCACAAGCAGCAACAAAACCTTCATGTTGCATTCTTAAGCAACAGTTTTAAACTTCAGAGAAATAAAATGTTACTTTCAAGGCTTTCAGATAAAGGATCGACTTCAGGAAAGAATTTTAAAATTTTGCAGCTAGTCTTTCTCCTCTTTGGTTCTTTTTCCTTTAGTATTAATTGTATCACACTTCCCAACTACCTGCAGCTGCCCTCCAGTTTGAGAGGCTCGACTTTGCAGCTGTATTTGGAGAGGAATTTGAAGGTCAGAAGTGTCTGATGCTGATAAGCAATGTCTCTACTGCTCTACCTGCAGGCCTGGGGCTTATCTTTAAACGCACTTTGGATCAAAGACTTTTGCATTTTAGAGGCAGAGGTGTGATGTATGTATACATACATGTCTTGACACCAGTGGAAGGGAAGACCTGGGAAAAGATTTTAGTGCTGTTCAGTTGGGGAACAATGTTACGTTGCAGAAAGTGCAAACATTTATCTGACAACTATAAACCACGATATTTGTTTGGGCTGCAAGTGTTTTCCTAGATCACTTTGCACTCCCAGGCTTTTCTCATTACATCTGCAAGTGCTTGAGAAAGTTCTGGAAAATGGCTCACAGGTGCATTGGAAGACAAAACCAACCCTTGGTGCCTTGCAACAGGACTCTGGTGGGAGATTCTGGAATGGAATCACACTTTATCTCATAACAGAGAAGCTCAAGGACAGAAAGGAGGATGGGACCAGCTGGGAAACACTAAACAAATGAGCCTGAACACCCACACCTCATTCTATCCCAATGGCCTTGAAAAGTGTTTACAGATAAAAGAGCTGTGAATTGTTCTCTTCTCTTGTGCTGGGAATTCAGAAGGAAATCAGTGTAGGAAGCCAGGGTGAGTTTATTACCTTCACAAATCCTGGGAAGTTGTTTTGTGTTCTGTTAAAGTATTATTGTGCTAAAAAGCTTTTGATAACAGAGCCTTTCCTGTGTAGCACTAGATTTACTGCTGGTCTTATTTTGGTAACAGGGAAGGAACACATTGCAAAGCAAAGCCACAAACTTCTCTGACTCTGGAACTTCTTGCAAAGCAGGACTAATGATCAGATAAAAAACTATGATGATTGTGGCCACACAGTATGTGGTATTTCAAAGTCAGAGGAGGCTCAGTCATGAGCACATTGCTGATCAGATTTTCCCTTGTAGGTAGGTTGGGAGAGATGCTGAGCACCAGCACCCCACTGTGCCTGGTTCTGATGACTGTTCCTAAGTGCTCTTTATTTGCTATTTATTATGTGGTTCAGAATATGGTGCCTAACAGGCAAGGAAGCTTACAGAGTATAAACACATAACACGCATTTGCCTATCCTTATGTGCAGTCCTCACTCAGATGATCTCTTAGACCTCTCTTTCTTACCCTGATAATTAGACTTCGAGTCCTACAGCCCCAGAACCAATGCAGCCTCTGCCAAGAATTAATAAAATGCAAAGCAGCAGGCAGCCTGTATGCAGCCCATTAAGTACCAGATGCTCGTGCCAGGGTGTTTTCCTAGATCAGCATACCAAGAAACCTGAGAGGAATATCAGAAAAGGGCTCCCTACCTCTGCAGTTTTGCATATTTGTGCAGTGTCCTTTGGACATGGCTTTCCACAGCTGGGTGTGATATGATTTTTGGCATTGTTACTATGGAAGCTAAGCAATCTGAAAGGAGCCAACTCAGACCTATGCTGCTCCAGTCACAAGAGACTGCTACACAGTCTCAAAGAGAAAAAGTGTCCAGTGTGGCTGAGCCACTTCCATAATCTCACTGTAAATCACTTTTATCTATCAACTTAAATCTCTGATTCCACAATACATGTGCTATCAGTATTTGGGCATTTACTGCTATTTGCTCTGAAGTTCTCTTTAAGTGTAGGAATATTGCTGTGGGTCTATTTTTGTGAACACTATGGGACTCCCACACAGTATTCATAAAGCTTTAGCAGGACAGCCTTTGTATGGACCATGTACCTACCTTGGTCTTGTACCCCAGTGTCTATGGGGTACCAAAAGCTCAGCAGGCCCCACTGATGATTCAGTAGACAGCCAAATGTGATGCACCATAGGATGTATGCATCCCATATAATGTGCCCCACATGGTCAGGTTTTCATAAGGAAAATTGAAACCTCTGGAAAGTCACAGCCTTCATGTCCCAGCTGAGTCAGAGCACTCTCCTTTGCTTTCCCAGGTTCTGTGCAGGATATAGTGCACAATTATGATACGAAACAAGCATTGCTCTGCTGCTTTGATCTTCCTTTTAATAGCTACTATGCACAGATCATTTTCCCAGCCACTTTCAGGCTTGGCTTCCGTTAAACAAGTTTTGCTCTGTGAGGCAGCTGGCAGCTTCATTGCTTGCTGCAGGAGAGTATGGGGTGCCTCAGGATAAGAGAAAGAAGGCTGATGCTGGTAACATGCATCAGACAGAAGAGGAGGTTATGATGCTTTAGGCTTGCCAACCAAAGAGGATGAGCCCATGTGTCAGGGGTTCATGTGAGTCTGTGCTCATGGAGCTACAACTGCCTGCTGTGCATGGCATTCATTCTCCCTTGGAAGGAATACCTGGGAGATTTTGAGACACAAAGCAATGGCATTCACTGCCCTAACACCAACACAGCATGAAGAGCTGCCATGCCCACAGCTGCCTGATGGCAGCTGGAAAATGCTGCAGCCTATGTGAGCAGTTGGCTGGGGTGGGAAGGGAAGATCCCTTTGATTTGTCCCAAAGAATGTCTCCAGCATGTTCCCAGCAGTGCCATGCACCCCACAGAGACTCACCCAGTGACCCCATGGCATGGGATGCTCAGCACCAACACGGTGAGCATCACAGCACTGAGCACATACATGGTGGAAAACTCCCAATGCTTTCCTCGGGAAAGCTCTCCTGTAGAAGGCTGTTGTTTGTGGAAATGTTCCATTTCATGCCAGGTAGTGTGAATCTAAAGGAAATAATTTTGAAAGCACATCCACACAGGCATGTGAGGCAGTCTGGAGTCTAAATAACACACCTGCTCTCTGGGCAACCTCTCCCTCCATATGTCCTCAATATCTGACCCTTTCACAATATATTTGTGGGGAGGCATACACATCAGGAAAGAGGTGAGGGAGAATTCCTCTCTCCAGCACTATGGGCAAGCATGGTTCTGCACAAGACCTGCAAAATTTCTGCTGTTAAAGTTATAAAAGGAGGAGCAAAGAGAAAATGAGGCAGCCCTCGCAGCTGGTCCCCCTCTACCTTGGCTAAAATGTGCTAGGGAGCAGGGAGATGTCAATGGGGCTCAGAGAATTATTAACTGCCCCTGTCAGGTTTTGTGCCCTCAGATTCTCAGAGCAATGGTGCACTGCAAGACTACAGGAGTGCAGCATAAAAACCCTGTTGGTGCTGAGAGAACCACAGCACTTTGTCCATGGAAGGCAGTGCTCTGTGAACACCTGTAAAGCTATAGCCAAGTTTTCTCCTGGGTTTCTTCAGCCCTGAGGCTGACACAGCATAAGGGCATGAACGTTGGACCTCCAAAAATGTTGTTTATTTAATTTTAATTTTTTTTTCATTATGTTTATTTTTTTTCTCCATTGCAGTTCCAGTGAAAAATTAGCCCAAGATGTCTAACTGTAGTTACCACCTGATAAATTTCTGACATCCCAATTCTATTCACTGTGTCTTCAAGGTCTCATTTTGCTAACTGGACAACGTAGTCCTTGCTCTCTAGGTTGGGAAGATTAAACTGAGCTGTCCCCCACACACACCTGGCAGCTCGGCAGCTCCCTCACTTGCAGTGCAATTAATGAAATCTCTTTTCCTGGATGACAGTAGAAAGTCACCTCCCCTCCTCATGTCCTTGAGTACACACTCTCTATACGAGGTCACTTAATTCTTGTAGTGCAAAAGGGGCAAGTAAGGATCATCCTCAGCATGGAACTCATATTTTGCCTCTATTTCTCGCTCCCCAGCCCAAGTGAAGAAAAAGAGCATTTGGGGAGGAGGAAGGCAGATTCCCCCTCCCCAGAATGTGTGCCCTCACCAATGGACACATAGGTGTTTGCTTCCTCTAAGGACATCACCTCTGCTACCTCCCTGACTATAAGAGTCAAGCTTCACCTGTGCCACCCTGCAGGGCTGGCATCCTGTTTCTAGGACAGAACTACAGCTTCTGTGCTGCTCTGAGCTGTGCCTGGTGGCTGAGGCCCCCGAGCCAAGGATGAATCACAGCACTGCAGCACAGCTACCCTGCAGTGTCCTCTGCTATGAGGTTCATCCCCAGACATCAGCCCAAGGCCATGGCACCTTCCCCCTGTCCTCCATCCTCCCTTTTATTTTGTGACGTGACTGTGCATGGCATCCCTGTGCCCTGACATCCATCTGACCAGAAAGTATTTAGCATTTACAGACCTAGAGGGCAGTACATCTCATTTGGCATCAGCAGGAAAAACTCACCAACTTTGTAGGAAAATTTATGTGTTACTGTGTGTGAGTTTACTTTTGTGCAATTTTGGCACCATCCTAAGTTTTCAGGGTTTGCTCTCACCTGCTTTTTTTAATGCAAGGAAGATGCAGTTGTAAGATGCTGCCAGCATGCAGTGCCCTCATATAATGTAATTAACATTTTCACCACTGGATGCTACTGTTGCTCCAAACATCTTCAGGGGAACGCCGGGCAATGCAATCTTCTAATTATTTAACCTTGAACATAGCTAAATCAGACAGTGATCTATGGGCAGGTGGATCACCTATTTATTGCCTTTCTATAGCTAGAAAGTTGTTATACAGATGTAAGAGAATGCCTGCTTTCAGCAACATTCAAACAAATTACTGAATTAATGGTACTGAGTTGAGATTTTAGTAACAAAGAAAGAAGTGTGTTTTTAAACTATTAGGTTTGGGAATTCTAGCACATGGCCCAAGACAATAAAAGGATTTTGCATTTATTATACTAGTGATGCACAAAGCCCAGGAATAAGCTACATTTTTGGATACCTTCAACCACTTATGCTGCACTCTTTAATTCACCTCTCCTAGAACAATTAATAAACCTTACATGTAAGCAATCTCTTAAAATTTATTTTTACTATAATTTTTATTATTTTTAAATTTCTATTTATATTTTTTATTTTTATTATATTGATGTGCAAACTTCATTTTCAAAAGCTTCTCAGATCTCTGATTATTTTTGCTTGCTCTCTACTACATGCTCCCCCCTCCAGCCTTTTGGTATGGATCCCACAAATTCTGTGCATGCAGCTTTCACTGATGTATCCTAAAGCAAAGTCTTCCTCTCAGATAAGCACAGTTGTTAGAGTTGAGATGTGCCCAGAGCAATTCATCTTTTATTGATTGCCACCTCTATGGAATACTTCCCTTGTGCACATTGTGTTGCAGGAGCTCCTGCTTTCATCTTGTGCAAACAAGGAGAAAAGTCTTTTAAATATGCATGATAATATGGACACCACAAGGGTGGACTGTATGTCCACATATAGGTGGACACAAACGTTACTATAGTCTAGTGAAGCTGACAGAAGTTTCAGTATGTGGTTGCACACCAGTTGTCCACAAAGATGTTTCTACAGTTTTTGGTGTTTCCTTTTGTTTCTTTGCAGATTGCAGGAAACATTCAGCAACTTTTCCTCCAGCAAGGCAGAGTTTTCTTACAGTATCCTTACATCTGTAGACACAGTAACTTGTTTAGGCTTTACCTTATGATTCCATAGTTTCGTTATCTCCAAGTAAACATCTCGAAGAACAGGTTCTGCACACTTTTCTGAAATCTCCATGTGATTTTTCAGCCAATTTGTCATGTCTGAAAATACACCTATCTTGAAATCAGAGGTAAAACTCCTGCTTTAGTGAAATGTGTCTGTAGACAGTATTCGAATAGGGAACTACTCATGGGGAATTTACATTGCTTATTTTAGCTGCTTAATGTAAATGATTAATGCTCTAATATGTCCCATTTAGGTTTAGACATCACCAAGTTCAATGACCTGGTCACAAGTAGGTCATCTATTTTACTCTGTTTTATTCAGTCAGCAGGAAGAATGATACACTTCCAAAGGATTAAGCCAACTAATCTATGAAGGAAACCTAACCCAGAAATGTATGAAACTTCACTGGCGTGTTGAATAGCAAAGGAAAGACTTCATCACTGTGCATGTCAATTCAACATGGAATTATTAAAGAAAAAAAAGTTTTCTTTTGACTCAAGGTTATTGTTTAAAAAGTGGTTCTCCATAATTTTTCCCTTAATTCTGACTACTTTTTTACCCTCAGCTGGCATGCAAATGTTTCTTCGTATTTGAACCTATTAATCTAACTCTACTTGCTTGCTGGCAAAGCAGTCTACACTTTTTGCTATATACTTATGCCTGTTGTGATGATTTACACACCAGATTAACATTAAGGATAATAAATTAACAAAGTGTAGCTCCAAAGTGCATACTCCCTAGTGCTTTAAATTAAAACTGTCTGTTGTGGGCAAGAGGTTGACCGGAGTAGAACTTCACCCTGCAGGCACATTTTTCACCACCCCATCTGTTGCCCCAGATACTAGGGATAGAAATGCCCATTCTGCTCATTTTTCTTTTAGGGTATCAGGTTTTTTTTTTAAATGTTTTTCATGTATTTTCTTTCTCGAGACTGCTGCAAACAACATATGAAATGCAACATTCAAACCAGGGCACAGGAGTGGAATGTGTGCTACAAGCCAGAGTATATATAAAATATTCAAGGAATGAATACATGTGTATTCAGGTCAAGTAAAATGAGGGTCCCTGTAGTCACTTCCTTTCTGTGACTGTCACTTCTTTTCTGTGACTTGAACATGTTGCTACTCCTCAGTAATTTTTTTCCTGAGACTTCTTTTAGTTCTTCTCAGCTGAAGAGTTTGTGGTCTGGCATTTGGTCCCTGGAATCTTCTCCATGTGATCAGCCATCACCTCACACCAATCCTCTTTCCAGTAACTTGAGGAAGCAGCTTTAACCTGTTGTAAGTTGGTATAAGACTTGCAGGATACCCAGAGTGGAATATTTCAGGTTTAAAGTATCAATTTACCCAATCTCCCTGGATTTAAATAGGACTGTTTCCCAATTTCTTTGGAATTCCCCATGAGTTAATCTAAGTGAACTTTTTCAGAATTTCAGCTCTTTTTAGATTAGCTCTGAAAGCTTTGGGGAGGTGAGTCCATTTGCAGACCAGAGCAGCATCCACAACAGCTTTCCCCTCAAGAGCTTTCCCCTCTTCCTTTCTCCTTCTTTCTCTTCTCTTCAGGACCATTATTTCCTGCTATAGGCTGAAAAAAAATCTGTTTCCATGAGAAAATGGAAACATAGGGCACAGATTA
Organism: Florisuga fusca; assembly: GCA_038090715.1. Lineage (NCBI taxonomy): Eukaryota > Metazoa > Chordata > Aves > Apodiformes > Trochilidae > Florisuga > Florisuga fusca. The sequence continues at coordinate 5,062,451 of JAAWXA010000021.1, read as the reverse complement.
CTGTGATTTATTTCCTTTTATTAAATCCATCTGATCTTCCATCCTGGCATATGCAGGGCCAGCACAGTCTCTTTCAGTGGTACCCAACTGCAGAATTCCCTCCACACACACTTCTCTCTCTTTTTTCTTCCCATATTCTCTGTGTGGGACTGAAGCAGTGAAATGCCTTTTTGCCACACCTGAATCTGCTCAGCGTGACCAATACATGAAACTTCAAACTTCTCATGTCCCACAGAAATTCACCAACTCATGGAAGGTGTAAACTGCTAGAAAGTAAATATACAGTCATGGTTTTAAGCTTTGCACACAGAAATACAGGTCTAGCTCAGTGATTGTTTGAAAGCTGAGTGGTTTTACACATTCACATTGATCATTTCATGTAACTTGTCAAATGCACATTCCTGAAATATTTCTGAGCAGAAAATTTGTGGTTCCCTGCTACATCATGTGACAAGCTAGCACGGCCCAAATGCCTCCCCCAACAGATGTAGGATCTCTGTAGGGTCTGTACATCAAATGGCAACATCCAGGCTTCAGGTGGTACCAACAGGGGCTGAGAAAGAGTTGATTATGGGTCTCTGCTGTTAGATCTTAGCAACGTGTGGAATGAGGATATGGGGGGGGGGAAACACCCTCAGTTTTCCTGTTATTGAATTCCACCACAACCCACATGTCTACTGCTACATCTAGAAAAGAGCTCTGGTTATTCCATCGTGTCATGTCCACGTTCTGACAGTGATTGTTTCAGACACTCCCTTGCACAATGTGGTCCAGCCACCCCTAGGACCTCACCTGTGTCTGTGGCAGAAGTTCCTAAAGCTTTTCAAGGCACCATGGCTGAAAAAATTTCTCACTGGTTGGTTCAAAAGTGTCTCTCAGAGGCAGGTAAGTGATATCAGATTCCTTCTGGTTCAGGAGGGAATCACTACCCTCCACAACCTTTCAGGTGTCTTCTTCTTCCCAAGACAGTCACTGGGAAGCTGTAGGTGGTGGTTCCTCTAGTAGTCAGGAGTCCTGTAAAATATCAAAATTAACTTCTGGCTCAGGATTTTCCGGTCTGATTCTGCACACTCCCTAATTCCTCCTGTCTTCAGACCTACCTTAGGCTCTGTCTCATGTACATCATATTACTGCTCACATTCAAAATGCTGATATTTATATAATTCACAGGAACTGAAAAATTAGGATATTTAATATTATAATTGAGACATATATCCCCTCTCTGTCTCTCAGTGTGCCTGTTGTCTTCTCCATTACTATTTTTTATCACCACACACATTTCTGCCAGCGCATAGCATAAAATGAATAAAATGAAAGCAACACCATTAAACAGATTTTTCTGCCCCTTTTCATAGGTCCTACCATATGTATAGAAGACTGGGGAAAGAGAGCTTGTTCCATACACATTTCCATATGGTGTTGCTGGGCCTGGCCCAGTGCTGTTGTGCAAAGCTGTTCCTTGGGGTCTCTGTGCAGGGAACTTCAAAGGGGTGAGGGAAGCTGCAGGGCTGCCCAACCACTTCAAGCCTGTTTCAGATACTTGTCCTCACTCAGTACTCAGTATTAAAGCCACAATAACAGCAGGGTCCCTTCACATAGTTCAGACAAGGTGGCAGATGGGATTAGTAGTGGGAGCAAAGTAGTGATAACATGTATTTCATGGTTTTTTTTTTTTTTTTTTTTTTTTTTTTTTTTTTTTTTTTTTGTGAGGAGTTGGGTCCTGGGAGCCCTGGCTGTTCTGAAGAGCAGAATGTTACAAAGATCTTAACGATAGTTTATCTAAGCTAATTTTCTCCTAATCTCTCAGTTTAAGTCTTGAAATTAAAATGTTCTTTCTTTCTTCTTTTATCGCAAAGTCACTCAGCAATTAGCCTGATGAAGGTTTGGAAAATTGACACTAATGAGATACAGTTCTCTTCTGACTGCTGCTATCTGTCCAAGGAGATTAGGAGAAGATGGAGAAAATTATGTTTCAAAATGGGAATGCAAAAACTGAACCTCCTTGCTGGGGCACTGGGCACATCGCCTTGGCTGCATCCAAGGTCAATTCCTCCTCTGGTAGGGGCTTTTGGGAAGAAGCACAGAAGCTAGGACCTGCTCCTCCTGCACTGTGGGAGTTGCTTTTTAGCTGAGGTTTTATCCCTGCCTGCTGCTTGTGCTACATCCCTGCTGTGCCACAGTGGACCCCAGTTCCTGCTCCCACAATTCTGTCCCTGACCCAGCTCCACAGGCACAGCTTCCCGGCCTGCCCTAGGACATGTCCTGCCACTGTAGACTTGCTAGATGATCACCAGGCTGTGTCTGACCACAGTCACTGCCCTGGACCTGATCCTGCCCCAGGCTGCTCAGCATCCTGGCTCCATGTCAGTGAGGGTTGTCCTCTCATGAAGCAGCATTGAGGTCCTCACAGCACCCTGAGGCACTTTTGGCTTTCCAGAGAAGGAAATATTCCCTCAATTAAAAACTCAACTGAGACTAGATTGGCCTTGTGTGGCCACGTGATGAAGCTGTTTCTGCCCAGCTTATTTCCAATGCATAAGAGCAGATTTGCCAGTATTTATCTTGCATCCTCAGTAAGTCAGCTTGTTTAAGCTGAAGTCAATATAAATTATGCTTGTTCATAGTGGCTCAAAAAATTGTCCACTAAGTGTTTTCTAAACACTTCAGTCAAGTTAAAATCCCTGTACTTTTAGAACAAGCAATATCTCAGTGTTAATATCTTCCCACTATGTAGATCAGAGACTTGGGGAAATGGCTTTCATGCTTTCCTTCAATGCCTTTTATAGCTTTTGACAGCTTTATGATAAAGTGTGTTACAAAAAACAGCAGGCTGAAGACACTGACTGGGTTATGTTTTTATTTGAAGTATTATTCATCTGTCATGTAATGTCACGTGTAAATATACTCACGAGTTTCCAGTGAAACAATGTCATGTGTGCAAATGGTCTCTGCTTCCACTGTGGCCTTTGCAGTGGTTGTAAGGACACAACGCCAGTGGAGAGAGGAGGGAAGTGGGGCCCATGAAGCTCAAAGCCACCCCTCCAGGTTTGTGGGTGACCCTCAGCAAAACAGAGGACTATAGCAGTGTTTGAGAGCAGTGTTTGTTACCTTTCAGATATCAAATAATAAACAGATATTTTAGAGCCATCAGTGTCAGTCCATTTCTCGTGTGAATAAATGCGCTCAGACTGACCTGCTATATAAAACTCAATTTTGAACTCAGTTGTGATGTATTGTGTGGAGATCACTTTGACATCTCCTGTTGCAGCGTGTACCTCACAGAAAGCAAACACATCTCTCTTCATAATGGAAACACCACCAAAGCTGTGTCTCAAGGAGGCACACCCTGCCTAGTTCAGGGACTGACCATGTGTAGCTGTGCAAGCCTGGGACTCACACTGTGCTCTGTATTTATGCTGTTCCTTGGGTAGATCTTACAGCCTGCATTCAATTCCTTGCTCTACAGCTACATCGCTGAAAATGTGAAAGCTGGGTGCTGGAGAGCTGAGCTGGTGTGGCACAGCAGGTCCTTCAGGCTGCCATGGCACAACAGGGTGACAGCACAACAAGAGTGGAGATAATAGCAATAAGCTTGTAGGAGAGATCTGGAAATTAAAACTAACAGGCTTGGAAAATTAATTTTGAGCATAAGGCATGAGATTTGTGGTAAGCAGGTCGTGCAGTTTGATGTGTGAGACATAGTATTTGGTGTTTTTCCTCCAAGCCCCACTGTCTCCCAGTTCTTGATTATGAATTGACAGTCACCTTGACTTTTCTTTTCTTTATAGAGTTAAGCTGTTTTGAGTCTAATGTGCATGCAATCTAGACAAGGCCAGCCCTGTGTCACAATTATATGAAATACCATTTTATTGTAGCCATTTTCACAATTTTGGAGGTTTTATCCTGCCTTCAACAGTGGCAATAAGAAGATGGCTATTTAGGGAGAGCACATCAGCCTGGCCACTTTTGCACTGCTCACTTCCCCAGCACACACAAGTGCACTAGGGCTGTGAAAGGGTAAGCTTTTGCCAAGTCCTTTTAGTATTTATTGTCCTGTTGTCCCTGAAGAAGAAAAGACTAGGTAGATTAAGAAAAGCTCTGTAAGAAGTCCTGTGAGAAAGAAAGACTGCTGGAGCTGTGTCTTTTATTCTCCCCCTCCAGAGCCATCTTGGGATGCTTCCCTCTGGCTGCTGGTCTCACAGGTCTCTGTTCTCTGGTCTGCTGTCCTCTCCTTTCCTCCTGCTCTGCCCTGGGTGAGGGATCCATCTGGTTTGCAGGCTGGGAGGCTGCAAGCACCGCATAATGAGCAGCCAGAAGGGAATTCACTGTCAACAGACCAGGCGGCTGAACTACAGCCCCTCTAAACATTAATTGCACAGCACCTGGGGGTGTTCTGGGGTGAAGCACATAAACATCACGGGGAGGGCACCAGCATTTCCCCCAGCTTTGATAAATGTGCAGATGTCCCTCCCAAAGGGTGCCAGGTGACTGCGAGACAGCGTAATTGCAGCATGAGGTGGCAGTTGCTACAGAAACGGGTGCTGGGAGAGCCAAGCAATTAGACAAGTAAAAACCACGGAAATCATCCATGTGTAAACTGATTTCCTAAGCACCCACACCTCCTCTTATTGTATACATTTGTGTGCAGATACATAGAGCATATAAATAGGTGGAGTATTTATCATTGGCCAGCTTAAGAAGTTGCTTTTTAATTATTTTTTTTTGGGGGGGGAGGGAGGAAGGGAGTATACATCCTCTTTAAAAATGAAAGCAATGACTACTTAGAGATGAGGAAAGCTTTGCTAAAAGGTCTGCCTTTTCCTGTTCTTATTTATTATTTAGGCCCTCAGCTGATGTATTTAACACTGCAAGGCCCTTGAAGACTCTAGTTTGAAAGAAATACTCTGCACAAAATCAAGCTTCATCACAGGAGAAGAAAATATCTTCAAAACTTAAATGATTTTTCACAATTAAATAAACCTCTTTGTCACTGCTCTGTTCAATAAGGAAAAATAATGTGCAGCATGATTTTAATTTCTTCAAGACACGTGTTTTATGGATAGCCCAATTCCCCTCTCATTTTCTCTTTTGGTAGCAGTGAATACTTCACACCAATTTGTTGACTCTGTCTGTATCTTGGTATACAGAAGAAGAGAATGAGGTGTGTTATCTGTGATACTTTCATTTAATGCTGAAATTGACTGAAAACACAAAGCCATCTACTGTTTTACTTCATAAACCCGAAGGATAAAGCATAGAAGACCTGCAAAAGAAATCATAAACTTTGTCCTAGGCTATTTTAAATTGACAGCAGTGGGTAATACATGAAGTGGAAAGCACACTGGAGGCACCATTGTGTACTGTCATTGCAAGAGAAATAAAAATCCAGAGTTCAGTGTTCAGAGAGAACAGCTGCAAACAGTAGTTCCTCACCTAGACAAGCAGGTACTTAAGTAGGTACTTGATTAAATGATTAATTATCATGGGTGTGTTAGGAGATGAATTGCAGGACATGTTGCCTTATGGCTTTTGAACTCACACACTCTTTTGTATCCTCAAACTACAACACCTCAAGAGCTGTGTGGGTAGCTGGGCTGTGATGCATTGATTTTTCCTCGTGGCGTGGAAGGGGGTACCTACAAAGGCTTTCAAAGGAAGAAATAGACCAGGCACCTGTCCATCTTCTAAGACTTCCTTACTGGTGCTGAGGAGCATTTTTCAGGATGGAGTCTAAATTTGTCCTTGGTAGTAGTCCCTTACCTTAGTGCAAAGTGAGTGGCATTAAGTGTACCACATCACTGCTCCAAGGCAGGAGCCCAACGTACCCACCTGGCAGAGTTTTAAAAGGACAAGCCTGTGACCCAAGTTCTGGCCTGCATTGCTGGGTCCTGTCTCTGGAAAGCTGACCAAGATCCCATTGCTGCCATACTCAGCTTGGAGGATGTGGGAAATAAGAGTAACTTGGCTTTGTGCACTCATGGCTGTTTGAGGGAAAAATGGAGCAGCTGGGACTTGATGAATGGAAAAATAACTGTACACAGGAGGGTCTGGGACAGGTGTGTGAATGGCTGCATTGCAGAGGGAGATGTGGAAGTTTAACAAACCCAGATTGTAGCTCCGTCCCCTGCTGTACTGCACACCGTGAGTTCTGGAAAGAGCTTTAAATTATTTAGTTTCCAGCCACTTCCAGCTAGCACCAAGAGGCAGCCACCCTTGCAGTGTGGTACATCAACATGCCTGCAAGGACTTCCCTCCAAAGTCATCACAAAGGAAAGCCACCTTGCTGACAGCACGCTAAGAATGCTCAACAGCCTCTGCTGCTGTGAAGGGAGCAGAACCTGCACTGAAACCAAGTCTGACTATTTATCAGATTCATACTAGAAACTCAGACTGTTTATTTAATGAAGTAAGGGGAACGAAAAGTATATGGTGCACAAGCACAGTTTCAGGAGAGAAGGGGAATTTTTTCAGGCACAGAGGTTTCACAGCTATTGACCCAGTTCACATATTTGTTTATCCATCTGAAGAGCTGCTGCTGTCGTGAGGACTGATGCTGGAGCTCTTGAGCTGCAAGAAAGAGCTGAGAGCTGCAAAAATTTGGAAGGAGGGTTTAGACATCTAGATGTGGCCTCGTTCCTGCTGTAGAAGGGCAGGGTACTACTCTAAGAGGCAAATTTTCTCCTTTAGGTTACTGTTGAGGTAAATTCACATACACTGCTTGCAGTCAGCCAGAGATGTTGCTTGTTCGTCACTTACACACAACCCCCCCCCCAGTGATGGTGTGGGCAAATACAAACACCATTATCTCTGAATTTAGCACAGACACTGATGCATAATTCAGGTGCAAAATATAGAGGGTTTTGCAAATGAAGCAAGTGCCTGGATTTTCTCTTTTGTGGGAGAAGTCAAACCAAAACCCACTCAGGCTGGGGACAGCAGGCGGCTGACTTTGCAGAACCACATCTGTGCCTCCTTGCTGCTGCTGGGGGGTGGTGACTGACTTCTTGTTTTCTGAGATCTTCTGGTAGAAATTTAGGCTCACTGAGCAATTAGGTAAATCCAGTGCTGGTTTTAAACAAATACATACATGGCGGGAAAGGAAGTGAGGAGGCCTGGTTTATATGCTTTGTCGTGGCTGAAATTGGAAGTACAGCCGCTCTGCTTTGGTGAAATTTCAAGGCAGGATTTTGCAAGGAGTTTCAAAACAAGCTTTGTAAGCTCAGGTAGGAACCATGTTAAGAGATGGAGCGTAGTTTGCTTCACACCAGTCTGAAGGAAACACGAGTTATATCTGATTTGTGCATCTCATGTTGGAAACGTATTTCTAAATGAGATTGTGCTGGAACCACCTACTGACTGGGTTCTGGCAGCAGGCAGCAGACAGTGTTACTTGTAAAAGATTAATGAGATGAATGAATCTTTAAGCTCAGCGTTTGTAGTTCAATTTGCTGCTCTTATGTTCCCTTTACACTGGCTAACTCAGTGAAAGGCCTTATCAATGAAAACAGTGATATACTTAGAATCCTGAAACAAAGATCATCTCTCTCTAAGAGGCTGGATGCCACATTATCAGGGAACTACGAGGCTTGACTTTTTGTTCGAAAAATAGGGAAGGAAAAAATGTCTACTGAGGGAATTTAAAGGCTGGAGTTCTACAGTTCTACAGCTTGCATTATGCAAGTGAGCAGCCTTTCGCAATAGTCTTTTTCTGCTTTCAAAATCCGTAAACAATTTGCAGCAGTTTTAGTTAACTGTGCCAGCTTTTTTTTCTCTTTTGTAACCTTTTAGTTGGACTCCAATATATTTCTTTTGGTCTTTCGGTTCTGGTGTTTTGGGGTTTTTTTGTCTGCTTCTAGCAAATTATTTATAATTGTTGTGTTTCAATTTACCAATAATAAAGCCATCTTGGTAGTACCTAGTCATTTCACAAGAGTATACTTATAGTTAACTACAATTTGAAAAGCAATTGTAGATCCTGTTTCTTAATTACTATGTAGTAACTGTGCAGCACTGCAGACTTAAAATAGTTGTGAGTTACTGCAGACATGACCTCATTCTATTCCTAGGATCAATTTTTAGAATGTGAAAATATTCCAGTTAGTACCTTTTCAGAAATACAGCTTTTGTGACTAATTAGCAGCAATTAGTTGTCATGGATGTAGTTTAGCTAAAGCTTTATGCACAGTTTACTTACTATAGCAATAAAGGTGCTTGCTGCAGATGGTAATGCATATGACAAAGAAAGGACTGTGCTCCAAGTAATGTTTATGTCTTGAATATACTTTAGTATATAATTCATGGCGTTGTAATTGAGCAAATGCTGTCAAAGGAAGCTGTGGTACAAAAGTAAGTATGTAATGAGAAGTTAGAAACATTTATTCTGCTCACAAGAGAAAGTAAAGACCAAGGGTGGGAAAGTGGGGAAGAAAAGGAGAAAGGCAAAATGTTCCTAGATATACAGGAGTTTCAGGAACTTTGCAAAAGGGAAAAATAGTGACATTAATATTTAATTAATAATTGCATTATCTCATTGCCTTTTATGTGCTGAAGCTTACAGCATTCATGCGCCTGTGTATGTATCTATGCCAGATTTCTTCTCCCTCATATAAAATAAGCCTTGTTATGAGTTTTGGGGTCTTAATTAAAATAAACAGGTAGGTAGTCTTCCCCCACCGGGAAATGATGAAATAACCAGTACACAGACCAAATGCAAACCCATTAGGTGCTCTAGCTCTCCCTCTAGTGCCTCTGCAGGAGATTTAACTATTTATTTATTTATTTATTTTGATTTTTTTTTTACCTCCCCCCTCTCACGAATCTATTTATCCCACACATGCTAACAGCTGTACAGAGTGAGTGTTAAACACTGATATGATCAGCTGGGAGGCAGGAATTCCCAGCTAGCAGCCTTTTGCATGCACCCAGTCTGATTAGTTAAAGGAAATGAGTTTTGTGCTGGTGGGTGTCATGAAGCCTGGTCGTTTGATGGAAGGTTTAGTTCCTGCAGGAATTTTGGCATTTAGCTCCAGACAAATAACTGTCTTACCACCGTGCAATGCTCAGGGAAGCTTCACTGTGATGAAGTACTGTGCTGTACATCTCCATCTCCTTTTGAAGCCATCTCTAACAGCCCTGCCCTAAATACACAGACAACCAAATGATTAGAACTGTGGAGTAATTGTTTTCTACAGCCTTTAACCAAATCAGAGTTTAATTGCCACTTGCAAAAGTGACCTTGGACTTGACACTTGGGTATTTAAAGGGGTAGAAAGGCATCTGCAGATATTTTCAGCAGCATGCTGCACTTTCCCTGCAGTGAGGTGGGATTTTGGAATCCCATTAAGCATCTGCTTATCTGGCCCAGCTTGTACTTCGGTATGATCTTGACCTGTAGACACTGTGAGGTGTGAATGATTTATTTTCCACAATGGGCTTTAGCAGGATGTGAGTCAAAACTATAGACTCTTTGATTTGCATGTCAGCTGATACCCAGCCTTAAAGAAGTACTCAGTGCCTCTTTTTGATGGTACAGTTAATTTGGCACAGGCAATGCTGCTCTTAGGGGTTTCTAATACTGCCTCAGGTGGGACGTGTTGCACAGAATTTCTGACTTGAAGTACATCCCTCTTTGGCTGTCAGGACTTTGATCCAGTAAGTGCTTTCAGGGTAAGCCTAGAACATAAGGCAATAGCATAGAGGGAGTGTGCTGTCTGTTTTCCTTCCTCTAATACCCCACTCATACCCATCTAGGATATGGTAAATACAGGTTAATTGAGCAGCTACAGTTTTTACTTACCTGTGACACTGTTGGTTCAGTATGTACCTGTCTCTCCCACTGAAGGGATTTTGAATTTGCACTTTGCTGGAGAGTGCCCAAGCCAGAAGGTGATGAGGAAGGAGCTACCAGGTGAGCCAGTGAGCAGCTGCATACTGCCATGTCATCAGGGCTGTCATGCAGGGAGATAAAAATGGCTTCTATCTGTTTAGCTATGTCACACTGAACATGTAATAATGTTAGTGGGATGCAGCTGAGTGACTAGGCTTTTCTTTCACTAAAATTTGATGTCAGACTCTTGATCCTGTGAATTTTTCATGTGCAGTGGAACCGTTTCCATTGAAGGAACTGAAGTCCCTTCCTACCCCACAGCAGGGCAGCTCCCCCTGAGCTTGGGACAGCTTTATGGGAGAAAAGGCCTTAATTCCCCACCTAGAAGAGGGACTTGAACGCAGGTTTAAGTCGGAAAATGACTCAAAGCTCTGAATGAATGGAAGACATTCGGTGCCAAATAAAGTACTACAGCTCTAGTAAGGCAAAGGGGTTGGGACTGATGTCTTCAGCACTTTCTGGTGTTGAGGTTATGCAGTCTACATGATGCAGGTCTAAAATGCTTCGGGACTTGGGTTTCTCAGTAGACACAGCCCACCTAGCACATTCCTAGTTGTATAGTCTTGTCTGTGTTTGCCATTAGATGAGCAAAACAGCTACCCTGGACTAGTACAAGCTATCATTGTCCCATTCAGCTCAGTGTACATAGGAATTTGGAGGTAATTGCATTTGTAACTATGGCAGGAAAGCTAAAGAGCAGCAAGGTTCTTAGAAAAATAATTAATTGTCTTAAATCTTGATTCCTCAATGACCTTGGCAGTATTAATTCTTTGAAACCTTGGCTTTTATTAACTTCTGACTGCCTTGCCTGTTATAACAGCTGATCTACAGGGAATATATTTTTAAAGGGGGCTCTGCTACACAGCAGGAGATCTGACCTATCTGTATGGCAGAGAACAAGAAGACTCAAGTGTTTCAGTGTGAAATGAAATGTGACATACAGCTATAATGTGAGCTCTTTCTGCACTTGCCACTCTTACTTGTATTTCCATAAGATAGATCTCCCTTGCATAGGACAGGACCAGTCCCCCTCAAGACAAAGTATTTTGAAGTCCTGTATTTAGGCAGGCAATCTGAAGGCCAAAAAGTCTTGCCTTCTATACATGTACATTTATTTTTATCTTTATAAGTTACTGAAGGAAACAGGAAGTCACGGGCACAGAGCGCAGTAGCTCAATACAGCCCTAGTCCCATTGGCCTTCACTTTTGTCCTTTTTTGTAAATATAAGAAGACCTTCAGGACAGATTCAGTGTTTTCTTCTCAGATCATGTGTTTATATTCTATGATGACAATTGGAGCCCGTAAGCAACACTCAGACTGCTTTTAACAGGCATGGGTTTGAGTAACAGATGCTCATTACAACAATTCCATCTCCTCTCTAGTTGGGGCTATGTGTAAAAAGGGAATATGTCACCCTATTTGGAGATCATAGAATCATGGAATCGGATGGGTTGGAAGGGACCTCAGAGATCATCAAGTCCAACCCTTGATCCACTACCGCTGCGGTTACCAGACCATGGCACTGAGTGCCACATCCAGTCTCTTTTTAAATATCTCCAGAGACGGAGAATCCACTACTTCCCTGGGCAGCCCATTCCAATGCCTGATCACCCTCTCGTAAAGAAATTCTTTCTAATATCCAACTGAAACCTCCCCTGGCACAACTTAAGACCGTGTCCTCTTGTCTTGTTGAAAGTCGTCTGGGAAAAGAGACCAACCCCCACCTGGCTACACCCTCCTTTCAGGGAGTTGTAGAGAGTGATGAGGTCTCCCCTGAGCCTCCTTTTCTCCAGGCTGAACAGCCCCAGCTCCCTCAGCCTCTCCTCATAGGATCTGTGCTCGAGTCCCTTCACCAGCCTGGGGAACCTGCTCCAGCACCTCAATCTCCTTCCTGAACTGAGGGGCCCAGAACTGGACACAGTACTCGAGGTGTGGCCTCACCAGCGCTGAGTACAGGGGCAGAATCACTTCCTTGGACCTGCTGGCCACACTGTTCCTGATCCAGGCCAGGATGCCATTGGCCTTCTTGGCCACCTGGGCACACTGCTGGCTCATGGCCAGCTTCTTGTCGATCCAAACTCTCAGGTCCCTCTCTGTCTGGCTGCTGTCAGCCACTCTGTGCCCAGCCTGTAGCGCTGCATGGGGTTGTTGTGGCCAAAGTGCGGGACCTAGCACTTGGCCTTGGTTGTTTTTTTTTTTTAATTATTTTTCACGTACATAAAAAAAGTCATGATGAGATGGTGGGTTTTGAGTGTCTTCTTAGGTAAAATCTTTTCACACAAGACAGCTGGGGACTTGGCTGAGTTCTGATTCCACAAGTTGCCCCATTGCCACTCTGGGTGGGACAGAGATGTTGGGGAAACTGAACTGCAGTGTGCCTAAGGGAACTGGGAAGGGGGGGTTAATAAACTTACTGAGTTCAGCAAAACTGGTACAAGGTTGCACACATTAAGGCTACATCTGTACTGAACCTGGCGTTCCTCAGCGGGGTGGGTGATGACCAAGTCAGGGCAGTGCCATGGACTCACCTGGGCTGGTGGGAGTTGCACTGGCAGAGAATACTGAATCAGGTCTCCAGATACTGATCACTAGCTCTTCCTTTTTGGGATGTGCTGGTGAATTATCCCTGCCCCTAAAAGAAGTAGTGAGATGCTGACAGCTTCACTGCTCTGCAAGTTGGTTCCTGACAGGCATTTTAGGGCTCCCAAGGCTGCTGCTAGTGGGAAGTAGCTGCAAAGGGAGGCAACTTTTAATGCTGTTGATATTCTATCACTGTGATTACAGATGATGTATCACATATCAGCTACTCAGTGGGACTTCAAGTGGAATACTGTGGGGAAAAAAAGCTATAATTTTTTTCCTTAAAAAAAGAGCAGGTATACCTTCTCAGACATCCAATTGAGTTTATTTTTTGAAACCCTCATAAAACATAACTGAGATATGTGGGTTGAGCTTGTGGCTAGACTTGTATATTTGAGCAAATTAATTTCTGTGCTAGGAGATAAAAGAAGGTATAAACACGCAGGGAAACATTCAGATCTGCTTGCTATTTTTACAGCACTGTTGTAACAACATCCTGCTGCAGCTATGCTGATTAAAGCATATAAGCAAGCATTCCTTTACCCCAAAGGGAGGACACCCAAAAGCTGGCATTCCTCAGCTACTTCATAGATTGAAAAATACCTGGATTTGCTGCAGCTGTTCGCTATCCAAAGCAAGGGCATCCTGAGTTGGCACCTCCTGGCTCGCTATTGTGCTCTGCTTTAGCATGTGACCACGCATGCTGAAGGCTGGTGACAATTTGGCTATTCACACAGCCCCACGCTGTGGAGGCCTTGCTGCTCGTTCTGCACAAACATTGATCTTTTCCAACAAACGAATCCATAGATGTCACGGCCAGGGTTTTGAAAAGGGTGGAGTAAAAGATCTACTTGATAGCTTAGTCTTCCCGGTAAAGCAGCTTGCTGGGCAAACTACGAAATGAAAACTTCTTTGCACTTAGCAGTATTTTAATAGAAAGCTAGGACAGCCGGTGGTTTTCAGCTGTTAAAAGTCTTCCTAAAGCAGCCACGCTGCCTCGGTTTGCCTAGAGTAAGTCTCAGAGGGAAAACCTCGGAAGCCAAAAATAAATTCAGAGTTTAATTTCTGCAACGCGGTGCCGTTTGCGGGGAGGCTGGGGGGTGTCATGCTTTGCTAGCGAACAAGTAACAAACAGGAGGCAGCACCGCCGACAACGGGGGCTCCCGCAGCACCACCAGGGCATCTCTTCAGCTCCACAGCCCCTTCCTGCCTGCACCGAGGAAAGCTGCCTACCGCACGGGGATGGGACGGGGGGAGAGCACCACGCCCGGAGAAGCTGAGGCTGTGGTGGGACCGGCCCCGAGGTCCGGCTTTGGGACTCCTCGTACTGGATTGCAAGCGCTGCTGTCGCCAAGGCGCCATACCCCATGAAATCCTCCGGCAGGTTCTGAGATCTTCAGCGCTCCGAAGGTAAACAACATCGGGCTGGGTCCGGGTGAGGGTCCGCAACACCCCTCTAGCAAGGGGACGGGACTGGATCGGGACTGGACCGGGCCAGGCTCTCCGGTATGCCTCACCTGGGCGGGGCGGGGCGATCCCCTGACTGACGTGGTGCCGCTCCGCCTCCCGGAGCGCGNCTTCCGCCGCCTGCACGCCCGACCCGGACCTCCCCAGCCCAGCCCAGCTCGGCCCAGGCTCGGCGCACCTTGTGTCCCCCTCCGTGCTCCCGGGGGATCCCCTCGCGAGGTAACTCCCGTGGCCGGCGTGGGAGCTGAGCGCGCCCGCCGAGGTGGCTCCGCTAGATCCCGGGAGGGGTCCCCCGGCCTGTCGCAAGGCTGCGGCTGCCGCCGCTCCGTCAGCTCAGAAAATGCGGAACCGGGGGCGGGTGCTGGCTGCCGGCCGGGGCGGGCGGCAGAGCCTGGGGCTCGCTCCGCCATGAGCGCCGCCAGTCCCCGGGCACAGGCGGTACAGCCCGGCCTTCCCGGAGGGGAGAATAAACTTTCTGGTTTGAGGCAGGAGTAAAAGTAGAGCGCTTTCTTTTTAGGAGCGTGTAACTTTTTTTTTTTTAATAACCTGCACTGTTAGTGGAGCTTATTCCCTCATCTTTCACTCTGTCCCAGCTGCTGGCAGCTGCCTCATGGCTCCTGAGCGGTACCAGGGGGTGGCACCTCCGGGCGGTCGCCTGCGTGGCTCTGTCGGCTGCGGAAGGCGATGGTGCTTCCCGGTGTGCCTTTTGCCCGGGGAAGGCTCTTACCGCTGCTCCTGTTGCAACGCTCTCCTTAAAACTTTGTGGTTTATTTAAAACAATAAAACCTTGGGGCTGCTGCCCAAGAGCGCAGTTGGTGCCTTGATGGCGGCTGACCTGAATGCGGGCAAAGCAGGACGTCTTGCTCTGAGGGCATCTCCCATGAAGGTGTAAGGCACGTATCCTCCAGGCGTCAGTCGGGGTCTATCCCATGATGGTGTTGCTGAAACGGCTTTCCACTGTTTGGGGTGATGAAGACCAGGGTCAACAACCTACTCTGAGTGTGCTCGGCCCAGCTCAGCATCGGTGCCCTTGGACCGATTCTGCTCGGTTGTGCTCGGGAGGGTCGGAAGCGTGCTCTTGTGGAGGTAGCAATGTGGGAAGCACAGGGGGTGCTGGGGGTGTAACCTTGGCTCCAGGCAGTCAAGTTCTCTCCTCTGCCAGGTGAGCTGGTTAAGGCACCAACCTTGATCTATCCTTGCCCTCTTGTAAGTGTTCCAAGGCTGCTGTAGTACACTTGTACAATTAGCAATGGCTTATTCGGAGAAGGTAATTTGGGGTGGGGCTGTTACCTCCTCAGGGCAGTTCCTTCACCCATTTTGAGGTCCAATATATACAAATTAAAAATAAGCAAAACCCCACACCCTCTTGTTGGGGACTAGCAAACAGAACCAGTCATCCAGAAAACAACGCAACTGTCAGTTTGATCAGGATTTCAGTTCCAACAGCAAGAGCATTAACAAAGATTTCAGTATTTGTCCTGAAGTTCTTTCTTTGTTTGAGCCTATTAAAAGACAAACACCATTATTAAAACTGTAGGGTCGTGAACAACTTATAGTGGAAAAGGAGAGTAAGATACTCTGGTCTTCTGAAAAGCTTTAGTGACAATGTTGATGATTTCTAGAGGCTTATTTTGCAATGGTATTAAGTTTTTGTATAAATACTGCTATGAAGAGGGTACTGTACCCCATGTTGTATATCAGAATAGTGTATCAGCTGTCACATATGTGGCTGTTACGGTGCAAAGTGCAGCACCTTCTTCCACTGCCTTATTTTTGGCAGTGATTTTGCTATTTTCTCTTTTGGGTGAGGTGAAGACCTGCAGGTACAGCAGGAAAATCTAGAATAGCCAAGACACTTGTGCCTGTTCTGTGAATGGCTTCTGATACCCTGCAGTTAGCCCTCAAAGACCCATTTCCCTGGCAAATTGAAGTGCTTGCATGGGACATTGTGCTTGGTGATGTGGTATTACTTGCTAAAACCCAGGTTGTCAGGTCCTGTCTCTGGGGCTGGCTTAAACATCCTGAATTGCCGCCTCCTAACTAGAAAATTATTTGCTTAAAAGTGTGAGTCAGAGGTTGCAGTTTCATTGTTACGATGACAGCTTTCTCAGCTAGTGAAAGTTAGGGTGGAAAGTGGAAAGTAAAAAAAAAATCTAGATTACAGTTAAGACTTCAGCCAAATTAGACAAGGCTAATCCTCAAGATGCGTGCTGTGTTTAAGTCTTCCCTCTCTATTGAGTGGTCAGATATGGTAGCAGTCCTTAAACAGTGGTTACCAGCTTACCATGAGCAGAATTAGAACCACTGAGCAGTTTTTCACTTGAGGTGTCTTTGTTTTCAGTAAAGGGATATTGGGCCTGGCTGTGTGGCTCTGCATGGTGCTCACTGTGCTTCAAGTGCTTTGGAAAGCTTGGGCTGCAGGTGTGTGGGGTCTCTTGCTTGTGATTTCAAGGACCAAAGCAGTAATGTTCACTCAAGCTAAATGGATATAATACTCTCCTGAGGTGAGGAGTCCCTTCTTTTACTGCTTTGCATTAAATCAGCATGAACAACAATTTAGGCTTTCCACTGTGTGGACTCAGTGAATGGGCTGGTAACTGCAGTTGTGTTTTCACAAAAATTCTGGCTTCCCTTGCACCCAAAAAAATAATGTACCTGGTTCTGCTTGCAAGAAGAGTCTCTCTGTGGCTTGCCACTGTTACTGTTAGTGCCAGTATGGTTCACCACTGGACAAAAAAGGATGAAACCACCCCAAGAGTAGAAGCAACGTGCTGATGTGCTCTGAATGAAGAGACTGTGCTACTGAGCAGTCTCATGAAGATGTTCAGCACAGTCATCTGGTAATACTACATCTCCAACAGTGTGTTTGGGGGATTCCTCTTACACTTTGTTAACTCTTCACTTACATAACATGGTGTATTTCAAAAGCTTTGTTGGACTCAGGAGTCCCAAAACACTACCCCTGATTTCTTGACAGAGTATGTCAGCCTTTCTTTTCCTGGAGCCTTGACTTGGGTTTCTGGGCCAGACAAAATGGACTTTAATGTTTCTTCTGTGCAGAAAGAACTTGTTGCTGGCAGCAGGACAAGATTTCCTCAGTTGTCCTAGTGGACTAAGCTGCACCTTTTTCTACTGCTTTGTTTGTTTTCTTTATCTCTAGGTGCTTGCAATAACTGTAGGTAAGAATTTTTTCCTTACCATGCAATTGTGAAATCAAACACTCCTAAGTAAATAAGAGCAGACAGCTCTTGTCAGAACTGCAAAGGAAGAATGATTTCACTGAACTGAGTGTATGTAGCAGTGACATGAAGATGAAAGGAAAAAAAAAAATGGAGAACAGTAACACCAGTAGGTCCCTTGAATAGAATCAAGGCTTCTGCTGTCTTGCATGAAAAACTCTGCAACAAGGGGGGAAATCTCATTGTTCTGTCTCAGGCTGAGGGTAGTGCTTTGACAGGGTGACGTTATGTGAGTTATTTGATGGCACTGCTATCCTCCTCCCTCAGCCAGTGCACGACTGAAATGAGATGCTGGAGCCCAGGGGATTGGTGTGCTGTGTTGGAGGGAGGCTGGAGCAGCTGATGCACAAGCAGCTGCCCACACATTGGTGCGGGGTGGTCACCCGGAGGCTGGGGCAGTGTCACCTCTTCCTGTCCCCTCCGGTGCTTGGGCTTTGAAAGGTCACTTGAACACTTCATCCATGCTTGCACCCGCTTTGAGAGGAGGGGGAGGGAGCCTGCCTGACTCTTCCAGCAGTGGAAAGAGTCTCTTGCTTGTTTGTGGTATGCATGCATCTTCTGTCCCCGTTCGCTGCAACCAGTACTGTCACATGCAGGCAAGGAAATCCTTCACCCAGCTCCAGTAAAGCCTGAGCTCAGAACTTTCGGGGTAGGGAAAGCTTAGCTAAGGATCTGCTTCCTTTGATCCTCCAAGCTGTAAGTGCTCGGGGCTTTTAAAATCCCAGTGACACTAAACTGTTGTAAGTTCTGTTTGTTCCAGTTTCCTGCACTTTGAAGCCCTGCAAAGCAGCCCATGGGTTTCCCATTCTCCCACTGCAATTGCCCGTTTAAGCAACAGCAGGCCTGAGAGGCTGGCTCTGACCTTGCTGGCTCAAAACAAAGCACTGTGCCTCAGCTGTGGTTTAAGAGCTGTGCTGGTGCTCTGCTTGATCCGATTTCTTTGTGGGTAAAGTGGGAACAGCTGGTTTTTATGGCTGAGGTTGGCTGCCATATGTTAACACCTCTCCTAAAGCTGGCCTGGGCACCAGCACTATTGAGATGCTCTCAGCTGGGCCTGGAAACTCCAGAGAATGACACCTTCCATCTGCAGGGGCTGGCAATAACCATGTAGTGCACTAGTCTGCCTTGGAAATTTTATTTGCATTAATTTTCTTGCTCCCATCTATCTTCTACGTGCATTTCTCTTTCTTGTCTTCTACAGCTGCTAAATAGAAATACAGTAGCCCTTGACTAACAGCCTCTGCTTTGTGAGCCAGATCTCAGCATAGTCCTGGGAGGAGCTGCCTGGTGAGGGAAACAGTTGTTGGAGCTTCTGAAGCTTTCTGCCATACAGTGACCCTGCTGGGTGAGGGCACCCCAAAAGCTGCTTTGGCTGCCCTGCCTGTAGTAAAGGCTGTGGTGCTGGGTAGGCTTTGTCCTCTTCCTTCAGCTGTCTGCTCCTTTAATAGGAAGGGATCATGACAATTTTTCTGGGTCGGGAACACCTCAGCCAGGACAGAGGAGTCTTGTGTGATGTGAAGGGACTAGGTTTGCCACGTAAAATCAGTGAGTCTGGGGATTGCTGACTCCTGAGGGTGCTGGACATGATGAGAGGCAAGGAGGATGTTAGCTTTATCTCTTCAAAAAGAGATGTTTCCATGGCAGCAGGTAAGTGCAGAGAGTCTTCTTGAAAGCAAATGTTTTCTTGACCAGCTCTCAGAAGAAAAATGCCCGAACAACTCCATTCTTAGTTTAGTAGGAAGGAACAACAGGGTTACTGAACTCAGCAGCAGGTGTCTGGTGGTTGTGGGTTTTTTTTCATGCTTTAAAAAGAAGATCACCTCCATGTAGGATAATGATAACCCTACTGTTGCCTCCATTGGAGTCTTTGTGTTAACACTTCTGATTTGAGTTTTGCTATATAGAGGAAAGGAGTTGTTTGCCATTGTCCTTTTAATATCCTGCAGTGAGTAAGCAGAAAAAATGTCAAACAAAGGGTGACTGAAAGGGAAAGCATGCATTATGTGAGATTAAGCACTAAATTGAAATGCTCTTGTTGAGCCAAAACTGCCACTCTGTGTCAGCTTCAATTAAGATTCCAGGGGGACAGCTTTCTCTCCTGTTAAAGGTAGGTTTCTCATATTTGAGTGTGTATGGGAGCTTTCATTAAAAAACCTTGTCTCGGAAGGTGGGATTTCTATCACAAACCTTCTCTTGGTAAGAGCTGTAGTATTAGAGCAGCTACCCATAACTTTCTGGATCTCTCCTGAAGGTTGTGACACTCCTGCCACTTCCTCTTGTTCCTCCTCCACTTTCTCCTCTGCCCTCGGTCAAGGCAGCTGAAAGAACGTGTAGCTGTGTTGTTGATAGTGGCAGTGCTACCGAGAGCTAGGATAACAAATATGAAAAAAAAAAATCATAGCCCTGCTACGAAAACACTTCTCTCTGGCAGAGGTGTAGACAGCTGTATGGATTTTTCTGCTGTTGCAGCTACAAGTGGTGGCAGTCTTCATTCACATGAGTCTGCAGCCATTTGCCCCTGGGGGTGTGGGCAGTGCAGCAGAGAGCACATGGGCTGCAAGCAAATGCTGCTGTGCAGAAAAATGCTCATTGTGCTGTTACTTGCCCCTGAACAGAAAGGGTTGGATTGATGCTATCTAGCTAGGAGCCAGTGCTACTGTTGTGGTGTGAATACTGTCACTGAAAGAGGCAGCTTTCCTGTTTCACAAGCTGACTTCTCTATTGCACAGAGCAGAGCAAAAAAAAACATCCTCAGGTGCTCGCTGACGGTGGAGTGCTCCAGCAAATGTATACACTGCCTTGGCCAAACCTGGGGTGCTCCAGTGGTTTCTGCAGAACTGAGGTCTCTAGGGACATGCTGTGCCACACACAGTTCAGAGTGAGAGGCTTTTGAACTGCACCTCCTGCCTACCAGCAGCACAACAAATGTGTGCTGAGCTTAAAAACCTCATAGGCAAAGAGGAAGCACGCTTCATGTGTGTGTATAAATATATATTAAAAAGAAAGCAAATAATGTAGTGTAGTAGAAAATTTAACAAACTAATTCGCGATTTATTAGTTTAGACCTTCTTACAGAAAAAGACTATTCTGATGAGGTCTTAAAAATTATAAAAGTGATGTTGTATGCACTTAGTTTCTGCACCTTTTCCTGGTGTTGCTCTCGTCCTTCCCAACTTACCAGGGTGGTGGCAGGGGTACTGCAGCAAGCTATCAGTATTTTGACTCCTTTGCTGGAAGGAATAGGATGTTGATGTCTGCTTCTTTCTCACTGTAGAATCCACTGGGGTCCTTCTGCTATGTTTGCTTTTTGCACATTTGTTCATTCTTTCATTCCTTAGCAAGCATCCAAATCTCTTATCTAAAGTACCATTTTTGTATTTTAGATATTTCTTTGCTCTTTGTTACCTCTGTTACCTCTAAAATAGTTGTGTCCAGCTGCAGGTCTCCATTGGCAATTGCTGACTTTCTTACAGCTCTGGGGTCTCCAGTGTCAGCCCTGTGCCCTATTCCTTATTATACCATGCCTGGGCTGCCACATCCTGTGTCTCTGCTCTCAGAGATGCACCAAGTGAAACAAAGCTGCAGGCGAATCAAAGAGTTCAGACAGAGTGAGCCTGACAAGCCTCTAGTCCTGAGGCCTTGCAAGCTTGGTTCAAAGCTTACGGCCTGTTGCTAGCCATGGCAATATTGTCCCCTGGGGTAGCAGCCTGGTGAGCAGCTGCAGCATGCTGAGGGAGGGTGGGAGAGGCAGAACAGCGTTTTTCCTGTTCTGCTTTCCCTTCCCTAGCAGCTAGAGGGGAGTGGAGTTTCACCAGAGCCCCCTAATCCCGATGAAAAGATGTACCAAGGGAGGCAACCTGGGCTGGAGTTGGTGTTTTCAGACAGGTCCTTCCCCTGTGCTTTGCTGCGATCAGAGCCCATGCTTGGCATCATCTGGGTTCATGAGGAAGAATTCAGAAGTGTTGAAAAGATGTTTTGTAAGTAATGCTTCTTAGCTGGTCTTACGGCAAAACTTAGTATGGCAAAACTGTGTTTCAGCTGTGAGCACTGGGGATGTGGCTCGTGTCTGTTTTGCTTTGTTTATTTTTTTTTTCTGAAGTACTTTAATTCTTGCAGGAGTCCTAGGGTGAGCAAAAAGCAGCCCTGCTCATTCCTCTCTCTTTGACTGTGTTCCACCTGAACGTGTATCACATCATGGCATTAGAAAGTCTTGTTTTTGATCAGAACAGCAGAATTGAAAAGACCTCCTTGGTGCTTCCACTCGAGTCACTGCTGTCTGATGTTCATTGTTGTGCTCAATAGCAGTCCAGTCCCTGGGAATATTTGGATAATAATGGACATCTGCAACCACTGGCAGGAAAGGTTGCCTTTGAAGAAGGCTGTTTCTCTAAAATTGCAGCTTCGGGTCACCTATAGTCTCTGCAGAGCAGTCAAGGGTCCTGATGAGTTCTGTTTTTTTCTCACACAGGCTCCCAGGGGTGGAGCTGTACAACAAGGACTTGCCCATAGGCATCTTTAAAGTTGCCCTGCAAGTAGGAACAAGTACTTGCAACCCAAAAGAGGAGTCAGTGGTATGAAATGGGTACAGCACAGACTGGAGTGTGTCTTGCTCTCTGGTTGCAGTATTGTTCTGTAGAAGACAGTTCCTTCAGCACAGCTCAAGAGTGTTTTGCCTGCATCTCTGGGATCTCCAGGAGCAGGCTGAAGGCAGAGCAGAAGCCCCCAGATCAATCACGATTTTTAACTAACCTACTGATTTTTTTGTGAGCTTTGATTACTGTTTGCAAAGCTTAGTTTTATGCCTGAGCACAGACAGGCTCCAATCCTCAGGAGTGGATCGCAGGCTGTTTCCATAGCACCACTCAGACTGGGCTTGGAGGTCCCTGGAGAGACTTGCTGAGCATCTGAGGTGTTTAGGGATGAGGAGCATTGGGAATATCAGCCTAGTGTGCAGGGGGGGAAGGAGCCTTATTTAGATACTGACTTTCCTGTTGCTGGATGTCACTGTCTTGGCAGAGAGGAGAAACAGGCTGTTTTGCTGCAGTGTGCTTTGATTTGAGACATGAGCTCTTAGAAGCACCATTCACACTGTGTGTTTCATCTCCTCAAAAAGCCACTTGCAGCATTGTGCTCCAAAAGGTTTTTTAGTTATTTTATTTAATTTTTTAAATGTTTTTTTTTTTTTTTAGTGGGGATTTGAGAAAAAGGATAGACCTGCAGCAAGGTCTTGTCTTTCTTTTCTCCCAGCACTGCTGTGGTACCTGCCTGGCAGGTGTTTGTTTTGTTTTCTAGTCCTCTGGGTTGTGACAATCTTTTGTGTCCACTGCCTAGGCAGATTTCTCAGGTGCCATGCAAATTTAGTGCCCTGAGTAGGTAGTGCACAGGCCCTCAAGTGAGGGATGTGGTGTGGATACATCCACCTGCTGTATCTAGAGCATTGCCATGTGGCCTGTCACCACCTCCAGAGCTACCTGAAGGATCAGGAAGCAGAAGGATCCCAAAGGGATAACTGTCTGGATATCTGAAGAAAGTAAAGTGATGTGTCTGAAATGGCAAGGGGAGGTTGTGCTGCTGCTTACCAAGCAGTTGCTCATTTCTCATCTTCTTCCTGAGTCAGACTGAGCACAGTATTGGTCCTGCTCCCCACTTCTCCCACATTTCGGGTTGTGTTTGGGCCCCTGCATGCTACCCCACCCACCAGCTCCTGCTCCAGGGTGCATGGGGACCTCATCCCCAGGCTTGGGCTGGGGGGACACACCCCAAACCCAAGGTAAGGATGGGTGTGTGATCCTGTGCTCCATGGAAGTTGGCCTTTAATTTACATAGATTAAATGCCAGAAACTCTACTGCAGCCTCTAGCTGGCTACTTCTGTTTTATGATTTAAGTGCAGTAATTTGGAAGATTTATTGTTTTCTCTTACAAATCAATCCTTAACTGCACTAAAGGTGTGTTCTGGACACACACTTTCAACCTCCTTTGAAGACTTGTAAGAAAGGAATGAACAGTTACTGCTACCATTTAAAGAACTGTTTCTAGGAATCAGTCTTAAATATTAGCCTTTTCTGAAATATATTTGCATTTCTTAACATGCTTCTATCAAAAGCTGAGGTACAGCAAGTGAGACATGTCACTGTCTTGTGAATTTGACACCTTGAGCTTTGTATACTGACCTTGATGACCCTGACCTTTGCCAGGACTGAAGATCAGTCTGAAGAATGGTCCTTTCTGGGTTCAGTGCCTTGCTCGAAAACATGTTGGCACCTTACTTAGTCTAAGTGGGAAGCTTATGCCACCCTTGAGGAGCATTAGAGGCATCCTCCTCTGATAGCTTTCTCTGTGGATTGCAGATGAACATGAGTGCTATGGTTGACAAGAGCAGTGATGAGCAGGGAGAATTAGTTTCTGCATATTTCTAAATAGTAGCAAGTGAAAACTGTTGGAATTAACAGCTGAAGCTAAATGGTTTTGGTTGGTTTGCATTCCTGTCACTGAGCAGGGTTTTTGGTGTGAAAAGTTTTTTGAAGATTGTGTAAGAAGGAAAGCAAGTGTCAGTGGAATCTGCAGAGCAGTCTGAGTGCTTCCTGCACTGGCAAGGATGTGTTTTGGGAGTAAACAGCAAAAGGGAGATCTTTACTGGAATAAATTTAGTCATCTTTCATTCTGTTCTAGCACACTGCTATGTGGAGTCTCTAATATGCTTCTTATTTACAATTCAAGAGTAAACCTCACTTTGGTGAATCACAGAAAGGTCTCTTCCTGCTCAAGAAGCATCTTTTGAGAAAGTGAAAATATGGAATGGGAAGAGGGATACAAAAGTTAAAGGGAGAACTCTGTGTGTCATCAAGAGGAGCTGAGTAGACTTCATAAGCCCTTTGTGGGGGAGAACTGATAAACTGAGAGCAAAGCAGGCATCAAGTAAAGTAGCTACAGTATTGCTTGTTCCAAGGCAATGTCACTGGAGAGGTCTTGTTTCCCCTTCATTCAGGTTGGTGAGAGCAGCATTTCTGAGGGGTGTGATGACTCCTTGATAATAATGCCATGTTACAGCTCCCTAACTCAAGTGCTAACTTGGGGATTTACAACTGGAAACAAGCAGGGTGCAAGTCAGTGCTTGGACTTTCCCCTCTTCAGTATCCTAATTCAGTTTTATGTGGCAATGCAGAACTAAAAATGGGGAATTGCATTAATAGCTGCTTACGCTTGGAATTATTCTGAGGGGTTTCTCTGTTGATGGCCAAGCTGTGATATGCCAGACCTGATGTAACAGTAACCTGGTGGATATCAGCTGGACCAATACTTAAGCATTAAGTTTGGAAAGTTCATCAGGCTAATCTGTTAGACAGAATCGATCCATTAAATTCAGTTTAGGGCATGACCACTACTTAGAGTGGCTACAAATATATGTGGTTTTGTTTGTTTACAGTTGTGAAATGGGGTGTGTGATGGGTTAGCTTGTGCAACAGGGAATGATGCTAAATGAAGGCTTAGAAGTGCAAAGCTTTATTCTTAGGGCTTGCAGTGACCTTCAGTTCCAGGTCAAATACTGTGAAGAGACAACTTGTAGAAGGAGCATGTTCTGAACCAACTGTGCACTAGAAGTAGTGGAGCTGTGCTTTTTTTTAAAAAATAAAACAATAAACCAAAACAAACAACTAAAACCACGTAAAACAAAACCTCAACAAATCCTCCTTCTTTCTTCCTTCCCCAACTCTTTAGAGCTGAAGCCCAATATCCTTCAATACACATCCTTCAAACCCACCGCACTTCATCCTTAGCCCTGTTGCTTCCATCAAGTCAGCCATAGCATAATCAGGGAAAATACCTGCTCAGCTTTGTCTTAATCTAGATATTAGATTAGACCAACTAGTCTTTCCAGTTTGTCCACTTTCATATACTTCAATACATGGTTTAACTTGCTCTTCTTACTTGTCTGTGAAATTTGAGCGAGGAGCCTAGAGATGGAGTTCAGCAAGGCCAAGTGCAAGGTCCTGCACAGGGGCTGGGGCAATCCCAAGCACAGTTACAGGCTGGAAGGAGAAGGGATTGAAATCAGCTGTAAGAAAAAGGGCTTGTGAGCGTTGGTTCATGAGCAGCTCAACATGATCCAGCAATGTGTGCTTGAATCCCAGGAAGCCAAATATATCCTGGGCTGCATCAAAAGAAGCTGGCCTTGACCCCAGCAGGTCAGGGGAGGTGATTCTTTCCTTTACTTTGCTCTCATGAGACCCCACCTGGAGTACAGTGTTCATTTCTGGAGCCCCCAGCACTGGAAGGACATGGAGCTGTTGGAGAAAGTCCAGAGGAGGGCCACAAAGATGATCAGAAGGCTGGAGCATCTCTCCTGTGAAGACAGACTGAGGGAGTTGGGGTTGTTCCATTTGGAGAAGGCTCCAGGGAAGCACTGGATTTGGCTTCCAGTATCTGGAGGAGACCTGAGAAAGAGCGCCAGAGAGGGACTTTGTAAAAGGGCATGTAGTGATAGGATGAGAGGTAATGGTTTTGAGCTGAAAGAGGATAGCTTTAGGTTAGGCAGCAGGAAGAAATTCACTGTGAGGGTAGTGAGACACTGGAACAGAGAAGTTGTGGCTGACCCCTCCCTGGAAGTGTTCAAGGCCAGGTTTGATGGGGCTTTGAGCAACCTGGTCTAGTAGAAGGTGTCCCTGCCCATGCAGGGGAGTTGGAACTAGTTATTTAAGGTCCCTTCCAACCCAAACCATTCTGTGATTCTATTCTGTGATCAGCTAATCCAAGCATGCTGATATTTAGGAAAACTTAGGCTTGTATGGAATGGACTGGTGCACAACTAGATCACGCATATATATATATATATATGTATATTAATACTGCTTGGAAATCTTGAGAGATTAATACTGTTATAATCAGAGAGAAGTGCTTCCCTGATCTGAACCTGGGGAGGTTGTAAGAAATCAAATATAGATTTCCTATCATCTCTCCCAGAGGCTAAAAGTGATGTCTTGTGTCCAAAGCCTGATCTGATGGAAGGGGGTATGCTCAAATTTTTCTAGGGTCTGGAAATCTTTGAGAACTTTTATCTGCTTGTGCGGAATAATTTCTGAACAAACTTTCTTGACCCTTTTCTTTACCTTCCTCCATTTTTGGAATGATTAGGTGTTTTGTGTCTGCCTGTTGACTTGTGTGACAGCAGTATCCCTGTAGGCTACTGTCCTGTTCTGACTGAGTAGGAGCAAATGTCTCTTAACAGGATTTACTCATTTTGAGCAGCTTTAAAAGTAATTCAAGGACATATCAATCAGCTAAAATATCAGAATACTTATTAATATAATGAGAACTTCAGTGGTCATAATACTTTAATAACACTTTATAGTAATACTTTAAAGGTAATGCATATTCTGCATTATATTAGAAACAAATAAGCCAGTCAATGCAGTTGGATTGTTAGTGAATTACTCCTGGTTCACTGGATTGTATAGTTGCAGGATTCTCCCCCTTGTCTCTTAAATGAGATTAAGAGCAGTGCAGAGATATCCAAGCCCCACATCTTCAATGTGACCAGTTTGCAGCTCTGGCAGAATGTGGTTCAAGGTCCTTTTGGGAGCAGCAGCCACTGCTTCAGATCAGCTTGGAAGCAGTGCAGGGATTGATGCTTCCCAGGTGGGTATGGTGTGAGGTGAGACAGGCAAGTAGCAGCCAAACTCTCTCTGGAGCAGGAGACTTAGTGGCTGGATGGTAAAATGGTGGACTGTAAAGGAATACTTGATATATGTTGTTTGATGCTGCAGAGAAAGCAACACAACTTATTTAAAATGAGAGAAGCCCAGTAACAGTGAGATGCTGCATCTGTGTGCAAGGGTACTTCACACCAGCAATCTGATGCTATGAATTAGTCCTTGTGTTAGGTCTCATTTTCTTAAGCTTGGGTGAGCTCACCAAAATTCTGAGGTGCATGAGAGATGCAGATGAAAAATATGAGCTTACCTTTGTTATGGGCTCATCTGCTTGTATAAGCTATGGAACTGGCTCAATGGCTATTGTCAGTTTTTATGTGCCTCATGGTTCTCTGAAGGGTTTGTGGCCAAAAAAGGCACAACTAGTCTAAGATGATTTTGTCCCATTGGGAAAGGAGGATCAGGAGGTTGGTCTTAAGACCTGAGAGTTTTCTGGGGCATATATGATTTCATATTTATTGTGCCAGTGCACTTCTATTGCTGCCGAGATGAGGTTTTACAGTTTCATGGCAGTCTATGCTCTCAGATAAGCCAAGAGCAAAAATGTTACTACCACTTCTACACAGCTTGCTACTTGGAGTTGCTTGCATTGGAGAAACTGTAGGTTGTGTTATGTATTTGTTAGACAGCACCAGTCTAACTCTTAAACTTGCTTAGTCAAGGCCTGAGAAGAGAGTATCAACCTTCTTATTCCTGGACAGCCTCTCCAGGGTTGCAGATCTTGGAGTATGTGGGTGAACAGTTTGTAACTATGGTTAGCCATTTTCTAAACCACAGAATGATTGAGGTGACTCCTGGAAGTCATCAGGTCCAACATCCCTTGCTCAGGCAGAGCCACCTGGTTGCTCAGGATCATGTCCAGATGGATTTTCCGAGGTGCTTATCCTAAGTGCCATTGCTTGTGTCAAATTGTTCCAGGCACAAACTTGATAATTATGTGGTGAGAGCTGGTGTGTACCTCAAGCACTGAAGTGTTTGGTGGTATTATTATGGTATTGCTCAGATTACAGATGGTGCTTGTTTTGGTGATTATCCTTTCAGATATCAGACTGTGTGATTCAGCCTAATATGTAATCAAATGTAATGTTCTTAGAAATTCAGTATCATTTTCGTGGTGGGACCTGATATTGTGGAGTCAGCCTGGTGGGCTTTTCTGGAACTCCTTTTCAGCAATGGAAGCTCTGGAGTGCAATGTTGGAAGAGGTAGGTTGGCTTTAAGAGTGCAAAAGGATCAGATCTGTCTTCTGAGGAAGGCTGGGAGTAGCTCCAAACTCACTCAAGTAAAGCTTTTAATTTGGTTGCAGGGTTACATACTAAAACTTTGTTTAAAACAATCCTGTAGTACAGCCTTTTCTTCCTAATCTTTTTGAACTGTTATCTGGCTGCAGCTTAGCACTGTTTCTACAGCAATTTTGACAGGTTTAGTTTCTTACCAGGGCACGGTGTCCCCAGAGAATGGCAGCATAACTGAGATAAGCAGCTAAAGACAAATAACTAAATATATTCCTATAGAATCTACCTGACAGTGTTCTGAGTCTGTTAATCTCACTTGGAAATGTTCCTTTGTATTTTCAGAGTTTGGCCTGACTTCTCCAATGCAATGCCCTACTTGATTGCGGGTTTGCTCTGTCCTTTTCCCATAGGTTGGAAATGCTTTTCACCTGTTACTGCTGGAGCAGACAAATGTGACTGTTTTTGACCAGCATTTGAGACAGAAAACTCTGCCATAAATAAGGGATTTCTGCCATAAAACCCCCACAAAACCTGCCAGTACTGGAGCAGTACCTTCAAAAGGTAGTGGAGAACCTGTGCAAATACAGACTCCTGTCTGATATCAGTGGGTTAAGAGTCTTATTGTAGTATCAGCTTTTCTTGTGGCAAAACATGACAGTGTGGATCTACTCCCTCACAAGATGTCAGGAAATTAATTTGAGCTTGTAATTGGACTGGGGGAAGGAGAGAACTGGTGCTTTCACTTAAGAAAATAAATCAGCTCTCTGAAATGCTGTGAGACTTGGGTTTAAGAGCAATACTAGCAACCCCATAATCCTTAACTGTCACACTCAAAAGTGTGTTGCAGGGTGAAACATCTTGGGAGAATACTGATAATTCTAAGAGGGTTTTTCTGAGGTTTGTGGGGTGTTTTTTTTGTTTTTTGTGTTTTTTTTCTTTTCTTTTGTGGTTTTTTTTATTTGGTTGGGGTTTTTTCTTCTTTTTTAATAAGAGTAAGTGAAGGCAGCATTTAGTCTTCAGAAAATGATACTGGGCAGTGCTGTTGCATCAGGGAGAGGTAGTCCTGAGAAAGCATGTGGGAGGAGGCTGAAGTAATGAGATTAACTTGGGAGTGGTGGTGAGGTGGACTCTGCTAAAAGACAGCAAATGCCTAAACCCTTAAGCCAGTCTTCTGACCATTACTAAGAGGACTGGAGAAGCTGCATTCATAGTGTTCAGCAACTGATATAACTGTGCAGCTCTGTTCATGTAATGTACAAATCTTGGGGGCTGAGAGAGGTATCTGCTATGAAAGGGAGAAGAGAGAGCAAGACTTGGAAATAGGAGCACAAATGTACTAATTAAAGGCTTGCTTAGTGTTTGGGCTTCTGCTGTATTGCTTAACAGCATCTATCTTAATTCAGTTTTAAGGCCTTAGATCAGATGCTGAAAAGCTTTACTTGTCTGTAAGCTGGTAAGGCTTTTGAAGATCATAATGATGCTGCAGAACTTAGATTGGCTTAAGATGGTTAAGTAGCTTTATAGGTCTTAAAATGGCTTATGCCCTATAAAACTCAGCTGGAGTAGGAAGAGAAGCCCTGACTGTTGCTGTTGACTGATTGGGATTCATCTGGGAAAGATGGGGCTGGAAGTCTTTAGCCCAGCTGCAGTTACTGTAAAACCTTCAGTCAGCCTTGCCTGCTGACAGACTGCAGAAGATGCAAATTCAAACCAAGTATAGGCTGAGCAGGCAGTTGAATATTAATAATCAACCTTGAAGTAAGCCTGAATCTTCTTGCTATGTGCCCAAAATAGCAAGCACCTCAACCCTGTCTTTGTCCCCTCGTCGAGCTCTTCCCCTCGTCTTCCCCCATCCTCTTTTGCTTGCTGAATTAAGTGCTGGAGTCATGGTAGGCTTCCTAAAAGTATAGGCTGTGGTGCACAAGTTTGTCATCTCTGTACTCAAACAGGAGACAAATGCAGGACCTCCAAGATAGTGAAGGTGCCTATGTAGCAGCAGAACTCTGATTAGGCACAGATCTTGTGGACTGGCTATTTAGGGAACTTTATCCAGTGCATTGTTTGTCTCTTGTCCTGGGGTAGCCTCTTGTCCTAGGGTATTCTTCCAGTCCCAAGGCATTAGTGGTAGTCTTTCCCTTTTGGATTTAACTCTTTGAAACACTACCGATGAATAGACAGTTTAGTTTCTTCACAGCCCAGAGAGGGTATTCATTTGTACTTGAGCTGGTTTGGGGTTCTTTATGGAAAAAAGGCCATACTTTTTTCATGTATAAGCAAACTAATGTTCTGCTAGATCTAAACGTGGGAAAAGGAGCTTTGCTGCAAAGCTATCATAACATTTTTTCCTTGCTTAGTTACCCACAAGGTAGAAATACCTTAATACTATTTCGTCTTTCTTGGATTGCTGCTAGAGCCTTGGGCTAAGGTGTAAGCTGCAGACCTGTGTAGCAGGTGGTATCTGTAGAAAGAACCATGCCTGAGACAAGGCAAATATCTGGTTAACAGTGTTTGTTCAAACTTAAAAGCTTTTCTAGCTGTGCAGGAAGTTCCCTCCCATATGTGCACCAACTGTGCTGACTGTTGATGCTGAATAGTTACCTGGGAAAGCTTTAAGCACACTCATCTAACCTTAACAGAGGAGATTACAACATGATTAATGGTAGGAGTTGTGATGGTAATGCTTTGCTGAGGCTTGTTGAGCCTTTCTGAGCTGCTCTGTGACATTCAGTTGCACTTCCTGGTAATTGGTTCAAGCATCCTTGACAGAAGTTACCTACCTTCACACCAGTCTCCCAGACTTCAGCTTCTAAAATGGTAGAGATGACTTCAGTTCCAGACTTTTAGTTATCCTGGGTT
>JAAWXA010000021.1:5008288-5031464 GCA_038090715.1 Florisuga fusca | reverse complement strand
ATTCTGTGGGGTTGGGAAAAGGGCCTAGGTGGTAGCCTCACCTTTATTTCCTTTTTCTGGGAGAGTGGTGGTAGAAAACACCCAGCTCTTCCAGTGTGCCACGTCTGGTCACTTGTCATTCTGCCTAATCCAGTCAGTGCAACTCCTGCCTGAGCCTTGGTACAGAGACAGTCCCTGTCTGCAGTTACAGGAGGGAAAGCTGGAAAGCAGGACCAGTAGCTATTCCTTTTGGTGTGCTTAGCTGATAGAGAGCATATTATTGCTGTAGCCATGTTACAGTTCCCTGCACCCCCTGGATGCTTTAGAGTCTGTGACGAAAGCTTTGACCTTTGTCAGGTGAACTTCACAGTGTTTCTGGCTGATGGCACAGCCACGTGTCAGAAATGCAGAGGGGCATTGTATTTTCCACTTTTAAGTGGGTCTGGAAAATAGCAGAGATCTGTGTTCCAGCACACTCATTGTTAAGAGCCTGCGGGTAGTCTGCACCAGAAACCAATGTAGGTCTTGCAGTCTAAAGGAGCTGCTCTTTAATTAGCTGGAAAGTCTCTTCCTCCACCCCCTGAATGCAGTGGAAAGGGAAAGTTAAAACTTCAGTATGCTCTCTTCTGCTATCCCCAGGGAATACATTGTCCAGCCTTGACTTGGGTTTGCTGCAATGCTCCCTCCCTTTTTTACAGATTTAAGCAGAAGGTGGTGTATGTCTCTGAGCAGCTTTGTCTTTAAGCATCATTCTTATGGTGATGGGAAAGATTGACTTCCATTTGATTAAGCTCCTCTGGGTGCAGGCTGCAGTGAAGAGCCTGGGTGAAAGTGTGGTGTTGGGAGGAAGCCACAGCTCAGCTGTAAGGGTGGTTTACAGTGTTAGGGAGCTTGGTTTTTCAGTGAAAGAAGCTGACCGTGGAGGAACTGTGCTGAGTGTGTCTTTTAGGTAAGAAACACTTCTGCTTCCCACAGATAGGTCTTAAAACCCCCAGAGCTAAGTCAGGTGGCTTACGTAAGTTGATCTTTCTTCATGGTATACGTGTCAAAACATAACTCATAAACATTTAATCGGGTCCATGCATTCCAGTTATGCCATGATTCCTGGCATAACCCACTGCTCTATGTGGCTCTCTCTGAAGCACCAATGACATAGCACTGTGCACTTCAAAAACCTGTTTGTTTTTCAAATAAAAAAAAAACCACAAAAACCCCACCCTTATACCCTGGTATGTTTAGCTTTCTGGGCAAAAATTATAATGCACGTCATTCTTTCATAAATAAACTAGTTGTTTATAGTGTAACCTTCAGACATGAGTTCTGCTTTCTTATATCCTAAGCCCACTCTACAGTGTGGTACCTGGGCAGCAGGNTGAGGGGCAAGGCCTTAGGCTGACTGCGGATGTTTCTAGGCCATAAACCTAACTTACACAATAAATATGTGGGAAGAGCATTGGATTTTTGGATGGGTATGGGGCACAACTTACTGGAGGGAGTTTCCTGTAAATGATAATAAAGTGTTCACTCCACTAAGTGCCCTTGGCCAGGAAATGGTATTCCTGATCGTTAGGAGAGAGAAACACATCTTCCTAAGGGTTTCTTTTCCTGTAATAGCTTTTGGTTGTTGTGCTGTCAGTGTTACATGGAATGATTCTGTGGGGTTGGGAAAAGGGCCTAGGTGGTAGCCTCACCTTTATTTCCTTTTTCTGGGAGAGTGGTGGTGAGGTGGACTCTGCTAAAAGACAGCAAATGCCTAAACCCTTAAGCCAGTCTTCTGACCATTACTAAGAGGACTGGAGAAGCTGCATTCATAGTGTTCAGCAACTGATATAACTGTGCAGCTCTGTTCATGTAATGTACAAATCTTGGGGGCTGAGAGAGGTATCTGCTATGAAAGGGAGAAGAGAGAGCAAGACTTGGAAATAGGAGCACAAATGTACTAATTAAAGGCTTGCTTAGTGTTTGGGCTTCTGCTGTATTGCTTAACAGCATCTATCTTAATTCAGTTTTAAGGCCTTAGATCAGATGCTGAAAGGCTTTACTTGTCTGTAAACTGGTAAGGCTTTGAAGATCATAATGATGCTGCAGAACTTAGATTGGCTTAAGATGGTTAAGTAGCTTTATAGGTCTTAAAATGGCTTATGCCCTATAAAACTCAGCTGGAGTAGGAAGAGAAGCCCTGACTGTTGCTGTTGACTGATTGGGATTCATCTGGGAAAGATGGGGCTGGAAGTCTTTAGCCCAGCTGCAGTTACTGTAAAACCTTCAGTCAGCCTTGCCTGCTGACAGACTGCAGAAGATGCAAATTCAAACCAAGTATAGGCTGAGCAGGCAGTTGAATATTAATAATCAACCTTGAAGTAAGACTGAATCTTCTTGCTATGTCCCCAAAATAGCAAGCACCTCAACCCTGTCTTTGTCCCCTCGTCGAGCTCTTCCCCTCGTCTTCCCCCATCCTCTTTTGCTTGCTGAATTAAGTGCTGGAGTCATGGTAGGCTTCCTAAAAGTATAGGCTGTGGTGCACAAGTTTGTCATCTCTGTACTCAAACAGGAGACAAATGCAGGACCTCCAAGATAGTGAAGGTGCCTACGTAGCAGCAGAACTCTGATTAGGCACAGATCTTGTGGACTGGTTATTTAGGGAGCTTTATCCAGTGTATTGTTTGTCTCTTGTCCTGGGGTAGCCTCTTGTCCTAGGGTATTCCTCCAATCCCAAGGCATTAGTGGTAGTCTTTCCCTTTTGGATTTAACACTTTGTCTGAAACACTACTGATGAATAGACAGCTTAGTTTCTTCACAGCCCAGAGATGCTATTCATTTGTACTTGAGCTGGTTTGGGGTTCTTTATGGAAAAAAGGCCATACTTTTTTCATGTATAAGCAAACTAATGTTCTGCTAGATCTAAACGTGGGAAAAGGAGCTTTGCTGCAAAGCTATCATAACATTTTTTCCTTGCTTAGTTACCCACAAGGTAGAAATACCTTAATACTATTTCATCTTTCTTGGATTGCTGCTAGAGCCTTGGGCTAAGGTGTAAGCTGCAGACCTGTGTAGCAGGTGGTATCTGTAGAAAGAACCATGCCTGAGACAAGGCAAATATCTGGTTAACAGTGTTTGTTCAAACTTAAAAGCTTTTCTAGCTGTGCAGGAAGTTCCCTCCCATATGTGCACCAACTGTGCTGACTGTTGATGCTGAATAGTTACCTGGGAAAGCTTTAAGCACACTCATCTAACCTTAACAGGGGAGATTACAACATGATTAATGGTAGTAGTTGTGATGGTAATGCTTTGCTGAGGCTTGTTGAGCCTTTCTGAGCTGCTCTGTGACATTCAGTTGCACTTCCTGGTAATTGGTTCAAGCATCCTTGACAGAAGTTACCTACCTTCACACCAGTCTCCCAGACTTCAGCTTCTAAAATGGTAGAGATGACTTCAGTTCCAGACTTTTAGTTATCCTGGGTTGTTAAGGGTGAATGAATACTTGTTCTGGAACAGCAAAATCTTAAGTTTTAATCTCTTACATAATGAAAAAAACCTCACTGCACTTTGTCTCTGGAGCAGGTGTGTCCTTAGGCTTCAAGATCTCTTCAGGTACTGGTTTGCAGTGGATAACTGCAGTAACAACCAAGGTATACTTGAAACAATTGAATTTGCTATGCAGGGCAAAGGAAAAAGATCCTGGAGCATGCACAACTACTTCAAGCCACATAACAAGATACAATAATCTGAGCAAAGAGGGTAGTTTGAAACAGGGAGTGCTTGTACAGCCCCTCTCTTAGCAGTGACCTTAGGACCTGTCTCTTANTTGTCAGACGGCTCTATCAAATCTAACAGAGGAGTAAGAGAGCTGAATTTTATGAGGTACAGAGAACGTCATGTGAAGAAATGAAGGGTTTCCGAATCCTGCTGTCCGGGTTGCCTCAGAAAGTGAAGATGAATGCTTTGGTGGAAGAAGAGGGTGGCTGCACACTCTGAATTTTCTGGCATGGATCTGTATGAGGATTACAAATCACCTTTTGATTTCAATGCTGGAGTGAACAGAAATTATCTTTACCTGTCGCCTAGCATAAACCTTTCTCCACCTGGATCGCCTACACTGGCAAAGTCTGGTAACTTCCTGCTCTTTCTTTTTAAAAACCTCTATGTGAAAAGTTTAGTGATGAATATCTGTAAAAAAAAAATATTCCTAATTTAAGTATTTGTAAGATTTGCCTGAAATGCAGATGTAAATGAAGGCAGAAGTTGACCTGCTGTTGACTCTGGTAGCGTATTAGCTTTGGTGTGTCATGTACCTCATGTGCTATGCATTTACTCATAGCAGGTATAAGTAACTCTTATCTCAGCAGAAAGGCAGTTTGGGAGAAAATTAAATGAGCAAAAAATGAGGAAAAATTGGCCTAGTTTGACTGTTAGTTTTGTTTGTTTGGGTTTTTTTAGTGGAGTAGGAATTGACTTCTGAAGTCATACTAACATCTGCTCTTGCTGTAGTGCTGAAAATACCACTGATTAGCAAAACTGCCTTCTAAAACCTTTATTCTGTTCCATCTACCATTTAGATTGCTGTAGATCTTACATCTGTAGATAATTAATGTACTTGCACTCCCCTGAGGAAGCAGCTGTTGTGTGCTGTAGTGGCATCTGTCCAGTGTTTAATCCTGCTAATTTCTAGCTTATGACCTGTTGTACAGAACACCTACACCACCACATCTTAACCTGGTTTTTACCACCTTTCCTGCCAGATGTAATCATCCAGTGTAATTTAAAATGCGCAAAGCTTAGCCCTAATTCAGGTGTGACAGGGCAAGGAAAAGTTACAAAATGATGACTCTTTTTGTGGGCTTATTTATTACAACCTTATAAATATACATCCCTTGGGGAACCTTCTCGTGACCTAAAACAAATCCCTCTGTGAGCTGGATGGGGTAGGGGCTTCTGGGGAGCAGAGGTCAGCTTTCACTTCTGCAATTACTGCATCTCCCACCTCTTCTAACAGGGGGGAGCAGTCCTTCATATCTGGTGGTGATGCATCACCATAAGCACCAACCTTTGCTGTGTTTTTTTTTTTTCTTTTTCATTCACTTTGAGCTATTGTATGATTAGTGTTTGGGAGAAGCCCAAGAACTTCCTTCCCCAAGTTGAAGAAATATATCTTGCTTTGGCTTTTTCACTGAGATAAATGGGAAGCACTTAAATCTGCTTTTGATATAGATATATATACATATATCAAAATAAGTATTCTCTGTCATGCTGCATATTAGTCAAACATTGGAGTGATCTTAAAATCTTGTAACAGCTTGTTCTGAGCTCTAACAAATGCCTTTTTTCTTTAGTTTTGCCAGATGCATAGTGGTAGCCAAAATGTTCGTTCTGAGTGTCACACAGAATGTATCTGTAAAGATAATGCTTTGTGAAGTCTAACCCTCCCCCAGCCAAGGGCTGCTCATCCAAAATGAACAGTGCTTCCTTAACCAGCTCATGTTTACTGCTCATCTCTGAATTCAGGCCAGAACGAGGTAGGCACTTTGAGGCAAAAAAAAAGAGCATGAACTTGGGTTGAAACCAACCAAAGCAAACCCCAAGCCAGAAAACCTGAGTGTAACTTGAATGACTCTAATGCTTTGCCCACCCTGGCAGAATAATAGGGACTTAAATGATGTTTCCCTGAACAGGATCTCTGGAGCCTGAATCAACTAACTTGCTTGTGTCTTTATTTTTTCCATTTTAGTAGATCTAATAAACTGCTGGGATCATATGTCAATCTTAGAAATACACCTAAAAACTGACCTTAAAACTAGTCAGGTTTCCCAATATTTGATGTCATCCCAATTTTTTTCCCCTGAAAGAATTTTTACTGTGTTTAA
Source organism: Florisuga fusca (assembly GCA_038090715.1). NCBI lineage: Eukaryota > Metazoa > Chordata > Aves > Apodiformes > Trochilidae > Florisuga > Florisuga fusca. The sequence continues at coordinate 5,025,624 of JAAWXA010000021.1, read as the reverse complement.
GAGACATGCAGTTCTCCCCTAAACTTGGTTATAGCAGCCAGAGTACTATAAAACTCTGGGTTTTAAGTCCTTTGCAGATCTGAAGATGCAAGAGAACTAATATAATTGACAGGTTAACAATTGGAAGCCAATAAGAACAGTTCTGCTGGTGAACAGAAAAGACCAAAAGCAAGAAATGTGCTTTTAATAACAGATTGAGCCAAAATATTTCCAGCTCTTGGCTGACTACTGCTTCCCTGGTTTCGTGCCCCGCACCCCACAAAAATATCTAAGGTGGGCTGTGCACCTTTCCTTACAAAGCTTGCTCAAAGCCAGGATCTGTCTGTCAGCCCTAGTTTATGGGGTATATTTGGGTTGTGGAGATCTGTGGTTGTAACTGTATAGACAACTGCTGCTGGGTCAGGCTTCCCAGCAGGGCCTCCCTGTAGCACAGGTGAACCCTGTGTCCTGTGGGTATTGAAGGGAACTGAGGGATGGGACAAAAGTGAGCACAGAGGTGGTAATTAGCAGGGGCTGAGAGGAGGTGTCAGAATAAAGACTGATGGGAAGATGTCTGGGTACTTCAAATAGAGAGAAAGATGAAGTAAGGTGGGAGTGGGGGGCTGTCTCTTATNAGTGGGGGGTGGGCAGTGCTTAGCAGTGATTTCCTGTCTTTCCAAAAGATTTTGAAATGCAAAGGGGGGGGGAGAGATCATTTGCTTTCTTCTTAGCATTGTGTCTGAAGTTCAATGTAGGCAACAAGCAGCCCAGACTCCCTTACAACACCAGATTCCCACGAAGTGTATTCCTCAAAAAGAAGCTATTGCTGCAGGAGACAATCCAGCATGTTTTCCTACTGCTGGATTCATTTGAGCTATTTTTGGTGAAATAATCCAGATGACTTTTCATAACCAGATTGAACAGACTTTCAGCTAGATGTGCTAATGCTCTTGGAGTCAGTGGTTGGTGCTTGTAAACTTTCTGAAATGGCTTTTGCAGTGGCAAGCTTTGTAGTCCCTGAACACACCACAGATGGAGAGCAAGATCAGGAGTAGGAAGACAACGTTCTGGGGGTCATAGAGTGTCAGGGAAAAGTGCAGTTTAAATTGTCAGTTTTCTTTCAGTATAGGTGTATGTAATTAATAGGATAAATAGCAACTTAACAAAAAGGCATGGCATTCTTAACCATCTGATGTTAAAAGAAGAAAGCTATGTTGATGTGTAACACAGAAATCTTACAGTGAGACATGAGCCATAATTTTTTTTTTTTGGTGGTGCTGTAGTGCTGTGCTTTGGTTTGGGCACTAGAGTTGAACTTTTTTTTTCTGTCATATATCTCCTGACAGAAAATGGTTTACTGAGAAACATTATGTTTGTGTAGAACATAGATGTAAATCTCTGGGAAGACTTGCTATAGATTCCATAAATAAATGCAGAATGGGGTTCAAGTCGCTTTCTGTGTGCTTCCTTCTCAGGGTACTTCATATAACTTGTAATTTACAAACGTTCTGCCTATGTAGCAGTGTACTTCTGGAGGACAAGCATTCTGTACACAAATACAAGCAGAAAACCTACTGTTTTGGAAAGGATTTGTGGAATTGAGCTTCACCTGAGTTCAGTAACTTGACTGAGGACAAGGCCTCTCCTTTTCTTAGGCTTGGCAGCTCTTAGGAGCACATTTCATAGAATACTACAACTAATTATAGACTTGCAGGATCTTTTTCCACTGACTTTTCAGTTGATTATCTATTTGATATATCAAGCCTCACGGTGAAATTGTGGTGGTCTGATTGCACATAAATGAGTTTTTGGATTCTGGATTAAATGGTGTTATGCAATGCCATCAGAAGTTGCTGAGATGAGAATGGACTTTCATCTGGTTAATTACTACAGTGACCAGTAAGGGAAGATTATTTAGTATGTTTTCAGCTTTCTGAATTTTGTATTTATATACACTCCCTTACAAACAAACAGTCCCTCCCATTTTAAAATTTTTAAAAAAATCTATTTTAAGAGTTCTACTTTATTTATTTTTTATTATGTGGTAAATTATTTTACCTTTTAAGTAGAGAAAAAGTTCCGTGACTGCAACAATTCTAGCAAGTAGTGTCTTTGCAAACTGATCTCTTTGCAAATAAAAACAGAACCCTTTACTTCTGGCAAACAATGTTTAAGTGTAAGCCGTGAAGATCCAAAATGGGAAATCTTTTGCTGGTAAAACTGTTGCATTAAGAGGTGTTTGAAGTTACATTAGTGCAAGCACTAAGGTCTAAGAATAAATTAATCTTTAAAGTGAGAGCATCATAATAATACAATGTCATTGTATTGTAAATAATAAAATGTATTGTATTTACAATATTATTTTACAATATTAATATTTACAATAAATTTTACAATATTAATACAATTTATTTTACAATAAATACATTGTAAATAATGTCATTGTCTTTCCTAAAACTATGAAGGTGAAAGTTGAGAAGGACCATAGGGATGTTCAGCATCGATTCAGAGGAATTTGGCAGAGTTTTGGTTATTGGATTTGGAAAGGGAAGAGGCATCAGTGTGAGTGGATGCATACCCTCATCATTCTCTTCTCAGAGGTGAAAGCCTTTATTCCCAAGTTCCTTCACTGAGCTTCTCATTTTTTTAAGTGTGCAGGCACAAAACAGCAGCATACTTCTAGTTCCACAGTATCTCCTACCTCCTAGTCCACAGGGGTTGAGCAGGGCTACAGGGGAAGGGTTTGTACTTGCAGTGTAACCTTCTTCTCTGCTGTTGCTGAGCTTGCTTGTTGCCATGATCTGATCCAGAGAGCAGGAAAGGAGCTTCTTGCTCTGAGTTTGTCTTGAGCTCCTGCAGCACTTCCAGAATTTCTACACCGCAGAAGTAACAGAGAGCAGAGGGTACCTGGGCAGAGGCTGTGTAGGAAGGACTGGTTGTGATTTAGGGTTCCATGCCTTGGATTCTGTCTGTGGGACACCTTGTCCTGGTTTGGATATTGCTCTATCACCAGCCCTGCCAGGTGTGGGGAGCTGGGAAAAGGAAAGAAGACCTGTGGGTTAAAGTGAAAACAGATTTAAAGGAATAATAATAACAAACTAATCTTAACCCCGATGCTAGCAAGAGACAAAGTTATACTCAGCCCCAGATAGAAGTGACAAGCTGTGTACATCCAGCAGCGTGGGCTGAAGGCTCAACCCTGCCAGCACAACAGCTCCAGGGGGATCGTGATGGTCACAGTGAGCAGAATAAACCTCAGGCATGGGATGCCAGTGAGATGGACAGGACCCTCTTTGAGAAGGCAGCCATGGTAGAGGAGAAAAAATCATCCCTGTAACTTTGTAGTCAGGGTAGATATTCATGGTATGGAATATATGGGTTGGCCAGCTTGGGTCAGCTGCTCTGAGCTTTGCCACTCCCAGCCCACTGCACCTGCATGGTTCAAACTGCCCTTGGTCACGACAGAAACCTGCATACCAGAGCATCTTATCCCTTTTGTCCTCACAGAAATGGATTCTGCAGTCTCTTAAAACTCCAGTTTCTCTGAAGAGAAGAATTATTGTAGAATTCTGTCCCAGCAAATTGTTGTCTGTGTTTCCAGTCTCCTATCCGCAGTTGCAATCATATTGAGCTTTAATACAACTTGATAGAATGAAACAGCCTTTGGTTTCCTAGACATCAAAGTACTCAGGGACCCTGATTTTGGTGTCCTCTCATGTTTTCTTGGTGCACTGGCACAAAAGTGCTGTATATTAATCTTAGCTGCTATCTGGGCAGACACCTGATGATCTGACTTTTAATGTTTTATTCAATTCTAGGGCTGCTGAGAAGTGACTCTATACCTGAGGTTGGAGAGGATGCTGCTGCTTCAGTTGGTATGGCAGAAACACTCTCAGAAGAAGAACAGGATGAGCTAAGAAAAGAGCTTGCTAAGGTAAATCTCTTGAAAATAGCTCTTAAATTGGTTTTGTGAATGAAAATCTAGGATAATGCTGTCTTTGAATGTTAATGCTTTGCATATTTATTCTGTGAGTATCTAAAGCTGTGCAGGACACTCCCATGTATTATGGGGAGGGAAAGGGAAGGCATTGAGGAGAAAAGAACATCCAGTTCTAGCTACGTGGAATTAAACTAGAAGTGCTGAGCATACAGATCTTAAACCAAGATGCATAAATGCCTGACCCTTCCTTTTCCTAGAAGTGAGAAGGGGGTAAATAAACTGTCAAAGAGAACACTGCTGGAAGCCAAAATCAAGTAGTGTCTCAGATAGTGTGGAGTAACTAAAGCTCTTGTTTTCCTGAAGGATGCTTCACAGGAATATCCATGTAGGTACTGTTTTGCTAATGGCTGACCATGTAACTAGTCTTGTCCATAGTTGATATAGCAGAATATTTTTTTTAACAGACAGGTGAAGGCTGTTTGAAGGACAGTCAAATATTCAAGCCTGATACATGTATTTCAAAAGTTGTCAAAGTCAAGCTTTATTGAGTTGCTAGTCTTTTTTCTTTTGTAGCTCTTTGTGACTTCAGAACCCTAATAAAAGATACTAGTAAATAAGCCTAGGATTGGCAGGTGAAGATTAGCTGTGAAATAAGCACATTTAATATAGAATCATAGAATTGGCTGGGTTGGAAGGGACCTCAGAGATCATCAAGTCCAACCCTTGATCCACTACCGCTGCGGTTACCAGACCATGGCACTGAGTGCCACATCCAGTCTCTTTTTAAATATCTCCAGGGGTGGAGAATCCACTACTACCCGGGGCAGCCCATTACAATGTCTGATCACCCTCTTCATAAAGAAATTCTTTCTAATATCCAACTGAAACCTCCCCTGGCACAACTTAAGACCATGTCCTCTTGCCTTGCTGAGAGGTGCCTGGGAAAAGAGACCAACCCCCACCTGGCTACAACCTCCTTTCAGGTAGTTGTAGAGAGTGATGAGGTCTCCCCTGAGCCTCCTCTTCTCCAGGCTGAACAGCCCCAGCTCCCTCAGCCTCTCCTCATAGGATCTGTGCTCGAGTCCCTTCACCAGCCTGGTTGCCCTCCTTTGGACCTGCTCCAGGACCTCAATCTCCTTCCTGAACTGAGGGGCCCAGAACTGGACACAGTACTCGAGGTGTGGCCTCACCAGCGCTGAGTACAGGGGAAATACAGTATCAGTTTTGTTAGTCTTGGATATTATTTCATGGCAAACCCATCAGATGAAGGTGGTGATGAAATCTGATCCTACTAGGGTGTTGTCATGCTGGATCTTAGACAGGTATCCAGAACAAAGGTGCATTGAAGATGTTGGTATTTCCTCAAAGGAACTTAAATGAGTGGGCAGCCTGACACTCAAGCGGGGTGGTGAGGTCTGGATGAGGAAACCTCTGGATGAGGGTTGGATGTATTCCTTCACCTTTGTACGATGGGCCTTAGTGTCTCTGCCACATCTGTACAGCCCACAGAATGGCATCCTAAAACCATCTGACATCTCTGGTCGTGGTCTGGTCATGGTTCTGTTGAGAGGCTTAAGTGACCATCTGTGTAAAGAGGGAAGTATACAAACAATAGTTTTCAATAGTTGCTGAACAGGTGCTGCATTTTTGTAGTGGTGGTTTTTTAGTTGTTTTCTTATTAACTGTTCAGTCTGCTACTGTTTCCACCCTGTCCTCTGGAGAGCACTTCAGTGTCTGGATCCAGCTTGCAGTTGCTGGCTTAAGCCACTAAAGAATCTTTTCAAGCAAGGTGGCAAAGCTGGGGAATGGTGCAGACATGCTTTGTGCTTTCTGACACTAGTGATACATTGATACTTCTGATGTGGAAGCAGAATACAGATTTGTCAGTTGTCCCAAGTTTGACTAATCTTCAAGCTCCACATAAGTTAATGTTGTCTAAAGGTAATGATTTCTAAATATGCACTGTTTTAGTTACAAACTTCTTTGTGTATATTCCAGTAATAAAGCAAGCTCCAGGTAGATTACTCTCATGAAGTCTTGTTGTAGACTATGTTGGATTTCTCTTCCAGTATTTAGAGACAACTGTGAGGTAGTGTTAAAAACTCATTAGCCCTCCCATTACTGATGTTTTGTAGGTGTTTCATTAAACACATTGCTAAATGGCTGGGTATAGGGCTTGCTAACTTAACATCTCATCAACTCTCCTGGCACAGGTGGAAGAGGAAATCCAGACACTCTCACAAGTGCTAGCTGCCAAGGAGAAGCATCTGGCAGAAATAAAGAGAAAGCTGGGAATTAACTCATTACAGGAACTAAAGCAGAACATCACCAAAGGCTGGCAAGATGTTACATCAACCACAGCGTATGTACCAGTTCATGATAATGCTCTCAACTTTGAGCTGAAAACTATGTAGTTCTTATATCATGTCTAAACCCTCTGTTCTTGTGAAACGAGAAGAGTTAGATAACACAAAGTTAAGTTGCACTGAAATCTGTCTGGATAAATCATCATAGATCTCTTTCAAGAACATCACTATTAGCAAATAGTGCTCATGCAAAATAATGATTTGTCCATAAAATGGGCAATTCTAATGTACTTTCTGTCTGACAGACCTGAGATATGTTACCTGAGATTCCAAGGTGTCCTACATCTGACAAAACCCCCTTCTTTTCCAGTTTGAAAAATTGTTCTAAACTGAGGTCATGCAGAAAGACCTCAGTACAAAGTCACAGTAAATGTTCTTGGCAAACAAGTTTTAGCTTCAGGTCTAGAGCAAACTTTCTGTAATTAATGACTATGCAGAATGTAACAGGATGTACCTCAAAAATTTCATGTGAAGTTTATTGACAAAACCATTTAGTACAAGATCTTAGATGCTTGGCACTAAAAAACATACCTTTTTTTTTCAAGATGTCTGCCTGGTGTTGTTTTTCTTAGGTTTTTGTGTTTCTGGTTTGTTTTTTATGTTTTGGGTGTTTTGTTTTTTCTTTTTTCTTTTTTTCTTTTGTTTGGTTGCATATTTTTTTTGTGTGGTTTTGTGTTGGTTTTTTTTTTTTTTAAGTCCTACAAAATCAGAGAGCATCTGTTCTGGAGGTGGGGCAGTAGGTGCATATTTGTGAACCTGATGTGAAGTCTGAGGTTACATAGATGGTATAGCCAGAAGAGACTGCAGTGATAAATAATCTCTTAAGTAGCTTGTCCATTTGACCCCAAAGTTGAATTATACCTTTGGGTTTAATCCAAATTTACACACACCAGAGGTTTCCTTATGTTTCCTATTAACATAACTACAAACTTAATTTTTTTTGAACACAGATACAAGAGGACATCAGAAACCCTGTCTCAGGCTGGACAGAAGGCTTCTGCTGCGTTTTCATCTGTTGGTTCAGTCATAACCAAGAAGTTTGAGGATGTCAGGTAGGTTTCTTTAGCTTTTCCCAAGTAGTGCATTTGTGATTTAAGCAGTTAGCACAGCCAGTATTTCTAAAAGTCTATCAAGAACTCTGTTTTGGGAGTAATGAGTGATGCTGCAAATTCTGCTTGTATGTCCTCAGTGATGCAGAAGAGTTCTGTAGTGTGTATTTTATATATGCAAGAGAAGTAATGTATGCTTGTACCTCCTCTTATTTTTATGGTAAGGTTGGAGGTGGCAGTGTATCTGCACACAGCATTGGTCTTTCTGTTCTCTGACATTTCTCTTTTAGAATAATACAACTGATGTCTTTAACTGTTTGTGGTTTGTTTGTTTTGGTTTTTTTAATGTCTGGTGTGTGTATCCTTTTGTATTTTATTTCTTTGGAAGTTGTTCTACCTTATAGCTGTGGCTTGGTTTTATTACCATTTTTTAACGGACTATTGGCACTTTTTATTAATTAAATCCTGGCATACAACATATTTTGACTTTATCAAATGACACAGCCCTTCATGCAAATTAGGTAAGTTTGGTCATTTTAAGCTCATTGTGAGCTGCGTGCAAAAATACAATCATATCCTTAGCTTAAAATTCTTTGATTATATAATTTTTACTACTGGAACATATGCAGCTACTCATCTCTACTTATAATTTGTTGTGAATAGTTAATCAAACTTATTTTTCAATTGTTGGACAAATAAAAATCCACACATTCTCACAGAATATTGCTGCAGTGGAAACCAGTGTAATAAAATCAGCCCTCTGTGTCAAAGTGCTGCCATTAACCTCTTTCTTGCTTTTTGAAGTCTAGTGAGAAAACATTTTGAGCTGTAGATACACAGTTAAATATTTTTTAGATTTATCAGAACTTCCTTTCTTTCTTTAATGCTTACTCTGGCATTGTGCAGACTACAGGCATTTTCACATTCTTTTAGGTAAGGTGGGCTCAAGAATTTTTTCTGAAATTAAGCATGTAGTCAGATTGTCTCCATTAAAATCTTTAAGTTTTCTCTATAAAAGGTAATTTCTTTTTTTCTCCAGTGTTAGTTAATGTAAAACTGAAGCTCTCTTAATGTCAGGGAAGATGTTTCTTCATGCTCACCTAGTAACTATCCTAGAACATGAAATCTTGAGAATACTTAATCAGTTTCTCTTCCTTGTAAGAATGAAATCTGTTAAAATGATCCTGAAGGGTGTTTTCTGAAGAGACAGGACATGGTTTTGAGGTCAATGGCATGCAGAATTCCTCCTTCTCTTTGTCTGTACAGTGTCTATGCCCTGAGAGAGTAGAATTTTTCCCTTTTTTGTGTTCCCATTACAATTGTTTAGCATTGTGACTCTAATCAAATCACTGGAATTTAAATGTGATTTCTGCATCTCTGTTCATAGTTTGTCCAGTGAAACAGTCCTTATGAGCAGATTACTTTAGTGACTCCAGACAGAGTATTTAGTTACCTTGTCTGCATTGCCTTTTATCTGCCTAGTCTAAGCAAATCATCAATGTTGTCAATAGTTAGAATTCCTGTGTAGCAACTTCTGTCTGTTGCCTCTCATCCCATCTACGTACACCTCTTGAGTCTTCATCTTTTCTTTCCTTTCCCCCTAAGTAGCTAAGGACATCTGTAGGATCTCTATACAGATCTTGGGATCTGACTGTGAGCTATAGCCCCAGGGGAGGACATGGGCAGTGGCATAGGGTGCTACCAGAACTCAGACTGAAGTGAGAATAGCAGCAGCCTGTCTGAAATACCTCCCTCCCCCTTAGCATCAGTAAGACAAAATAAGCCTAGAAAATGTCTCTATACCTTTCTGATGCAGAGCTCAGCAGCTCACTTAACAAGGTTCTCCTTTCTTCCTTTGGGCTATAGTCTTCTCCTACTACTATTAGACTACTTACAAGCACACATTGTAGCTCACTTCAGGAATTTAATACCTCAAAATAAGAGTGTCCTGATGAATTGTTAGTGGCTAAGTGGATGTTGAGTGCTCTGTATCAGAAATAGTGCCACTGGGAGGGAATGTAATATGGCCAGAGGAGTCCACACTGTTGGTGTGCATCTTGGGGAGAATCATGTCAGTGAACATTCAAGATATGGTTATAAATTCAGGAACAGTTGGGTTTAAAAAATGAAGATGAGAAGAATTAGTGCTGTTCAAGATCTTTGTTGCACTTGAATGGAGATTAGAAACATTTGAGTTTTTTTGCTTTCATGAGTATCAAGTTCATCTTGGATTCAACCAGTGAATTCAGGTCCCAGGGTTATGTGACTACTTTGGAGAAAGTTTTAGATGCCCAAGTTCTTTCCTGTAATTGAGAACTGATGCACCTGATACTAACTTGAACAAATACTGAATATGCAGGCACATTTTTACTCTTAAACTCTTAAGTGGCTTCTTCATTGTGGTTTTCCTTTTCTTGTACTGTTTTAGCTTAGGGACTTGACAGGCGTAGTGGTGTGACTTTTTCTGTGTTGGACTATTTCCATGTTCCATGCAGCAACTACCACATGCATGATTTCATTCTTGCACTGCAGAGTGATTTTGGAGGGAGTTATGAAAGGGAGTAAGGCAGTTGGTGGAGCTGTGAACTTGGAAAGTACAAAATTAGAGTGGAAGAGAGAGGACTTAAGAGTGTGAAGTCAGTGTATTGTTGCTTCCTTTTTGTGTTTGTTTGCTTTTTGTTATGCTGCAAATAAACTCCATTCCTTTTTAGGTTTGATTTAACGCCTTCATTTTCCTTATAAGATTGTCTTGAGCTTTCAATGAGCCATCCTTGTGTGGGCAACATCAGTATTATGTGCAAAATAGGAGAGTACCAAGATGTAATGTTAAAATTCCTGAGCAGTCATGACTTTCCACTCAGCTCCTCTTGCACTGCATTCAAATTGTAGAGCAGAGGTCCTTATCTTTGCCCTGTTCTGAGACAGCAGAATAACTTTCTTCACTTGCTTTGGAAATCTGTTATGATCATAGACTCATAAATATCATGAGTTATCAATATATCATCTGGAAACCTAACTAATATCAAAAGCAAGGAACCAGTCACATTTTCCAGGTAGGGACTCTGGCGTATTTCCTTGTGCATTTTCAAAATGTGAGGCACTGTAATAGCTGTAAAAATAATCAGGTAAATGATAATCAAGCTTTTAATGCACTACAAAATACGTGGAAAGCTGGAGAGCAACTTATTTTATCTTTTTTGATTTTAGTTTGTTTTCTTTAAGAAAGTTAGCGGCTTTGCTTGTGAGTACTTTAAAAAGGGCTTCTCCTTAAAACTGCCCAACTTGGTGGCCTGGTTGAGTGAGTGCTTTGATGTGATATTCAGTCCTTTACAAAAAGAAATACAGGTTTTCTTTGTAAAGCTTTTCAAGGGCTTAATTGTGTTTATTTGCACTACTTGAAGAAAAGGTGATTTGATGCTAAAGCATCAACTGGATTTATCTAATCCAGTTCTCTTGTGCACCATGCTAAAACTATACTATCCTATGGTGACACTTTACAAAATGGATGCTGAGGATATGGATGTGTATTGTACAACAGCAAGTAAATCCTTCACAAATGTACAGAAAGCTCTTCCATTAGATGATCTCTATGTGATTAAACTAAAATTCCCTAGACACCTTCTAAAAGTTCTGCAATACACCATAGATGGGTGCTTTTCAGTGTGAGCAGAATCTACAGATTGTAAATAAATACAGGACTAAGAAGGTACCTTCCACACTCTTTATCCATAAACTTCTTGCAGTATGAGGGGAAGTAGCTGAGCATGACCAGATAAAGAGAACCAGTTAGTATCAGCCTAGTTCTGCACTAAAACTGGGCACATAGCAAGGCCAGGACTTGTGGTAATCCACATCACAGAGATCCAGAAGATGATCAGCTTCTGTGTGCTCTGGAAGAGCTTGTGGAAGCCAAGCCATCCATGAAGATCCAAAACAGCAAAACTGGGGCTTAGGAAAGGAATGAAACAAGGCCATTACTGATGTGTGTTATGACAGTGTTGGGCCTTTCATATTTGATTTCCAGCACACTGTGCCTTCAAACCAACCTTCTGTTGTGCACCTTAATGGATCCATAAGGGAACATTTTGTATCTGCAGGTTTTTCCCATCACTGTATTCTATTGATGAACCTCCTGAAAGATTCTCTTACAACTTAACTCTGCAATGAATATGTAACCTTTTTGCTTCTTGAACTGTATCTTCCATTATGCTGAAATATTAAGTGAGTTTTAAAGGTGCATCAAATGTGGGAGATTTGTACCACCCACCAATCAGTTGTCTGAAAGTCAACAACACAAAGCCCAGTCAAAATTTGACATTCCAGTTATAGTTAGGAAAAACTGTGATGATATTTTTTTCTAACTTCCTATTGTGGTATTTGACAAGAAACATTTCAGACTTGTTTGTGTTAAGAGTAAACAGGGATTTTCTAGAATATGGAATTAAATTAGATTCCAGATGGTCTTGAAGTTATTTTGGGAGCTCCTTAACCTATACCTAGTTATCTTCTAGGATTAGGTGTGTGCTGGCACTCAACAAACAGCAACTGTACAGCAACACTGTCACATTACAGAAGTCCTCTGTGAATTTCAGAACAGGGTTGAGATTAGGACCCTGTGACCAGCATAAACCTGACCTTGAATATAGGTTGATGAGACTGCTCTTGCTAGATAGCTTATACTGATGAGCTAGAACTCTTTCAGTAGGAAGATGAGCTAATTGGTAGGACTCCTGGGTGTTCACTTGCTACTTGATATTCTCAAAACTAATTGCAGCATGACTTACTGCTTGTGAAACTTGATGAGTAAACAGAATGTTGCAGCTAAGCAAAATAAATACTAACCAGCATGGCACTGGATCCCTTCTAAAAAGGAAAAAAGTTGTTGCAGCTTTTGCTCTGTTTTAGTGGTATGTGTGTGCATGGCTAAGCAATTAAAAAAAGCAAAAACCAAGCAGTTCCTGTGTAAGACTGTAGAAGGCTGTTTTGCTCTTTGCCAGAGATAGTGTCCAGAAGTCAGGTTTCTAAGCCAATTTGTGCTCAGTCTATCACTTAAACTAACTTCTTGCTTTCTTTTCTCTTAATGCTGGCATTTAGTATACGCTCCATACAACACTCAATTAGCATGCCTATTATGAGGTAATGTATGGTTGGGTTTATTTATTTTCATGTGTGAAATCAAGTAAAATTGAACTTAAGTCAACTAAAGTAGATTTAAAAGAAAAAACAACAAAAAACCCCTCACCTAGCTTTGTAATGTCTCCTGTACTCATATACAGTATAAAATTTGGTTTCTTTTCCTGCTTTATGGTAGTGGTTGTCACACATCTGAAATGTGACCAAGTGCACTTTTCTGCTGTTTGGAGAACTAGAACAGTTTCCCTGCCCATTAGAAATGAAATGCTACTAAATGGTTCCAAGTTTAAAAGGCAATAGCTTGGCATCTGTTTTAGAGCAATGAAGGTGGTTTCTCAAAAAGTCTCTTGCTGACTGGGAGTGCTTGCCTTTTTTCTGCTCTTGTTTGCCACTGTGTCCCTCCATCTCCTGAGAGAGTCTGGTTTGATATATGTATATATATAAATATAAATATAAATGTAAATGTATGTCACTGTTTTCCCAAATGAAAGAGTCCTGCTAAATGAGGGTAAGCTACACAAATACCAAGCAAAAGACAAATCCTCAGTCCTGGTCCACTGTAGTCAAGCATTTTCTATCCTGCCCAAAGGCAGAAAAAGGTGTACAAGCTATTGCACGAATTTTCAAATGGCAGTAACAGCTAGTCAGAGCATTAAGTCACTCTTCAAAGCCTAATAAATAATATACTGGCCATCAGCATTGAAAATCCCAAGCTGCCTGGGATATGCAGGATTATTATATGTAATCATAGCTGTCTCCAGCACCTAAAAAACAAGGGGCAGTTTCCCTTAAATTTAACATGTTCCTAGAAAATGCCACTGCAAACAATTTTTTGCTAATTGAACACATAGTCTATGAAATTAATCTTGTTTTTCTGTGATGAAAAAACTCTAATGACAAGCTTTCTTCAGCAATAATGTACTAGGCTATCCAGAAGTGATGACTAAAGCTTTTTAAACAAATCCTTTAAACCAGAACGGGTTTGAAATCACTGGGAATAATAAGCTAAACCTAAAATACTTGCTAGTTATCCCTTCCATGTCGTGATGAAAGATCCTCTTGCTGAGCCTAGCAAAAGCATTGCCAGGGACACAAATGAGCTGCAACTTGAGTGTGTTTGAATTTTAGTTTTGTAGTACTTGGGGGGATCTGAACGACTTTTAGACTGCCCTTTTAAAACAAAGAAAGAGCCCCAAAGAAGAAAAGAAATTCATGTTGACATTGGACGAAACAACTGTCTGGCTGTTTTCTGGTATGTATAAAGTAACCAGATATGGGTTTAATTCTGTGGTTCTGTTTTTTATTTTCCTAGAAATTCTCCTACTTTCAAATCCTTTGAGGAAAAAGTTGGAAGCTTAAAGGTAAGTGTTACTAAAATGCCTTGGTGATTGTGGAAGTGTGGATGTGGAGAAAATACTGAAGTGGACTCTGGGTAGCCTGTGTTTTACTTATTAGTAAACTGCTGGTTGTGCTTAGAGGACATTATGCCAAGTATTGCGTGGTTTCTCTGCCTAATGATTTGAGAGTAAAAAATGGGCTTCCTGCACCTCTTAGAAGAGGATGCCTTTAACTAGAAGGACTAACAGCTAGTATTACATACCCAAAATGCTCTAGGCTTTTACCACCGTACCTTCATAAGGACTGGTATTCTACACAGGAGTATAGCTTGTGAGGTTTCTCTTATTTCTGGTACAAAAGAGATGTCTATCTACCTTAATTTCAAGTGTGCTCATCGAAGCCTGAAGTGCCAGAAACAAACATTAATAGCTTCTCCAGGTAAAAAAAATCACTTTAAAAATAACTAATACATGTAACTGGAACCAGTTTTTGTGGGAACACTGGGTTGGGTGAAAACCACATGAGTGATAGCATCATCATGGGGAACTAGGCATTCCCATGCAAACTGATTGGCATGAACACTTCTGCCATCCCACAGGATATATGCTATAGAGGAAAGTGAAAAGGCAAATACCTTTCCTGGAGAAAATAAAATAATTGCTATGCTTCACTGGAGAGCTCAAGAATTGCTGTTGAGACTGAAAACTTTTCAAGGTTCTCTGGATCTTTCAAAGCCTAAATGGCTGGGAGGGCAGCATATCTGTACCCATTTTGATCTGAGGGTTTATCAACCTTCAGGCTCCCTGGAATCAGGGTTGCTTCATGCTGTGAGTATCTGGAAGTCAAAGGGAGACTGCTACATTAAGATGCTGCTGGTGATTGTTTTCTGCATGATAGTTAAGACTTGAGTTCTGAGTATTGTGGAGAAAAGCTGCTCTGCTGAAAAGTTACTAAATGCAGAGGTTCGGGTTTTATACAGTTAATCATGTAATTGCCATTTTATGTTGAGGCTCTCTCTGTGTTGTAGTCTAAAGTTGGAGGAAGCAAACCTGCTGGAGGAGACTTTGGAGAAGTTCTCAACTCTGCTGCCAATGCCAGTGCCACAGAAACTATTGCAGAACAGACACAGGAGGAGACCCACTGAGATTTGTGCCTCTGTCCTGCTGTACCCACTGCCAGATGCTGCAAGCAAGAACTAAGCACACTTGTAACATTCTTTGCTCTCTCTCCACCAGATGTGCTTTTATTTAGCACGTAGCTGTTTTACCAGATTAACTGATACCAGGCTTGTTCGTGGGTTCAAAATATTTTTGAAACTAATTGTTTGGGGTTTTATGTGGGAAGGGGAATTTTTATGCCTTTCAAGCATTTGAAGGACTTATCTGTAATTTGAAGGCAACCTTTGAAAATATAGCAATGAAGAAAACTCTTTTGAGAAGTTAATTATACTGTACATATACTGTGGATACATAATTTCTTTTGAATCTGTAACTACTGCTCAACTTAATCGTTGTGAATATACTGCTGCTGCCAAACTGAAGCTTGCTACTTCGCTCCCTTGTGATCATTTCAGCTTGAGTGTTGCCTGCATGGACAGTAGGAGGATCAGTCTCAGCTCAAGAAAGGACTTCTGCTTCAGCAGTTTGTAAAGTTACTCATAGCAGCATTACGTATGGTTAAGAAGTGTATTGCTTTATTATTAGCATGTTCCTTGTTCAACAGATATGGATAGGCAATACATAACACCTAAAAGTTGTTGCTTTGTCTGTGGATTATCCACCTAGGAAACTTGTGACCCATCACAAATGGAAGCAAGATGCCTAGTAGTGCTGACTGGGTTCAGTTACAGTAACATTTTGCAGTTTGTTTTTTTGCACATGATGTTAATGGCTAAGATACACTCTTCTGAACTTCTAGTCAGTCGTGAAATCGGTTTGTCTTAATTCACACACATTTACACTAACAAAGCATGGACTGTAACAAGGAGCTGGAGGACCAAAGTGGTTCTTCTTGAGGCAGCAAGAGAATTGCTCTCAAATGCTAATGTTGTTTCCCTTATAGGCTGACCATCAAAAACATCTCCTCTACCACCTTACTTTTTTTTAAGTGTTAAAGGCCTGTACCACTTGCATACCTATTCCTGCCTAAGACCCCAGAAATCTGTTTTGAGAGGTGCACAGTGTCATAGCTCCTATACAAGATCTGTTCTCCTACATCTTGCTTTATCTGATGTATGCTTCAAATTTCTTGTATTTTGTATGCTTATGGCACATGGTGTCAGTGTGGTTAGAGCTTTTGGCAAGTGTTTTATCACCGTGCTTAGAACTGGAAACAAGTTTTGAATCATCAGTGTGAATTCCGTGAAACTTTCAGCTGCCACAGATGTCTGGATGGAAAAAAAGTTGGCTCCTGACAACCTTGTTCGCATGTCAGATGTAGTATATATGCTTAATTAATGTGAGAAACTTAATAAAACCCTGTATGTGAGGAAATTATTGTCCTGTGAATACAGAAGATTATGTAAGTAAGAAATTTATTTCTAATTGAAACAGTAGTAGCAGTGCTGATATATACTACTGTTCTTAGGGGGCAATCTGCAGGGATGAGCTTGGCATTTCTACAGAGGGGAAGGCCGAGGTTGATTTGCAGTGGCTGGCAACTTAAACCACCCTGTTCGCAGTGGGAAGTTTAAAAGATGGGTTGAGATGCATCCTCAGCCTCTGGACAGGCATGATGGGCTGAACTGACAGTGGGCTCTTCCTCTATAGGGTCAAAAGCAGGTAGGCCAGGCCCTTCTGGAACACAGAATCATAGAATAAATTGGTTTGGAAGGGACCTCTCAAGGCCATCCAGTCCATCCCCCCTGCAGTAACCAGGGACTCCCTCAACTGGATCAGGTTGCTCAGATCGTCCTCAAGCCTCATCTTTACTGTCTCCAGGGATGAGACACGATCCTTGTTGTACAGGTTCTTTATATATCTAACTAATGAACAGCAAGAAGGGTTATCTAGGCTTTCTGGGTTATGAAGGAAGATTTTAGAGTCCAAGTGGCAGCATCGCTGGGCCTGCACTCTCCCCTCCAGCGCCAGTATCACGATGCCTGTCACAATCCTAGTTTTATTTCCAGGGCAGTGCGTTTTCCTGTCGAAAGCTCCACCTGTTTCCAGTTTCCTGAGGCCAGGCCGCCTGCCCGGGCCGCTGCGCATCCCAATACCGACCGCCCCGGGGCGCTGGGCTCGCTCCTTCCCCTCGCCCTCCTCCCCGTTCACGGGGCACATGAGGCATACCGGCCACCACAGCGTCTCCGAGCCCTCCCGGGACAGAGAGGGCGCCGGCGGACTGCTTTGCCAGGAGGCAAGCAAGAGTTCCCGGGCCGTGCCTGGTCCCTGGGGGCGGCAGGACGAGGCAGAGCCGCCCCGCAGAGCGGAACGCGGCGTCCCACAGCCAAGATGGCGGCTCCGCCTCAGCGGGGCCCGGGGCGCTTGCGCCCTCCCGTGTCCCGGGGTCAGGGTTGACGCTCCTCCCCCCTAC
>JAAWXA010000021.1:4957993-5008280 GCA_038090715.1 Florisuga fusca | reverse complement strand
GGGGCGGTTCTGACCCGGTTGCCCGGGCACGAACGGCCTCGCAGTGCCGCCCCCGCCGTCCTCTGCCGCTTGGCGGGTGCGGGCGGGGAGCTGCCCGCCGGCATCGCTTTGGCCTTGGTGGGGCGGCGGCTCCGTACGCAGCCCCCGGGTCAGGCAGCCGGGCTGCTCCGGTGTGTTTGCCGCTCCTCTCACCGCTGCACCCCGTGTAGCAAATGCCCAGCAGAAATGCGGACAGTTTTCATGCCTTTTTTAATTTTTTTTTTTTAATTATTATTTTTTTTTAACATACTCCTACAAAAATAGGAAAAATGTGCAAATAGTTTTTTGTGTGTAGTATGCAAGGTGCAACCCTTCAGGTGAAATTGTTTTCTGGGTTTCACAGGCTAGCAGGGAGGACGTGGAAAAGCTTTTAGAACAGTTTTCACGTTTCAGATCAAAGACCTGTTCGTTGGAAAGTGCTCTAAAGATTTGTAGTGGAAGGCTGTCCCGGTGAAACACTGAAAGGCACCTGTGTGAAGGCATCAAAAGAAACGGCAGGACAAAGGTTGAAAGAGCTGTGTATATTAATGTGCAAAAACTTATAGCAAGTCTTGTGAGGAGCACCTGAAGGAACTGGGGTTTAGTTTGGAGAAAAGGAGGCTTGACAGGAGACCTTATCACTATCTACAACCATGTGAAAGGAGGTTAAAGTGAGGGTTGGGCTTTTCTCCCAAGTAACAAGCGGTAAGATGAGAGGGAAAGGCCTTGAGTTGTGCCAGGGGAGGTTTAAGTTCGATATGTGGAAAAAATTCTTCACTAGAAGGGTTGTTAAGCACTGGAACAGGCTGCCCAGGGAAGTGGTGGAGTCACCATCCCTGGAGGTGCTTAAAAGCTGTGTAGATGCAGTGCTTAGGGACATGGTTTAGTGGTGGACTTGGTGGTGCTAGGATAATGGTGTTACATCATGATTTTAAAGGTCTTTTCTACCCTCTAAATGTTTCTATGATTCTATAAAACACTGCTCTTGGAAGTAAAGTTGAGGATCATGATGTTCTTGTCAAGGCTTGTGCTCTAGTAATTTTAGGAAACATTTTTTCACTGAGAGGGTTGTCAGGCATTGGAATGTCCGGCCCAGGACACTGGTGGAGTCACCATCTTTGGAGGCATTTGAAAGGTGTTTGGACCTGGTCTTTAAGGACATGGTTTAGTAGTTGACTATGGGGTTAATCAAAGGTTGGACTGAATGATCTTGGAGGTTTCTTCCAACCTATCCTGCTTCTGAACAACAGGAATAGGGCAACAGGCATGTATCATATCATGTGCCATTTGTTTTCCTGTTACTCCATCATGGAAGCAAACATGGGCTTTTATATACTGAGGCTGCAGTAAGTGAGATTTTTGGAGTAAAGGACCACTCTGTTTTCCAAAACCTGGTTCATCATTGCCAAACACGATGAATCTCAGAGGTGTGGTGAGAGGTCCATCCTTTGTCCTTGGTGTTGTGCCCAAATGGTTCTGCCCAGACCACTGCTGTGTGCTTCTTGTGAGCCTGTGGGTATGAGAGTGTGAACGAATGAAACTTGGGAAAGAATGAATGAGTGGGTAAAATGTATATGGAGCTTTTGTTAAAAAGATCATCTTTGGGTATTGCGTTTGTTGATTTTTGTCATTTTTGCTGATTTTCTTCTAGTGTCTGTTGTTACAATGGCCTTCAATGGACTTCCAGGGAATTACAAAAAAAAGCAATGTGTGTATGTAGCAGTGTATTCCAGAATATCTCTTCTAGGCTGAAAAACTATGACTTCTGACTTTTCCTCAGGTGGAGGTGATTCTTTGCAGCTCTTCATCCTTGTCACTGTTCTTTTTCTAGCTTGTCCAGTTCTGCTGAACAACATCAGGGGCTGGGATTACTTGGAGTGCGCCCCATATGATGTAGAGATTAATGCTGTGAGTTGATATTGCAGGACTGGTTTAGTACCAGGAGCGTAGAACTAGAAATGTTTCTGTCACTGAATTCAGGATGTGATATCCCAAATCACTGCATAGTCTGTAACACTGTTTTCCATTGAATATCCCCAATAGCAAGGCTGCCTGTGCAGAGATCAGAGGTATGCCTGAGGTTGCTGCCTCAGGTGCTGTCCAAGAGGAGTGTCCACAGAAAAGTAGATTCACTTGATCTGGCTGTAGAAGATGCTGAATGCTGCTTCAGGGATTTGAGGGGTTGCGCTTTTTTTTTTTTTTTTTTTTTTTTTTTTTTTTTTTTTTTTTTTACACGCTGCTCAATTACTTTCTCACTTGAACAGGAGGAAGATCAGTAGCTTGCTTGGCAGTGTCACAGTCATGTTAAAAGCATAACAATGAGGTGAAGTAAGATTGTCATGCATCTACTTTCTTGCTGTTCTTGGCCCAGTTGTCAAAGCACTCGGTGATCCCAGGTGTGATTGATGATTCTTCACTGTTTGCTCTTAAGAGTGTGCCAAAGAGGAAATGGGTTTTGGTGAGAACGTGTTAGCAGTGGAATATGGGATACTGAAAGAAAGAAAATGAAAGGGGGTTGATCTGCAATGTAATCTGTTGGTTCTGTGTAGTTTTCCTGGACTGACATTTTCACCAGTTTTAACTGATTTTTGATTGTTAGGAGGTGTGTTATTTGATAAATAAACATTACAGAACTGGGAGCCACCCTGAGTTGGGTGATACTCATGGGAAAAGACACTGGTTGTGTCTGGAAAACCACAAAGCATTGGAAGACCTTTTGAGAAAGGCTTTCAAAGGGGAATGATCCATGTTGTCCTCAGGAGAGGGTGCAGTGCCCCTAACTGCAGTTCCTTTCTGGGACCTGGACTTAGAAGCAGGAGGGATGTGGTTGTGCTCACAAGCTGCAGCCAGAGGAAAGCTTGTGTTCCTTATCTCTGCTGCCAAAAAGACAGGGGCAAAGTGTTCTCAGGCTTCCGGTGTGCTTATGCCCTGTGAGAGTAGAGATGTTATTTGGGTCTTTAGTATTCCAGTTTCTTTAGGAGAATATTTTTTCTGGAGGTTTGATGTTTCTGTACTGCTCTCCCATGTCAGCTGTTTTCCCCTCATTTTTGAAACTGCCTGAGTGCTGTGATATTCATTAGGCAGTGGCTTTTTTGTATGAATGGCAGGAAAATAGATAAATGAGTGTGCTGACATGCATATCATTCAAAAAGAATGATAGTATTTTTCCTAGGCAGTTTTCTAAGTTTTTTTGGGCCCAGCAGCAAATGTGTGCTGCTGACCTTCGTTTGTAGTGGCTTGGTGTACTTGGCTGTGTTTGGTAATTTTTAGGGGCTTGTGTTTTATTTTTTACCTGCAATTCACTGTTCTGTTGTTACTGTTTCGCAAATAGTGAAACTTACAGAGTAGGCACTTAAATGTTACTTAAAATTGTTAAAAACTTAGCAACGTGTTAAACAAAATACTCTGAGCTGTAGACTATAACTTTGTCTACAGCAGGCAGCTTGCTTCTTAGAATCATAGAATTGTCTGGGTTGGAAGGGACCTCAGAAATCATCAAGTCCAACCCTTGATCCACTACCGCTGCAGTTACCAGACCATGGCACTGAGTGCCACATCCAGTCTCTTTTTAAATGTCTCCAGGGACGGAGAATCCACTACTTCCCTGGGCAGCCCATTCCAATGTCTGATCACCCTCTCGGTGAAGAAATTCTTTCTAATATCCAACCTAAACCTCCATAAGAGACAGACTTAAGACCATGCCCTCTTGTCTTGCTGAGAGGTGCCTGGGAAAAGAGACCAACCCCCCCCTGGCTACACCCTCCTTTCAGGGAGTTGTAGAGAGTGATGAGGTCTCCCCTGAGCCTCCTCTTCTCCAGGCTGAACAGCCCCAGCTCCCTCAGCCTCTCCTCATAGGATCTGTGCTCGAGTCCCTTCACCAGCCTGGTTGCCCTCCTTTGGACCTGCTCCAGGACCTCAATCTCCTTCCTGAACTGAGGGGCCCAGAACTGGACACAGTACTCGAGGTGTGGCCTCACCAGCGCTGAGTACAGGGGAAGAATCCCTTCCCTGGACCTGCTGGCCACACTGTTCCTGATCCAGGCCAGGATGCCATTGGCCTTCTTGGCCACCTGGGCACACTGCTGGCTCATGTTCAGCTTCCTGTCAATCCAGACTCCCAGGTCCCTCTCTGTCTGGCTGCTCTCCAGCCACTCTGTGCCCAGCCTGTAGCGCTGCATGGGGTTGTTGCTGCTTTTTACTTCTGTGTTTTTGTAACATTTCAGTTTTACATTCTTAAATGTACTGAAGTAAAGACAAGTTTCAAGTTCTGTTCTTCTCTGTGGAACTGCATGAAGAAATCTTTTAAATGGACAGGAAATGGGATAGATGTTACCTTTATTTGCAGATTGAAGCCACCTGCCTAGCAAAATAGGAAACCTTCCCTTTTAGGAAGGATGTGATAGTTGTTCATATGGATAGAGAAGTGGTTGTTGAGCTATGTTACCAACATTTGAAAAAAATATAAGAACGAAGTGACTGATAAAGAATAAATTGCATACTTGAGTGCATTGTGAACTAAATGTCTAAAGGTATTTTTAAAAAAATGATTGGTGGAGTTGGTCAAATATATTTTTAGGTAGAAATGGGTTATTGCTACATTAGCTTTGCTACTGGGCTGCAGTGTGTGTCACAATGTGATAAAACTTTTCTGTTAGTACCTTTTTACTTCATAGTCCCAGGGCTCAAACCATCTGGTGGGTGTCAGACATCAGGGGTGTGAGCAGAAACACAATCTGTGTTCAGAACTCCAGCTGTGGATCCACCCCGGGCAGCAGGGCTGGGATCCTGCCCTGGAGTTTGGGTGAACCTCCACACCCGGCACAGCAGAGGGCAATGCTCGTTTCTAGATGTCACAGGAAAAGGAGCACTTTTGAGGAATTTCCTATTTAGTTCCTTGGATAATGCGTTTTAAGGCAAGGTGTTTATTAAGAAACATAACTGACTATCTTTGATGTTCACATGAAGGGACCGAGTGGGTATCTGTACATAATAACAACCAATGCCTAAAATATATTAGAAATTAAAACATATGTTTCTGGAAGAATAAAATGTGCTTAGTGAGCCAGAGGTTCTTCTGTGAAAGGATTTAGAAATTTGAGGAGGATGTCTGTGTATTTAAATTTTTTGGCACTATTTAAAAAAAATTCAGTATTAATAAAGTTAGTAAAATAAGAATTGTTTTAGTAGATGGGATACAGAGTTGCCGCATCTGTTGATGCTTTAGAGGAGAGATTAACAACTAATACAGAAAAGTGATAATTTTTTAAGCAATGTATTACATTTTTCTTCTGAAAACTACATGCATTCTCTGACAAGGGATGTATATCTATCTTGCTTGAAGCCCCAGTGTAAAATAATGTGTAGCACTGAATGTTTTGAAATCAAGCATTACAAAAAAAGTCAGATTTATTGTTAATGTAATTATTGATGTGAAATATTTCTCTCAATCTGTCTTCCCACCTAGGTTAGCATTTGGAAGACTTTTACCGAAGTTACTTAAAAGCAAAAATGCTTATTTATATTTAGTGCTATTTTCACTTTTAATTTTCATAGTGTAGTATTTTCTCAGACACCTGTTATCTTTGTGTAGATGGGGTGCTTTTCCAGTGTTAATAAGTGACTTTAAAACTTTTTTGGTTTGATTACAAATGTAACAGCATTTTATAAAACCTGTACCTTAATCATAGTGGTTACTCTTTCAGGTACTCTTTCCCTGTCCTGCATTGAAGTACTAGGAACTGCTGACTAACTGGGAGCACACTGGCCAGTTGTGGGGTTTGCATGAGCTGGAAGGAGTTTTCTCTACCTGAAGGTTTCTCTTGGTTTGCTTTGCCATCTTGTACAGCTGCATTTGGGAAACTTGGGTTGTGTTTGTTCCTGGTGCACTGTGAACAGCTCCTGGTACTTCTCATGTTTGTGCTGAATAAGGACTGTATCACAGGCTTCTTTAGCATCCTCTCAGCTGGATCTGCTTGAAAAACTGGATTCCATCACAGTGGGAATGAACTCCTTGAGACCTCTGCAAAGCAGCAGTTTTAGCCTGATAACACTCTGCTGGGGCACCAAAACTTGATTCTCCTGACTTGGGCCTGTCCCAGCTGTCGGCCCTGCTGGGTCTGTTGGATGACCTGCTTTGCTTATGGCAAAAGTGCTTTGCATGATGGGATTTTCTAAAATTTGAGTAGTGGTGGAGCAGCATGGAGTAGGCAGGATTTTGAATTGTTTTGGTCAACAGCAGAGAAGCTATGCATGCTGCCCCTTCGAGGAGATCATTACAGTAAAGTAAAACTGTACATGGTTGTGATAGGTGGTGGTGCCTCAGGAACACAGATTTCTGTGGGAAGGTCCTGAGCACCTTGCACAGCTCTGTCCTTGGTGTGAGGAAGGCCTCAGTGCTCAAGGAGATTCAGGCTTCAAGTATCTTCTCCAGTTTGCTCCTTCATATGGTTCTGGGCCAGCAAGTGATTGCTGGAGATCTGTGAATGGTAGACTTATGTGATACACCTTAGGTGACTGGCTGTCAGGGTGGAATCCTAAAATTCAAACTCTCTTGGCACCACCAGTTTCATGGAGAAAAGCAAGTGAATGCCAGCTGCTTGCTCATGATCAGGCTGCTTGGAAGAAGGTGCATGGAACCATAATGTAACAGTAAAATAGGAATGGAAATTTTTCCTGGTGCTTATTGTTACCAACAGGATATTTACATCCACTGTTGCTGTGGGAGATGCCAGTTACTCTCTTAACTACGGCTATTGAAACAGTGTCCTGTCCTCCAAGAGCCTGGAAAAAAGAGCCTGGGAATGAGGGTGGTGATAAATGGAGAAACTGTCAGGCTGAAGGTCAGACAGTGCTGTTGTGTGGCATTGCTTGTGTCCCACTTAAGCATGGCAACCCCATACAGCAACCTGAAATGTGGGGATGCAGACATAATTGCTCAGAGAAATGATGCTGAGTTCTGTCTAAGTAGTGTAGGTGCACAGGCAGGTGCTGGGCTCAGAGCATTGTGGGGTTTTTTTAGGACTGTGTGTGCTCATCTGTTACAATTTTGTTTTTGACATGGTATGTGCAGTAGGTTCAGCTTCTCTCCCCAGTTTAGAGATTAGGGGCTTTCTGTTCAGAATTATGCTGGTTTTGTCTCTCTCCTTACATTGCATAGAGTAGTAAGAATACTGAGGTAACTGTAAGATCTGAATTTGTTTCCTTTTCATTCTTACTGATAAAGAAATTTCAGTAAAACTCATCTCCTTTTATTCCTTAAAGCAGAACATCAGTGAGCATTTGTCTGTACTGTTGTCTTCACCTTTTTTATTTTCATAATTCTTTCTTTCCGCCTCTCTGAAAGGATCATATTTTGTTAATCTTATATTGATACCATTGCAAATTTTTTTTTTTTTTTTTTTTTTTTGCTATAATTCCTGAAAGAAAGTTATGGATAAATACTCCGTGTTTTAAATTATATGTAGAAGTTAAAGTCAAGAAAACTGATCAGCTTTATTGTGAACAAATTATGTACTATTTTATGTTACGAAATAAATTCTTAGCTCAGTCAACAGAATAATTTTGAAGCTGCATTTGAAATGTTTTAATGGAAGTCTTTTGCAGTTTTTGCACTGTGTATCAAATCAAGTCAACAGGAAAACTTCCCTTTTCCTACAAACACAAAGAATCATAGAATGCTTTATTCTTGAAGGGACCTTAAATATCATCTAGTTCCAACCCCCCTGCCTGGGCAGGGATACCTCCAACTATCCCAGGTTGCTCAGAGCCTCATCCAGCCTGGCCTTGAACATTTCCAGGGAGGCGGTAGCCACAATTTCCCTTGCCAACTGTTCCAGTGTCTCACCACCCTCATACTAAAGAGTTTCTTCCTAATGTCTAACCTAAATCAACTCTCTTCCAGTTTAAAGCCATTACCCCTTGTCCTGTCACTCCATGCCCTTGTAAAAATTCCATCCCCAGCTTTCCTGTGATAAGTCTAAGAAGTATCCATCTTCTACTAGAAAAAAAGCTTCAAATAGCCTTAACAACGGCATAGACTTCTAGATAACAGAGAAGTTTTGATATTAAAAGTGCAGTTCAAGAAAACCTGGTGGCTGTTATGCACAGCATACAAATCCTGTCCTGTGGGGTTTTCTGGGTTTTTTGGTGTGGTTGTTTTGGGGGTTTTGGTTGTGGTTTTTTATTTAGTGTCTGCATGGTCTTACTTGAAAAATGTAATTATGAAAGACAGATTGTCTTCACCGTCATAATTTACTGGTTAAGTTCTTGGTTAGTTGTTATTTGCATTTTTAAAAACTATGCTTAGTTCACAGTATTACATGGTTCAGTATTACCAGGGCAATATAGATACAGACATATACATACAAGTATGTTACATGTTCTCTGCACAGCAGAGATACTTCTAATTAAAAGTTACTCTGTATGCAAAACGTTTTTTGTATGCAAAATTAGGTTTGAGATATACTGAATTAATCAGTCAGCGTTGCAGTGACTACCAGAATGTGGAGCTTGATGAAAGGATGTTGGTGACTATAAACTGATATCAAGTAGTGTGTGACAAATATTTAATTGTTTTTTAACATACAGGTGTAACCCTTAACTCATCTCCAGTTACAATATGATTTAAAACATTTTTAAAAAAGGGTAGTTTCAACATGTGAAGTTGGTTTAAAAATCTAACTAGTTAACCAAACTTCCAGTGCTTCTTGCAGAGCTATTAACGTTGTAACTTCCTATAACTGTGTTTCCCTGTGGATAATGCTACAAGATATGAATAGTGCTATTCTCAGTAAAACTGAAGTTTAGTCCTCCTTTTTTTCTCATTTTGGTATGAGAAAGGTTGGTAAATAGGAACTGCAGCTGGAACAAAATGAAGTTATTCTTCAGTGAAAATGGTTCATTTCTGCATATACATGCATTTCAAAATAGCAGTACAGCTTTTGCAGATCTTTTTTTAGGAGTTTTGTGCTGCAATTTTTTTTTTTTTTTTTTTGCACAGGACATTGGAGAAATGTTATTTGTATTGTTGAAAGTATAACAAATGTGCTTATGTAGCCAAAGATTAAGCAATTGATTTTTAGGCAGACTGACTTCAGCTTCCATAAGGCACTGAATTGCACCCAGTGGTCTCCCACTTACCCTAGCAGGCTTGTCTTTCAGATAAATTTGTGGATGTAAAAATAAATATATACCCTCTACTCTGGTCTTGTGAACCTCACTGGGAGCACTCCATGCAGCTCTGGTGTCCTCAGTACGAGAAGGACAGTGGATCCAGAGTAGGGCCACAAAAATGATCCAAGGGCTGGAACACCTCTCCTCTGATGGAAGACAGAGAGAATTGGGGTTCTTCAGCCTGGAGAAGAGAAGGCTTTGGGGAGTCCTTACTGTGGCTTTTGAATGCATAGTGAGCTTGTAAAAAGTTTCTCTCCGTTGAGATGGTGGCAGAGATTGCCCAGGGAAGCTGTGGATGCTCCCTCCCTGGAAGTGTTCGAGGCCAGGCTGGATGGGCTTTGAGCAGCCTGGTCTAGTGAAAGATGTCTCTGCACATGGCAGAGGGACTGAATTAAATGATCTTTGAAGGTCCCTTGCAATGCAAACCATTCCATGAAAAAAGTGTTAATCATAATACATACATGTAAGAAAGCAACAGTTTCTATTCCATATTACTTCTAATGTTTTCTGCCTTGAGACTGCAGCTTGGATATACACTTAATACTGAAACTCTTCAAACAGAGTTTTGTAGAGGTGTGGGGTTTTTTGTTTGTTTGTTTGTTTTTTCCAATATTACTGTAGTTTACTTAGGACTAAACTGAAAAATAAATTAATATTTTCTTCATTTTCTAGTGCTTATAGCCCAGTTGATTTCAGATGGATTCTCAAGAGCAGATTTAAATTTTTTCAACTTACAACTAAGTTTTAAAATATTGTTAGATTATTTTGTCCAAGCTGTATAGAAGGTTTACAGAGTAGGTGATGCTCTCTCAGGTGTTCCACAGGGGAGGGGGTGCTATTCTCTAGAGACTTGGGTTCAGGGGTGCTCCCAAGTCACAGAGGGACACTGAGGCTTCCAGCACATTGTATGCAGCAAATTCACTGCAGGATTGTACCTTCAGGTTAAAAGTGAGTATGGAGATACCTTAGCTCCTGTACCTATGCTCCATAAAGTCTAATCCTACAGTATTAAAAAAAGAAAAAACACAAACCCCAAGAGT
Source organism: Florisuga fusca (assembly GCA_038090715.1). NCBI lineage: Eukaryota > Metazoa > Chordata > Aves > Apodiformes > Trochilidae > Florisuga > Florisuga fusca. Next base: position 4,998,051 of record JAAWXA010000021.1, on the reverse strand, counting down.
AAGAGTTGTAATGAAGAGATCTTTACAAAATATTATTAGACCTGCACAGGAAATTAGTCGCCAGAAATCTTAATATCTACAGAGAAATGTAAATGATGCTTTGCCAAGCACTTAGTAGCTGCTTCTCACCAAGGGATGCTTAAATGCCTAATTTCAGCTTTTTAGTTACAGCCTTTTTGGCTGAAGAGTTTTGTTTGTTTGCTTTCTAAAATAAAACCATTTCTTCACTGAGCTGAGAAGGACGTGTGAAAGTTCCTCTTCTGATTGGAACAGCAGAAGTTTGATTTAATTTCTGGCAGTTCTCTGGGGATGCTTGTAGTTTTAAGGTTGTGATGGGAAATAACTCAGAACAGTTAAAAACTGAAGTATGCAAGGTTTATGAAAGTTAATAAAGATTTAATAAAAGTAAGAACGAAAACATAGCTGTCCATTTCACTCATCCTTTTCTAGGTAAAAGGAGCTGTTTTCCTTTGTGTTTTCTGATTCTAAAATCAGAGATTTTTCCCTCCAAATTTTAAAGTTGGAAAAAAATGGGTATGTACACTCTTTATGTTTGTTTCAGAACTATATAATTTGGAGTTTGCTGCTGTTGAAGGTGCATTTCAGATCATTACTTCAAGCTTTCAAGTTTTCTCCTTGACTGCTTTCAGGGCTCAACTTTGTGACTTTGCAGTCATTAATGTCAGATTTTTCCCTACATAACTGCTTTTATTTCTGCTGTGAATCACAGAACCTCCTTTTATGCTTTCTCGTTGCACATTTTTCCTTCATTAGTTTTATTAAATAATACAAATCTTGCTTTTGTTTCAGCTTTACACAGTAGTTAATTTTCAAAATCCTTTGTTGGCCAGAAGTTTATATTAGTTTTTGACTGCTGTATGTTGGTATGGAATAAAATGGAAAAGTCTCTCTTGTTTAAAGGAAACTGAAGAGAAAAGGAACATTTTTGTGGTAACCCAATATGGGTTGTAAATTGAATCTACTGGGGAACAGGATGAACTTCAGTTTTTGATATTTTTTTAAATAGGAGAAATCATCAGGCCAATAATTGGGTAGGAAAGTTATATCATGGTGGGGAAAAAATGCAAAACAGACAGTGGACTTCAGAAGAACAAACTGAGTTCATACTGTCTTTGGTTATAACTGTGTGTTGTGGATGGGATGGTGATGTGCTGTTCCTTTGAGGCTTAGTAGTTGAATTTTGTGGCAGTTGTGTTTAATTCATAGAATTATAGAATTCCATTGAATCATAGAAATTCATAGAAAGAGACCATAGAAAATCTATATATTCTAGCTAAAACTCATGTCCTAGGTTTCCTTGTGCAGAGCTGTACAAGAATAGTCTGCCTTTTTTCTACTTCGTGCAGTTTCCCAGGTCTGCTTTATCCTTATTTACCTTTGTACATATTAGAGAATTAATTATTGGCCTTCAAAAAAGGGTCAAAGAGCCTTGTACATCTCTTAGACACTGAAGTATCAAGCTGATGTCTATAGTATGTATTCTCCATATGTGAATAATACATTAGCTAGCAATTTGCCTATTTTCCTCTTTAATATTACTTGAGATGAATGCTATTTGCAAATAAGAAAATAACAAGTAATTTGATACTCTTTTTTGCAAATGTCTGTTTCTCAAACAGTAGAAAGGAGATGGAAAAGTTATCTGTCATACTGAAGAGATGGTTCCTGTCTTTGCAGTACTGTTCACATGGAAGTCCAGGTGATGCTCCATGGTCGTATTTTGTCTTAGACTTCTGACTTCTCCCAGTACTACAAAATATAAGCAGGTTATACACTGTATATGCCAAGTACAAGTATTTATTAGATCTTGTTTCTATTTACTGTGTACATCTCTGTTGTTAATAAACAAGGAGGTGATCCCCTGGCCTGCAGAGCTATAGCTTGTGTTGCCTGAAAAAACAATGTTAGGCACAAGACTTCTGCAAAGGAATAGGATGCCTAATACTGTAGTTAGGGCTATATATTGAAGCAATTACTGATGGTGTTTGCTGCATCTTGGGATTTATATACACTGTGGGACAGTGTTTGAAAAACTTGAAGGAAGAAAAAGAACAATTCTTTGTCAGTTTGCCCTTTTGGGTGGAGATGTGAGTGGCAGAGACGCCAGGCAGGCAGTGCAGGGCTTTTTGCCCAGTGCAGAGCTGCTTTAGAAGAGGAGACAAAAAGTCTGTGACTGAAGGAGGTTTCGAGGGCTCCGTAGGTTTAGTGGGAATGATATCTTGGTAGGCAATAGCTGTCCAGTGAAATCAGCCTGAAGGTGTCAGCCTGGGTTGGTTTTTAAGGAATCTAGATTAGGTACTTACTAGATGCTGTGAGAATATTTTAAGAGCAAATAACTAATAAATGTTATTGTCAGCTCTTTTAAAACATTTTTTTTTCCTAAACATTTCTACTAATACAGGAAGCAAAGCTTTTGGTTTGAGAAAGCTCAAAAGTCACTGATTAATCCTAGATACAAAATCATGAACATCTTCAAAGTTGGATGTGTAGAAAGCATTTGAATTTATTTGTTCAAGGAGAGACTTAGAGCTATGTGTCTCTGAGGTGAATTAAAGGCATGAGGCCTAAAGTTTGAGTGATTATATTGTGAGATTATGTTCAGCATAAGATAGACTGAACTTCTCAGTAAAGTGCTTCAGACCAAATAGTTTAATGTATAAAAAGAAAGTGGCACTCAAAAAAATTACTTTGCGCTGTAGTTGCTTGTATGTTGACATCTCAGTCACTGTAGTCATGTATCAGTCCTCTCCACACTCCTCCTGAGTCTTCATCCTTTTTTCTAGGAAGAACTTCAATGTGCAGGGAATCTGTAATGGTGAAAGCCAATCTCAGTGCTTGTTCTCTGATAAATTTAGGAGAACTCTTGAACAGGTGGTGCTTCTTATGTTACTTATGAGTGGAAATTCATTAACTGATGGATGTCAGGTTATGTGGTGTATTGTCTCAGCTGCCTTTAAGGTGATGTGCTTCTGCACAATAGAGTTCTGACTTAAACAGAGCTTCTTGTATTCATCTGAGTAAAAATGAACTGTGTGAAGTACTATGACCTCTTATCCAGGTGATGTCTACAACAACTTAAAAAAAATTCCTTGATTTTATGTTTGTATCTAAGCAACATTGCACACTCTTAGTAGTTACAAGGTATGGAGAATTAAAGGCAGGTGGGCTAGTAGATAGTGCTAACATTTTTTAGGTTGCTGGTTGAAGTAAGTGCCTTAACAGTATACATTGTGTCAGACACTAGCTTAACATATTGAGTTGTCTTTTAATATTCATTAAAGTGGGCTTCTAGTCTTCCCTCTTTCCCAGCATGCTGAAAGTGATCTCAGGATGTAATCTGTTCAAACTCCTGCTCTAAGTAGGACAGACTTGGTTAGGTTGATCAGGGCCTTTTCCAGTCAAATTTTGAGTTTCTTCAGGCAGTTGGCCCTTTAGCTATTGTGGCATTGTAGTAACTTGTTGCAAACTAATTTTTCCATTTTGCTTTTTCACGTAACTAACTTTGGACAGAAAAATCTTTCTAGCTCTGCAACCTAGTGCTGAGGAAATTGAATGTGGTAGTTGTGGAGGATTGCATTCTTTGCATGCTGCTTGATTGTAATATGTCATTCACCCCTTTATTCTAGCAGTCAAATTACCAATATCCCATCTCACTTCTCCATGTTTCATTTGTATCTTTCGTATTCCAACATGCATGCTACTTGCCTTTACATGCAAACATAAAACATGTAGCTAGGATTTGAAAGACATGTTGCTCAGTGGGTGGGATTGGACCACCCTGCTTGTATAGTCATAGCCTGTGCTCTAGAAACAGTACTGGAATCACTTCTTTTGTAACAGGCTTTTAAATCTATGCCTTTTTCTCCTCTGTGGTTGATATTTATCATCTTGCAGAGTATTCTGTACTGGAAGAGCTACTGTTTTTTTATTGAACTACGTGCAGAGAAGTGAAAGGCATCCAAATATTTGAAAATCTTTTAAATCTAGAAATGAGAAGGAAAATCAAACAGGTTAGACATTTAAAAAGGAGGAGGAAAAAAAAAAGCTTATACTTCAGGTACTTGGAAAAAAAAAGCATTTTGTGCTTCTGGATTTTGTAATATTGTCCAGTTTTTGCAACTTGACATGTTATTGATGAATTATCGATCCCAGCTGCATGGCCAACACTCCTTGAGAATCAAATAAGTAGAGTGCTTAATAAAGCATGTTGCCCTGTTACCTTTTTGCCTGACTGTTTTTCTGTAGTGTGATTGTGGGAAATCCAGTTAAGGAGATTTAGAAATTGCAGAGGAAAGTGCTTGGGATTTTCCAATATGTAAATTAGATATTTTTTGCTCCTCAGAAGTTCTCCAGGAAGGAGAATGGAGAATGCTGTAGATACAGTGCAGATTCCTGGTGGCTTCTTGGAAAACTATCAGCAATAAGGAGTGGCAAGGATTTCTTTGTACATTTGCATCTGTATCTTAGTGAGTTTAATCTTTTGTCCTAGTAAGGAATGAGCACTTCTGTCAGTGTGTGAAGATAGTACTTATGTGTCATGTTACAGAGATGATTTCACAGAAAAGATTGCACATGGGAGAATTTTTCTATTCCTGCCATGGAGGTAAAACAGAAGGATGTTATTAACTAGAGTGGATGACTCATAGGTGATGAAAACAGGAAACCCATAGGATGTACTCATCTTCGTGAAGTGGAGATGAAAATTTCCAATGCAAGAAGTTTTTTAAGGTAGCCTACTGTGTGTGCCATCATATGAAGGCAACAAGAATGAGGTGAATACCATTTGATGAGTGTACTTGCCAAGGGACAGAGGAAGGCCAGGTTGGATTGGGCTTTATGCAGCCTGGTCTAGTGTTAGGTATCCCTGCCCATGGCAGGGGGCTGGAATTAGTCTGTAAGGTTTCTTCCAACCCAAACCATTCTGTAATTTTACTGTTAATAGTATTATTTCTTTCTGACCAATATTGCTCAGTGTGTTTGATAGCTATAACTAATGCCATCTTTCTAGATAACTCATGAAAATCTCCTTCAACCCAGTCTCAAAAGTTCTCTTGATCCTCCGTGAGCTCAGGCTTTTTCCAGATGTTCTGCATATAAGAAAAGGCAGTTCAGCTTTTGGAAGTGGATCACATGTTGTGTCTGATTCCACTGCTGTTCATTAAATTAAGCCAAACTATAGGTGGACCTCCTCACATCCTGTTGAAATATGAAAAGAATTCTTGTTCTTTACTGGAGACTTGAAGTTAGCTGTGGAGTATATATGTGTTAGCCTGCAAATGGTAACATCTGCCTTTCTCTGTGGTTTGTTTGTTGTTTTGTGGGCTTTTTTCCTAGTCCAGTTTTCTCATTAGCTTGCATTACTATGAAGAATAACAAAAGTATTCTGGGCTGGAATTCTAGGAGTTCCTATCATCCTGAGTTTATATGTTGCTGCCATGGTCTTATTTTTGCCCTTGGCTGTGGGCACTCTGAAGGTCATGTTTGTTCAGCCTGATACTCACTTAGTCCTTTGGTGATCTAGTTTGGAAACTAGAGCAACAGAAAACTGTCCTGAGAAGAAAGTAAATAGCTTTTGTTTATGTTCCTGAAACAGGCTTACTCCAGGTTAGGACATCTTGAAATGGTGGCATAAGTGGAGAAGGCAGGATGAGGCATGGCAGTGCTCGCTTGGTTATTTTAAAAACTTACAGACCTGCATCCTAAATTAAGAAAACCTAGGAGGTTTTGGATGACCCCAGAAACGTTTTTGTCAGCTGTTCAGTCTTACAGATGGAGCAAGTAAAATATTTGGCAGGATTATCTATTCAAAAACTCTGGTTTCTGAACAGCCAGCATCTCTGCCAATTGATGGTACAGTGTCTGTCTTTTTAGTGTCATAAATGCTGTCGTGTATTTGCATCATGTGTCCCTGCAGGCATCCACCCTTGATATAATATTAACTCTTACTTGGGTAAATTGTTTTCATTTGTAGCACTTCTCTGCCCCAGTCTGAGGCACTCAACATACGTGGGAAATACTCTGCTCTGAGGGTTCCTACGATCACATTCTACATGCTGGTTTGTTGTTTTTTTTCCTATTGGCATCTTCTTCCCCAGACAAGGCAAGTTATTTAGGTCAGGAGTGAAGGATTGAGAAATTTCTCCATCCAGTGAAGTAGGGAATCAAATGGTCAACTCAATGGACAGAATAGTTGACTCTGGAGTTTTGTGTTTGACCGCTTTAACTTCATATTGAGTGACAACATATAGCTAAGGTGACATCTCTGTCATCTGTGAGATCAATGTATATGAGCATACAGGATGATGGAAAAGTGTTTGTTACTTTACAGGGATAAGCAGTTGAATTCCAAGGCCAATGATTCTGCAGACTATTCCATAGTAAGTCAGTCAGTGGAACACTACTGAATTTGCACTTCATTGTATCTCAGGTTTCCTTAAAACAGGTTGTGGCATTTCAGTATGAGGATTAATTTATAATCTGTCCAGATGGATTAATTTTGAAGGAGAGTTAGTTTTGAAATGTTTACTTCTAGCTAATGAGTTACACCTTAATTTGAAGTTGCATCTAGATTGGTGCTCCCCTCTCAGTTCATACAATCTCATTTAAATACTTTCTCTTATTTCTTCTACTGTTTCGCATTTATTCTTGGAACACCAACAAATGCATCCTGTACAATTCGTTTTCATCTGTTTGAATTGTGAAATTCAAACAGTCCTGTGTTTGGAACCTTATCTGATACTAGCTTTCCTGTATAAAATCCTACTGCTCTGTTTGTGGTTTGCCATCACCACCTGCTGTCTTTTTGTGTTGTGTGTGCACTTTATGTGTGTGTTGCACTTCATTTGGCCCCTTACCTAAGGATGCTACATTTAAAGGATCCTGTTTCTGAAGAGGTGAATTTACCAGGTGTCAGATCTTTAGTTCATAATTCCTGAGGTTCTGTCACTTCAGAAGAAGCTGTGCTGTTTGTGCCTTCCCGCTGGGCTGAAATTCAAAACTGTTTCTTCTTTTGACTTCCCCAAGAATAGAGGTTTCAAACATACAAGTGGAAAATGATGGCATTATTCTCTCTTCATATAACATATAGATGGATTTTGAGTATCCACTTGAAGTAGTCAATGGGAAAGCGTTGTTGAGCCAAGATATCTGTAAACCTTTAATTGCTTGATTATTTTATTTAGTTCTCTTGCTGGCTTTAAAATAGTCAGAAATCTTTCATGAAGTTATAATTGTATCTGTTAAATACTGATAAATGGGGGTGTGTGAAATTATCACACCTTTAAAAATCTGTTTATCCACCTGTATATTATTTCCTTAGATTCACTTTCAGATTCCAGGAACATATTGCTTCCAAAATGTATTTCCCTTTTCATTCATTACTGGCTAAAAGGCTTTTCTTACCAATTGTGTTTCAAAGGTAGTAATCTTAAATATGGCTCAAATTTAGTATGTCAGGGAAAGTGAGTATGAGAACGAATTTTGCTTTAATGAAGCTCTGTATTTTCACCTGGAATATGATGGGGGAAGCCTGTGGTAGCTGTCTGGGATCACAAACCAGAGATGGTTCCATGAAGAGTGGGAGGATTTGTTTTCTTGTTTTCCAAATGCTTCATGAGAAGAAACTGATATTTTTTTTATGTCGTGATTGAATTAAAATATTTACTTTGATATTGTAGAGTCAAAAATGAGAGACGTGGTGGTTGAGATTTTTTAGTGTGTTATAGCAGTCATGTGCATGCTTTCTGCTTTTGATGCTTTTGCAAAATGTTTTGTTTGTTTGTTTTTCCTTTAAAATAAAGATTTAGTTATTGTTCATTATTAAATAGTTGCAGAAGTAGCTACAAGGTGCTAATTATGGTTTGGATTTCACCAAGGAGATAACAAAGAGATGAGAGATGTTTTTTTCTGGGGTATCTAATACTGCAAATGCATTTTTATATCAACTTACCTAGCCAATAGTATATCTGGCAGATGGAGAGTGTTGTGGTTTTCTGTGACTGAATTACTGAAAGCTTTACCCTTAATGCGTACAATGTTTGGGGTTGGGGAGAAATATAAGATGCTTCTTTAAAAGTCTCATTAAAAATGTGCCAAACACATAAAATCTTGTAATTTAGTGAATTAAGCTTTTTGTATGTTGCAATATAAAATCCTTGAGACAGTATGTTTTGTGAAATCCTTTTTTTTTTTTTTTCCTTTATCTGTAGGTTGCTTCAGGGAAATCTGAATCCTTTGCATCCATGTTGAGACGCTCTCCTTTAATGCAGATGGGACCTGCCAAAGATAAAATTGTCATTGGTCAAATATTCCATATCGTAGAAGATGATCTGTATATAGATTTTGGTGGCAAGTTTCACTGTGTGTGCAAAAGGCCAGAAGTAGATGGAAAGTAAGTAATAAACTTATGGTAAGCAATTAACGTGTGTGACTGACGTACTGAAATGCTTAGCTGATGGGACTTGACCATCTTCTGGACTGAGCTTGGATGGTTTGTGTGAATGTTGTAGTTTAAACTGTAGAAATTACCATATTGTGCAGAATGAAACTGTGTTTTCATACAGATCTATGTAGCTCAGACATCATTGTCTTGAATGCAGGGTTTGCACTATTGCTATCTATATTACTCCAGCTTTTGATGACCAAAGTTGCTCTTTGTCAGTGAGGAAAGGGGAAGTAATCTGAGTTGTTGAAACAAGTGCTGTTTATGGAAATACTTGGGAGTTTTGTGAATGGGGTACTTTAATCCTGAATAATTTGTGAACTTTCTCAGGCAGGAACCTATCTCTGCTACACGTATATACATGAGATGATATATTGAGGAGTTTACACGTTCTTGGTGATAATACAGTTAGTAATAGGTGATCAGTGCTAATGTTGAATATTTCATATTGTGGAAGAAGATGTTGTACATATAGTGGGAAGTTTCACTTTGTGTTCTGGACTAGAACTGTGGTGGAACTAGAACATTTGTGCTAGGGAATGCAGTAGTTAAAGAGCAAAAAGCTCTAAACCAGCGAATTCCAGTGGAAGTTGCACTGTGAGCTTTTCAGTCTCCAGCACCTCATGATTCTATATTATCAGAAAACATCTCTCCTTATAAACTTGTGTCCAGGTTGCTTTAACACTTGATTTTTTATATGTAGGCAAAAAAAAGTTTTTGAATTCATAATATCAAAATATTTTTGTCCATCTTTCTTCCCTCTTTTTTCCTTGACAGAGAAGCATCTTTGTTAATCTGTAATATCATTGTGTCTAAATGATTAAACTCGTTTCCAGTGATAAGCAGTTCTGAAATAATAGATTTTTTTAAAGCAAAGATTTAACGGAAATAATTGCATGTTTGTATCCAAGTTTGTGACAGTATCTTATCCAAGAGATTGTGTAGTCAACTTACATTGACAGGCCTCTGACTTTGAAACCACACGTAATTGATGGCCCAGGGTAAACTGTGTCCTTTGTGCCCATCACATTTGGCAGCAGGTAGAGATTTTCTTAGTGTTTTGCTGCTGGTGTAATGGTAAAGCCCTTGTTGCTCTTTGAATCTCTTGCTAATTCAAAATGGAGATGAGCTTTGCCTTTCCCCCTCCCATCCTTGCATGCCTGAGGAGTGTTTCTATATTAATTTCAATCTATGACCATTCATTTTGTTTTTGTGGTGGAATTCAGACTACTCCCTGAACTCCCTGTTCAGCTGAGCTTGCCTTTTTCCAGACAATGACTTCTGTGCATTGGGGAAGAGCCTTCTAGAGCATTTAAGAGTTTGTCCTTATAGACCTTCCAGGCACCTTTTCACATCAGAACAGCTTCTTGTCTACCCCAAATAAATGAAAGGCCACAGTCCTGAAGCCCAGGTCTCTCCTCTGTGACCTTCCTCCAGTGTTTAAGCTGACATTGGTGGTCACTGAAGCTGAAGCTTCCATCAGCTACTGTGTTCCCCAAAAATACTTTCCTACCTGTGGGTAACATGTCCAGCAGAAGACCTGCCCTAGTTGGGCTGTCAGGCACCTCTGGAGAAAAAACGTCACCAGGATACTTGCTCTGGATTTCTTGCTCCCGTCATGTTTGTTTCTACTTGAGCAGACATCAGGACATTTGAAGCCCCCCATGAGAATTAAGGCCTGCAATCATCAGATGGCTTCTTGTTCAAATGAGGCTTCCTCTTCCTGACCAGACAGCCCATAGCAGACATCCACTGTGATGCTGTTGTTGTTGATCTCCTCTCTGAATCTCACCTGTAGCTCTCAACTCTCCTTGCATGGTTCATATGGAGGCTCCATGCACTCATGCCCTGCCTTGCTTGCAGTGCAGTCCCCTTTACCTTGCCCTGTGTTTGCTTGTGTGCTTCCTCCCAGGTTTGGGAAGCAGGCAACTTCATGCAGTGCCTTCACATCTCTGATTCTTTCACCTCGGGAATGCTGAGCTCATTGTTTGCCATGTCCTTGTGTGGGAAATTCCACTCTGGAATACTTGAGTGGCAATGCAACGCGGGAGGAAGTAATGAAATACTTCTTCCTGAAAAAACTGACAGGCAGACAAGTGTCTGTCCACTCCTTCTCTCATCTTTCATCTAATACTGTATGTCTTGTCTTCTGGTGTGTGTCTTGGTTGTACAGTAGGAAATGAGGCCCAAGGAAATGATTGTTGGACGAGATGCATCAGAGTCAGTCAGTCGTCCATTGAATACTGGGAGCATGAGCCTGGGGCTGAGAGAATCTAGGCCAGTCACACTTTTGGCTGCCTGTTACAATGATAAATACAAGCAGATCCACATAAGGCTTGGTTACACTTCCTTCTCACTGCTTTTGAGTGGGAGTGGAGAGATGGAAGTTAACAGCCTGGGCATTGTTAAAAAAAAAAGGCTGTAGGAGGATGTAGAGGCAGTGGAAGTAGTAGTGTGGATACTTCAGATCTAATGAACTTCAAGAATTCATTTGAGATGTAAGTTACTAATTCAAATTCCCTTTCTCCTCAGTTAAGTCCAGAAACCTGAATTTGTCTCAGACTTCTTTAGTGTTTAAATGATATATGATCCTAGTCTGATAAATAAAAATTTTTGCATAAGAAAATAAATAAATAAATAAATCATGCCATTTTTTTTCCAATTCAGTTTGAAATTCCACAGAATTTCTAAACCTTACCTGGATTTACAGAAAATTGCAGTCACAGACAATCTTTATTTTGTTGTTTAGCTTGTAGCTTGTCATAAGGTGCAGTGTCATTTAAGATAGTTATACCAGTTCATTTCTATCTGGGATTTGTAACACAAAATTTGCAAAGTAATCGTGGAATGAAAAATGAACATGGAAAGCTGCTATCTCAGGTAGCTGAGGATGTCATCAATAGCATTCAGGTCCTGTGGAGTTTGTATCTGTTTGCTTATTAAGAAGTAGTGGGAAGACATGCCTTTAATTGTACGATTGCTTTGATCTGCATACATTGATTTATAAAGTTTGCTTTATCAAAACAAGTATCTTTTCATATACTGATGTCTCTTTGGATGGCAGGAACTGCTTTTAATCACCAGAATAAAGGTCAAACTAGTGCTAGAATGTCTTCTACCAAAGCTTGAAAATGACTGGGTATGATTTTTGGTGTGTGTTTAGATCTGTACCAGCTTGCACTGGTGATTGCAGTAAGACTCTGTTACTGTTATTTATGTTAATACACTTACTGACAAAACTTACGGTATTAATCTTCAGACATTGAAATCTATTATACCATTTTATGAAGTCAGTCTTGAGAGCATGGCTCTTCTAATACCTGTATTCTGATGTTTGTCTTTGGTTTTACTGTGATTTTGTCCTCAGGTATTTGGCAGCTCCTCAAAAATATTAATTTAGCATCTTCAGCTGAAAAAAACCCTTCCTCCTGCTATTTATGTAAAGAGGTATCTCCATGAGATACATGTGCTTTTGATATTTCCTTGGTAATTTGGCTTTTTTTCTCAACTATTTTCATGATGCTGAAATAGTTTATACAGTAGTTTATATAATGTTCTTTGGTCTTTTGAAAGTACTAGAAGTTGCTTGAAAAGAAACAAAAATCCTACAAGAGGTTCTTCCCTGTAAAGCTGGTTCTCTTAAACTTCTCAGTCCTTATCCTAACAGCTGTAATTTCTTGGGATGTCCAAGTGAAAGACCTTGTAGTGCTACCAGCGTGTGGCCATAAGAAAGGAATTCCACCCTCAAGATTCTTTGGTAAAAAGCAACTACCAAGAAAGGTGTCCCTCATTTGGAACATTTGAAGTAGCTGCAAAAATGCACTTTTTTCCATCAGTCCTTCTAAAGTAAACATCAACCTTTTAAAAAAAAACAACCTGACACCATAAACCAAAACCAAATAAACCACCACAAACTGTTAAGAAAAAATAAACCTTAGAACAGTAATGATACAAAACTTTATTGGATAAACATTTGAAGAGCTTGCCTAGCTGTTTTCAGTTGGTTTTCACTCCTATCCTCTTTGGGAAGGCTGTTTCATAGGACTGTAAAAAATGTATTTCATTATCAACCTAGATGGTGTTGAGATTGGAAACATGCATCAGTTTATGAGATGATGTTGCTACAATCTCACTGGGGTCAGGCAATGATGTATTATAAATACCAGCAGCATTTTGTTATTTGGGACTTATTTAATGTTACAGGACCATTTATTATCTTTATGATTTCAGAGTCTTATTCAATATGCTCTGTACTCATGTAGTATATACTATAATTAGTAAAAACATGTTTCCTGATACACTGACTTAAATGGTGTGTTAAATTTATGTTTTATGCCAACAACATATGGCAATTCTATAAAGCACCCAGAGTTTGTACAAATAAGAAAGGGTTTGTAGGAAAGTAAAGTAAGTTTTCAGCTCTAGGAAGAAAGTGGTGGGTTTTTTTCTTTCTTTCTTTTAACATGCAGAGGAAATGAAGTCCTAAAGAGGAAAAAAAGTGTCTGTCTTAGATCCCAAACTTAATCCATGGCACAAAGGTGCTGTTACAGCCTGCTTCTGCCTTTATCAGATGAAATTCCTAAGAACTAGAAAATGTGGGAAGGGGTTGTGCTGACACTGCCTGTTGCGTGTTCTGCACCTGTACTGTTAATGACCAATTCTCATCAAAAACACAATGGCTTTCAGCAATTTTCTAAAATGTAGGATTGTGGGACCAGCTTCCAAAGAGGATTAAACTGCACCTCTCCAAGCCAGTGTAATGAACCTTTTTTTCAAAGACTGCTGTAACCCTCCAGCAACTCCAGTATTATCAGGCTGTAGGATCAGAGAGACACTTCCTTTATGTTTGAGTTTGCAGCTGGTGCAGGGATTTCCAGTATATCCTGTGGCGATTTTACTTGACACCTTTTATAAAGTGCATATTTGCCAAACTTAAATAGTAGAGAAGGGAAGAAATCATTTGATGCTGATTGTAATTTAGAACGTGACAGCTTAATGAGCATTATAAAGCATTACCTAATGCTGTTTCTGTAACTTCTATCAAAATATTTATGCTGTTTGAATCATTGCCAGGATGGATTTTATTGGGGAAACACTTCAAATTCTTCTCTTTTTGTTGTATTTTTAAAATGTTCTACAGATAAGGTCAGAATGGAATCCAATTAAAATAATCCATCTTTTTAACTAGGTAATGTGAGTAAGGGTGGCTATTTTCTAGCACATCCATTATAATGAGGCTGTCTTAAGTTAACAGTCTTAAGTGAAACGATTTAAAAGATCTTGTAAGATTAAAAAAATCAATTTCTGAAAAAAAAAAAAGAACCCAGAGGCCTGTGGAGAAGAGACACTGTAGGTAGGAGGATTTCAGTAGGACATCATCTGGTTTCTTTCCAGTCTGTGTGTTAAACAGAGTCCCTGTGCTTTAACCTGGAGGGTGAGTTTGGAGTTAACCACTCCATTTTGATGCCAGTTGAATGGTTCTTGAACCGTAAATGTATCCTTCAACCAGAATGAGCTACCTCACACAGAGCAAGTTACCTTGTTCTAGGCAAAAATGCTTGCACAAGGGAAGATGTCAGGGTGTGGTAAATTCACCCTTTGCTTACTGAACCCATTTCCATGACTGTTGTATATATAATGGTGAAAGATTACTATGGAGAGGTTTAGAGGGATGGTGGTAAAGACATAACCTTCCTAACTCTTTCTTTAAAAATTAAATAAAGCCCAGACAACTGGCAGGAGGTTGGTGTAATAGAGACACCCAGCACCTCACTCCTTTTTCCCAGAGCCTTCTCTCTTTCATTGCCAGGGAAATCACAATGAATTAAGTTAATGCTTAACCTGGGGTCTGTGACTGTCTGGGAGCAAGGTCTCTTGAGTAGCAGTTTGGGCCTTTAGGATACAGATCTGCTGGCAGTGGAGAGACCTAATGCTGTTTACCTTAGAGTAGCTCTGTATTGCCCATCCTGTCCTGCTGCTGACTGCAGTGTTGTGAAATCTAAAGGAAACACTTCTTGCTGTAGTAATGTTGAATTTAGTTTTACATCTTTGCTTTTCCAGCAGTCTACTTCCTTTTTGCTGTCTCTTGACAGCAACATGGCTTCTCTCTGTACTGTGTAATTCTCAAGGGGAAAGAAGGAAACTGCTAACCAACAGTACAAGTGATATAATAAATAATGCTTTTACAAGTACAGTTTTCAGACTTATGCAGAAAAAGGGTCATATGAAATAGAGACTGAAAGCCTGTAGTAACTTACTTTTTAAAAAATTACTAATGCATATTGAAGGTACTGATAAAGTGCCCACCATGCTGGCTTGGTGTGCAAAATTGCTTTTGATTTTGTGGATTTGGTTCTTGCTTAGAAAAAGCCCAAGCTCTGCTGAGGAAAATTTTTTTAAATCTCACTTTTGGTAAATGAGGAGAATGAACACAGTAACTATATTAATAGCATTTTCTTGTTCTGTTTATGTGTTAAAATTTTGCTGATAGCTCACTGGCATTAAATCAGTGTTTTCCTCAGCTGCTTATACCCTTCTGTAATTTTAATTACCAACACACCAGTCTTTTTCTTGCAAGTCTTTCTAGTAGTAACCACACTGTGAAAAACTTTTGAAAGAAGACAGAGAAAATGTGTAACCAGGCTCTTGGAATGTGTTATCTTCCTTCCTTCCTTTCGTCATATTTTGCTGCCATTGCCTTGTTATGTGCTCTGCTTTTAACTATATATACCCCTTCCAGGATTGTTATTTTTTCCAAAACTGATTGCTACTACATGTTTTAAATATAAATATAGTGTGGTTACATTTATAATTAATTACACTTTTATATATATATTTGATATTATATGAGTTAGTGAGTCTTTAGCTCACATTATTTTTCTTCTTTTTATCAATGTTCTGTTGAAGAACCATTAGAATTTGCAGATTTGTGTGTTTTTAAGCAGTCACCATTGTTTAAAGGTGGCGTGTTTCTTCTAATAATGCTTTGGAAAGCTCTATAAATAATTTTTGCTCACTTACAAATAATTAAAACAGAAGTTACATAATGTACAAAAAATACCTGTTAAGGTAATCTTAATCAGCATGGACTCATACTTGACCTTTCACACAAAAGGTCTATTTCTTTCTTTTGTCATCAGCTCTGCTTTAAATAGTTTTGTTTGAAAAGTATTTCTTGCCAAGAAGAAAAAAAAAGTAATGGCATAAGTAAGCGACCTGGGAGAATATGGGAAATATATCTGACAATCATTTCCTTTGTGCCTGTAACTTCAAATGGCTTCTGTCCATCAGTGCCATGTTGCTGACTAATAATGTTTGTAATACTAAATAGCTTTCTGAAATCAAATTAATCCTTGTACTTCCCTGCTCCTTCCTCACTTTTTTTAGCTTCCAAGTTGTTGTGCCATTAAGGTAAGCAACTATTTATTGGGGGGCAAAATTCCTCTGCATTTTGAAAGATTAACTCACACCATGGTATTTTTGAATTGTTGAATAGTTAATGACCTGGTCAACTGAAGTTGCTGAAGTGCAAAGCGAAGTGTGCACCCACACTTCCTTGAAGATCTTCCAGTTTGTAACTTTTATGGAAAACATAACCAGACAAATGGTCTCCACGCTGTGTAAAAGCAGTCTCTTTTATGTGATTAAAATTACCAGAATGCCATGCTGAAATTCTCAGAGGACCAAGGTGGTTTGCACTAGTCATCAGAAAACTTGGGTTTTGGAACTCTGGTCAACCTTTGGTCTCAAACTTTGCCCAAATTCCTGGGAGAAATCAAAGCAGGACTGATCTTCTCCTCATGTTCCCACATACCAACATTGCAAGTTAAAAAGGAAGCCTTACTGTTTATACTGAAGAGAGCTAAATTCAAGGAGGTGTGGCATAAACTCCCTTTTCTACAAAGCTTCCATATAGCACAACTCCATTGCTCCCAGCCCAAACAATGCACGTGGTGCCACTCTGTCTGCTCTCAAACAATTTCAGCTCTTTTTATTTTATTTATTTTTTTTTTTAAATAGGCATGCAGAATGGCTGTGTGATTGCAAACTTAATCTGTGTACTTCAGCAAATAACCTCTAACTTATTTATAGCAGCGTGCATTTTAGAAATTATAGCATTTTTATCCCCTATGGACACAGCTTATTATTTGCTTGGTTACTTTTCAATTGTGACTGTTTTTGCCGCCCACTGTATATCGTTCTTCAGTGATTATTTTCAACCACAAATGAAGGTGTTGGCCTTTTGTGGTTCTGTAATACACAAGGCTGTGCTTCCAGAGTTCCTGGAGCCCAAAGTCTGTAAACACTTTTTTGGACTATACTGCAAATTTTTCATCACAGATAGATCCTTGAATGGAATAATCCTGGGGGACAGGTGTTGGTTACCAAAAGTGCAGTTAATCCATATTAATGAGGCACCCTATGCAGTATTCAGTATGAAGTATACAGTGTAGCCCTAGGATCACAGCCACAGCAGTGTGTGCAAGCCTGCACATCACTTTTTCATCCTTTTTTCTTTCATTTCTGTCATTATTTTAAAGTAGCAGGGAGTTAGTTGTGAAATTTGATTGCCTTTGGAGAAAAACCCCATGAAACTAGTAGTACTTACCAGTGAAATTTTGATGCCAATTCTGTCTTGCCAGAGTATCATGATAAATGGGAGATGGAATATGCTGTTTCAAATGTCTTAGGAAAACACAGCAGTCCATAGGTGGCCTGGAGCTTTTTTGGCAGTGTCAAAGTCTGTAAATACTCATTAAGCCACACTTTTTCTCATATGTGGACGTGCAAACATACATGATAAAAAAAAAAAAAAAAAAGCATGGGAAACTTATTAGTGCATTGAAAAGCTTGACTGTTATCTTTTGAAGATGAGGAAGGTTAATTCTCTTTTCCCCTAGTTCAGATATGGTATGTCAAGATCTGTAGAACCTAGAGTTACAAACTCTTGTGTTGGCAGAAGAGTTAATATTCATTTCAGTATTTTGTTTAGAATGAGAATAAGCGACTTGTATCTCTGTATGCAGCATATTTGAAATTTCATATTCTTGCCCATGCTTTGGAGAAAGCTTTGTGGTTTGCATGTGAGGAGGAGCTATCTCGCAGAAGTATTTCTAGTAAAATATAATTAATTATCTAATAGCTAGAAAAGGCTGTAGAAATCTCAACCGTTCCAGATGCGGAAGATTCTGATTTTTAGTGAAAACCTTAATGAGTGTGTTTCACTGGTTGTGGCTGACAGTGGATGGGGTAGGGACATGCCAGTTGTGTAGGTATGAAATATTTTTCTGGGGTACAGGGAACTGGGCTTTACCAAACCACATGGCAGAGCAAGGTGCAGGTGTTTCTGGCTTAGTCTGTGCAGTTTGACCTGTTCTGTAACAGAGGTAAGGGCTGGGTGAAAAAGCAGTCCAGGTTACTGAAGCAGCATAATTGCTTTATTAGGTTGGGTGTAACAGTGCTCAACCCTCTCCTTAGCATAATGAGCTGACCTGCAGTGCTGTGCTGATGTGGCCTCCAATTTCAGTTTGGGAGCCAGCTTGGTCTAAACTAGTTTGTGGGCAATCCACTGAGAGGTGTAGACTTGCCCAGGGACAGGAGCTATTTAGTTTCTAGGTTGAGAAACTGAATTAATGATGGTTTGGACCAAATGTGAATTATAAGCCTTCATATAACATAGATCTTACTCAGGAGAATTAATGCTGTCGTATAACCTTGGAGTGGTAATTATTCATCCCTCTGCAACAGTTTCAGTGAGCGAGTCTTAGAAGGGAATTAACACAGCAAGGGAAACACTCTGCAGGTCATAGATCAACCTCAAGCTCTTCACAAGGCATGAGTCAAGCCTCTCACAAATCATGATACTAAAGTTGGTTTATATTTATTGTTGGATCCTTTAGTATTGTGCTTCACATCACTTTTTTTAAACTTGGCGGAATAGAAATTTTTAATTAAACCGACTTTTTTAAAAAGGCAATTGAGGGAACTTGACAAACTGGAGAAATGGGCTGAGAGGAACCTCATGAAGTTCAGTGGAGAAGTGCGTGGTCCTTCCCTTTGGGAGGTGTGACCCCAGGCACCACTACGTGCTGGGGCCACCCAGCTAGAAAGCAGCTTGGCAGAAAAGGCCTTGGGAGTCCTGGTGGACACCAAATTGAACATGAGTCAGCAATGTGCCCTTCTGACAAAGAAGATGGATGGTGTCTTGGGCTGCATGAAAAAAAGCATTGCCAGCAGCTGGAGTAAGGTGTGATCCTTCTCTACTCAACACTGGTGAGGCCAGACCTGAAGTGCTGTGTCCAGTTTTGGACACCCCAGTTCAACAGTGAAGGTGCCCCAAAGATAATAAAGAGACTGGAGCATCTCTTCAGTAAGGAAGGGCTGAGAGAGCTGATCTCATTCATGTGTGGAAATACCTGAAGGGAGATTGCAAAGAGAACGCAGTCAGGCTCTTCTCAGTGACAGGACCACCAGCAAAAGGCAGACACTGAAACACAGGAGGCCTCCCCTGAACATCAGGAAACACTTTTTTACTGAGCACTGCCACTGGTTGCCCCGGGAGGCTGTGGAATCTCTGTTCTTGGAGATACTTAAAAGCTGTCACTGGCCATTGAGGCTTTAGTCACGCATTTGTATTTGCAGTCAACTGTCTGTAGAGAGGGATGGTTCCTCAGAGGGAGGAGGGGGTGTTGACTGCCAATTGGCAAAGGCCCAAAAGACTGATAAAATTGGGTCTCTTACTGCTACACACCAAACCCCTGACATGTGCTTTGCTTCCCCTGATGCTTTCTGTAATTCCTCAACCTATTTAGATGCTGCTACCCAGCCAGGACACAAAAGCAGGTAAGTTCCTACAAAGTAAGGTGAGCTTTTTCAGGCCATGTGTTATTGGGCTGTGTAGAGGATTCAACTGCTTTGCTGTTACTAGGCAGCTTAGCAAATCTGAATAAAAAGAAAAAAAAGGTGTTTAGAGGCAAAAATAAATAACTTTTTATTACATATCTGTTATGTAAGGGTAATTTATTTTCCTTTTCAGCTCACCCCTGTGCCAACAAAAACAACCTTGCCACCTCTCTTTTCACATGTGCTTGTGGGGAAATAAGATGGAAGTAGCAATTGAGTAGAATTTTTGTACCAAATGTTTTGAAGGAAGAAGGAGAGGCAATAGAAAGAACTAAAAAATCACTTAGGTTGTATGTAATTGCCCTTACTGAGTAAGGAGCATCAGATCATGCAATCCTTGCTATTGTATTTGCTGGCCTAATTTTTTTTACATTTTCAAGATTAAATTTTAAATCCTAGGCAGGTATTGCTGTTGTGCTGGAAGAACTGCAGTGAAAATAAAAATTAATATATTTTAAAAGAAAAAAAAAAGTGTTACTCTTTTAAGAGCTGTTAAACCTTGCCTTAATAAATTTAGGAGCCTGTGTGTGGTCACTGCTGCCATGGCAGTGTCAGCATTTTAGGCATGATAGCAGCCAAGCCGGGATACAGATGTCTTTTGCTTTGTGAACTTGCTGAAAGTAGTCATGATTTGTGGACACTGAAATAGGAAGTATGATGATAGTCAATCATGGTGCTTTTTTTTTTTTTTTTTAACAAAACCAAAGCTTTTTTCTTTTTCCTTTTGTGATAGCTGTCAGGAGAGGCACGTTTTCTATTTTCCATCTTAACATTTACAATTTATTACTTTATCTAAAGAACTCAAAATCCAGCTACCCGGCTTGGGTGAGAAATAATAACTGCCCCTCAGTCCTCCAAATCCTGCAGGGATTATTCTGAAAAATACTGAAGCTATATTTTAAAATATCTTCTTTGAGACTTGGCAGGCTCTGATCACATGGAAAAGTTCACATAATGTGGTCACACTGAGTGAGCACGTACCCACTTAACCGAGAAATTGAGATACGACTGATGGCAGGGAAATAACCATTGGGTACAATTAAAAATGCCTATCACTTATTAGTGTTTGGTGACTTCCCACTAGTAGGGTAAGAGGAAAAGGGCTTAAGCAGTTTTTCTTTGATTAATGATTTTAATCGAAGGAATAAAGGATTTCTTACTTGTTCTCTGTGATACCTCTTGTTCTTTGTTTTCATAGTGGTTAGCGGGCTCCTCTGAAGGCAATGAGATCTTATGAGGCAGTTTAATGGTTTGTATAAACCTGTATGAAGCATGTATTTGAAGAAATGCACAGCACATATGTTCAACCCTTCTGAAATCTTCAGGAAGTAATGGAGTGTTTACGTAAAAAAATTTAAATATTTAAACTATGATCTTCTGCAACATGAAATCCAAATCAGACTTCTCAGGTCTTTCCCATATGTCACAAGGAAATGTAAGTAGCATACCAGCTTAATTTATTTGCAATTTGTACTCAATTAACTTCAAGTAGTCAGACAGAGATCTTAATCAGAGTGGTAATTATAAGCTGATTACTAATCTGCTTTTCCACTTAGGGAGTTCAGTTACTTCTTTTCCTATGACTTTATACTATTTGCAGTTACCTAAAAGTGTTTTAATCTTTCAGATTGGGTAGTGCCTGCTTCCCCTCACTCATCTTTGGGTCCCTAGTGCCAGCCCAGTCTACTTACCACCTAAGTACTGGATTTTGCTCTCTTCCAAGCTTTTCAAGACTGTTCTTGGCAGCTGGCTCAACAGGGCTGCTGGAGAGGAGACTGAATCCCTCTCTGCTTCCTTCAGACAGAGCTCAGTAAACAAGCTGTGATCCTCTGCTTGGCAGGAGGCAGCACTGCCAGCCTTGGGGGGATGCTGAGCAGTGATGCATGGCAGCAAATACAATATCCCTTTCTGGGCCTTTCAGTGACTTGACTCCCACGTTGCTGTAATGTGAAGATTTGTGAAATACTCCTCTGATTCTGCAAGGATATGGTGTACTTTGGCCTTGCATATGCACCAGTGGTATGCTTAGTTAGGGCTAAAAGTGGAAAGGAATAATGTATAGCTGGGGTAGATGAGGCTAGGTTTAACTTGCTGAGCTCTGATTTAAGCTTGAAAAAAGGAAAAGAGTTTTCCAGTGATTTAGAATCACTCTGTGAGAGCAGAGTTTATTTCTCCATTTACTTTTCCTCTTATCACAGAGCAAACTTAGAAGGTCTTTTCTCTGCTCAGAATTTCCTGTTCATTATTCTAAAAACAAAAAATAAATTGTGCTAGACTTCCAGCTTTGTTGCTCAGCCTTTACATCTATGGATATTCCAGTCACAGGGTATGTAATAACACTAATAGTAGTTGAAAGGTGAGGATTTTCCTCCTTTGAAGTGTATGTTCAGGATTGTGATTGGTCAGGCCCTTGGCAGGCTTGAAGGCATCCTTTGGCATTTGTGCAAAAATTTGCCTCCTCTACACACTAAGTGCCAGTATATTCAAGTACCATCATATGTCTTACAGGTAGTGTTCAAAGCAGACAGGCCTGCTTTGTTTAAATAAGGCCACACATAGATGTAAAGACTAGAAATTCCTGTGCTCCTTTAAAATAAAGTATCTGAGAATAAGGTGATATCTTTTCAGCTACTTGCTCTCAGCTCATTTGCCAAGAGTGAAAGTCATGGCTTCAGACACCCCAAATCTTTAGCGTAATGAAACTTTAAATTTTTTTTTAATTATTTTTTTCTGGCATGAAACATCAATTTTTTAGCATTTTGGGGATTTTTTTCTGTAGCTGTTTGATTGTAATAACATTCCAGTACTTTGAGCTTAAAAATAGTATTGATAAAGCAATAGAGAGCATGCTTATAGTATCTTGGCTATTGGTTATAAACTAAGCAATGTTCTTTGTGTTCCATTGATGAAAATCTTAGGGATTTGCTTAATCTAAAATGCAATTTTCTTCTTCCCCCCTCTGTTAGCCAATTCACAGTCTTAAAACATGTTAGAAGTTCTTGCATTTCATCTTTATCATGTATGACTGTAACAGAGTCTGCATGATTTAATAAGGAGCTACCAACTGCTCTTTACTTTCATGATAATAATTCCAAAGTTTAAATATCTTTTTAAGCAAAGACTTTGCTCCTTAGAATAAAGTGTATATTTTGTTTTGTACTCACAGTATATGAAGCAGGCGAAGGTAACAGTTTTGTTTTTATGCTGAGGGGCTACTTTAAAAAAAAAAAACCAACATGATTGTAAGGATGATAATGTAAATAGTAGAAGTATGGTTTCCAGAAAGGAAAACTTGATTAAGAGAGTTACTTAGAGAGTAGTAGTAGTTTATATGAAGTATTTTTTTTTCTCTGCTTATAGGTAACTAACAAAAATTGCAAATGCAATGTTATGTATGTGATGATTTTTCTCTGACACTTTATTTGCACAGTGTAAATGTTTTGTGTGTAATACAGGTGTATAGCTGTGGTTGTCTTCTGTAACTCTTCTCCATTCCTTTGAAAGTCTTTGCAGTAGGGATTTAAAATGTCGTCTACATTGTTATCATTGTTGATGTACCTTTTGAAGGTACATCCCATGCTCAGTTTTTCTTCTTGATCAAAGTTCATAGAATCATAGAATAGCTTTGTTTGGAAGGGGACCTTAGAGATCATCTACTCCAACCTCCCTGCCATGGGCAGGGATGCTTTCATCTAGACAAGGATGCTCAAAGCCTCATCCAACCTGGCCTTGAACACCTCCAGGGAGGGGGCATCCACAGCTTCCCTGGCAATCTGTTCCACAGTCTCACCACCCTCGTACTGAAGAATTCCTTCCAAAGATCCAGTCTAAACCTATTCTTCAGTTTAAAAACATTTCCCCTAAATCGCAGCCGTGAACTGTGTCACAGTGGGAGGGAAGGGTTATATGTGTGTGGCATTTACTGTGGTTTTGTTTTTGAATGAGGTGAAATATGTTACATAAAACCACCACGCGGTCTCCACGGTGTTGTTGCACGAGACCAGAAATGGGAAGTGCCAGCACTGGGTGGTGGGAGCTGCCTGACCAGCTTCCCACCGTGGGGCTGTTTCCCACCGTAGGGCTGCTTCCCACCACAGGGCTTCTTCCTGCTGTGGGGCTGCTTCCCACCACAGGGCTTCTTCCTGCTGTGGGGCTGCTTCCCACTGTGGGTCTGCTTCCCACTGTGGGTCTGCTTCCCACTGTGGGACTGCTTGCCATCGTGGGGCTGCTTGCCACCATGGGGCTTCCTGCTGTGGGGCTTCTTCCCACCATGGGGCTTCTTCCCACCATGGGGCTTCTTCCCACCATGGGTCTTCTTCCCACCATGGGGCTTCTTCCCACCATGGGGCTTCTTCCCACCATGGGGCTTCTTCCCACCATGGGGCTTCCCACTGTGGGGCTTCTTCCACCCGTGGGGCTTTCTGCCATGGGGCTTCTTCCCCCCATGGGGCTTCTTCCCACCATGGGGCTTCTTCCCACCATGGGGCTTCTTCCCCCTGTGGGGCTTCTTCCTGCCGTGGGGGTTCTTCCAGCCAAGGGGCTTCTTCCCCCCATGCTGCTTCCCACCATGGGGCTTCATCCCCCCATGGGGCTTCTTCCCGCCGTGGGCCTTCCCTCCGGAGCCCTCCTGCGCAGGGGGATCCGCCGCTGGCTGCCGGGGCGAGCAGGGAGCCATTCTTCCGCCTTCACTTCCTCGGCTCTTTAGCCCCCATTGAGGGTGGAACAGTGGCGGGGGACAAAAGCTGTATACACTGTACAAACAGAGCACCAAAGCGGCAGTACACTGACTCATTCTTCGCTCTGTGTGAGAACTGAGGGGGACTCTATTCACCGCCTTTGTGCCGGTGTCTGTCAACAGCGCTGTTTGAGGCCAGCCCCATTGTGCTGGCCAATGTTTCTTATTGACCCGAGTCTGTGCCCGCAATGTTCCCAGGGTCGAAGTTGCGAGCGAGAGAATGTTTGAAAAGGGGTAATCGCGGGCTAAATGCGTTTTGCTGCATTGTCGTCTGACCTATTAAATCTAAACTGCGGTCGGCGTTCATGCAAACAGGTAATTATGTAGTCACAGCTGCAGCCATTGACATCTGGTTACCGCCCCGTGGAAAAAGGGGATGGGGCGCTTGCCTCTCCCCCCGGGCTCTCAGGCGCTGAACTTTAATGATATTAACTGAAAATAGAGGGTGGATTAGCGAGACTGACGGGTCAACAAGGTGGTTACTTCATCCGTCTAGGCGGAGATAAGTCCGAGCGTGGTTGCTTAGGTGTTCCTGCTACCTTATGCATCACGTTTTTACCCTAGCTGCAGGCTTGGCTGGGCTCTAGATACAGTTATTTATCAGTTTTCGACAGTAGAGGCTGCAAAATGCTTCTGTCAACCCATCTTGCAGAATGTCTGCACAGAACAGCTCTGCAAACAGCCCCCGCTTTAACTAATATTTTTCTTTTTTTCTATACAAATCAGCTTACAATGGCTCTGGTCCCTAGAGGCCAGGTTGTCAGGACTTCCAGAGAACAAACCTTCATTATCAGTAGCCCAGCATTTCAAAACTGAGTGGTAATTGTAAAGGGATAATAAAATATTGCTGACCATAAATTATTTGAGGGCAACTGCTTTTTCTTTTAATATACTTTGGAACTGAGGTGTAATATTTGCATGTAAATTAGTCTGACACATCCCCTCTCTCATCCCCCTCTGCTCACCCTCCCTTTCTGCTTGGAGGGAAGAGGTTTCTGTGTAACATACATAATAATTAAACCCACCTGCTTTTCACTCCCATGCAACTGCCAGTGATGAGGTAGACAGGAACCACTATGGAAATTAGGAGAGAAGGTTACACGGCCCTTGGTGGCTTCCGTGGCGTGTCAGAGCTGGGAGCACACTCAGGGTGGGGAGGGGGGGAGTGCATCCAGCTGATCCATCCTTGCTTTAAGGGATCTCTTGCAGGAATGAATGGTTACACGCCGCTGCTTCCGTGTGCATCCCAGCACTGCTCCATAGGAGCCCATTATTCTGAAGAGCTGTTGCAGCATGGAATGTAATGCAACAGGGAGAGTAGGTGCTACGTGTTATGTATGGAAAATATGTGTGCTCTGTCACAGTTGTGGGAGGACTGTGATTGCTGGAAGTGTGAAACTTTCACCTGCAAAGGCACGTCTGCTGTTTCAGAGTAGAGGCTGTCTCTTCACTCAGGAAGCAGGGAGGGAGAAAAGCTGGTTTGCTCAGACTCATGGGAACCTGCTTGTGTTGTGTATCTCTAAAATTGTCTTGTACCAGCATCTGTTATGTAATTAGTTTTTTCTCTTTTTCCATGGGTTGGTTTTTGGGTTTTTTTTGCTTGGTTTCTGACTTTCTCTACACCTTACAGCCCTCCATAAAATTTACTGAATCTGTTACACAAGAAGCAAGGGTTAAAAAGTCAAACCCAAAAGTTTTCAAATATATCCAGAAACATGTTGGCATTAGCATCTTTTTCAGGCAGAGGACAAGGAAAGACCAAGTCCATCTACCAACAAAAGACAGTTAAATTAAATCTTCACAGTTATCAGATACTGTGTGTCTTGGTAGAAAATTCATAGAAAAATCTGTTAGAAATAGGTTTACTTAGGGACTTCTGCAGGGGGTATCAGGGCTGTATACAGTCTCTTTGCCTGTGTGTCAGTACAATTTTTTCCAAATAGGCAGTGAATTTTATTCATGCATTGCCCTGTAGATTTATTAACTTCATAACAGTACTAGGTGGTCTTAGGGATTTGTTGTTTCTCACCTGTGTAGCTCTGTCTCCTAAACTGTCCAGTTCCCAGCTTAAAAAAATAAAATATTCAAAACAGAGAATTTCCTCTTCAGTACCTGCTGTTTTTTCTACTGTAAAGAGAATAGCAAAGAATAATATTTCTTGAAAGGACTCCATTATCTAAAACAGTGTTCTCTCCTCAGCTGTGTTACCTGCAGAGGAGATAAATCAGAGTGAAGATTTAATGTATAGAAGTGTTTAAATACCTTACATTCATCAAAAATTTTAGTTCTATAACTAAGAGAACTATTCCACTGCAAATATGAAAAGTCAGGAAGAACTTGAAATGGGATTTCCCAGCAGAGATCGAGAAGCTTCCTGGCTAAATTGTTTTTTCCCCTGATTTTACCTAGTAAGTAAAACTTGAGCAAATTTTTGACTTGGGTACTCCTGTTTTTATGCCATGTGCATCCTGTGAAATTTCGGCTGAAATGCTGTCTCTAGCTAATTAAAAAGGAGTCATAAGAATATATTTTTCAAAGAGGCAAAGGTGACTTCTTGCCTTTAGACATGTCACATAACTTATTGAAATAGGTATTAACCACTGCAGTCTTCTTGTACCTTTGGAAGGTGGTGCTGAAAGGTACTGAAAGGTTGAAAAATAGATGTAGAAATAATTATGTGCTTGGTGGTTTGGAGCATTAAGGTAGTAATAATAATAATAATATAATCAGGGGGCAACCTTGCATGTTATAGCAGAGAATTTCACTTTAAAAAAGGAAAACTTTTTCTCAACCTAGATCAGATCAGTAATGGTTTTGGAAGGCAGCTCTGGTTTTCCCTCCATGGGGGCTAATGCACTGTAAGAGTAAAGAAGTGGGATTGGTTTACAAATTACCTCATTTAGACTGTGTAAAAATCTAGATTTATTGCCCTAATGTAATCAAAGTCTCCATTACAAATGCTCTGTTATATTCTGTAATATGAGGGTGGTTGGCTAGTAAACTGCATTTTCTGGGTTTGTAACTCTTTAAAAGTTGAAACAGTTTGCTTTTTCCTATCTGTTTTATTGGATGTAGACACTTCTCCTGTTCAGGTTGTGTTTTTCCCCTTCCCAGTTACTAGATGAAAATAACTTGCTTCATCAGTCAGTCGCATTGTTACTTACGTTGCTTTTCATTAGGGAAGATTTCTGTGTATTGACAGGATGCAGTGGTTTAATAGGGTTTTGGAACAAGAAAATACAGATTACAATTGATTGCAGGTTAGCCTCTACATGGGCTTCCTTTCACCCCCTTTGGCTATTGTCACAGCTTCCCCTCATTCAGTTTGGTGGTGGTTGTTCTTTGTGTGACTCCAACAGGTAGTATTGATAGATCAGCAAATATTGCATTTATATTTGATCTCTTGTAAACCAAAAATACAGCTCTGTATCCTTCAGAAATCCTCATTTCCCTCATAACATCATAGCTGCTCAGCAGCTCTCAAGAATGAAACAAAGAACTGTTTGCAAAGTAGAGAATTCTCAGTGGCCTCTTCTTGCTTTATTTTTTTTAAATGAATTTCTACTCTTTGATAATTTGAGATCCATTCATTGTTCTTTGAAGCCAAGTAGACATGGCAGTACATTCCACATTGATGCAGGACTAATACTTACTGACTTTTAGAAGCATTTCTAAAATCTATAGTGCCAACTACCTGATTAATTCATTTTCATTTATAGAACATGTGCAGTAAAAATGGGGAACCCCTCACAGTCCCAGTAATGGGAAAGCTGCTTGGATATTTCTGGGAAAAAGATGCTTATACCTTGTTATTTTCAGGGGAAGGTGGGTGCAGCAGAGGGTTAACTCTCTGACATACTGAAGTGTCTTAATTAGAGCTTGGCAAAGAGCCACAGTCAGTAGAAAATACCCTGTGCCTGAGATAGCAGCAATAAGCAGTGGCTTCAGCCACTGGCGAAGTCTCCTGCATTCAGCAGCACTCTCAGCCTGTGCCTACCTGTTGTGGGAAAGCAAGATGCTGCCCAGAGCTCAGACAAAGCAGCCAAACATTTTCCCATCCAGCTTCACCATTGTAGCCTTAAAAAGAAAGGGTGTGGGGATGCAGAGATGGCGGATAAAGTCAATAAAAGCAGCTTTTGCAGCAACTTGCTGCACATCGTGGGCTGCAGTGGAAGGAAGGGGCAGTTAAAAAACTGCAGAGCAAATCTGGATTTACATGCTGTAGAGAATAAGTGCAATATCTGCCTTAAAATGGGAAAATAGGAGAATTTTAAATTTGAAGCTGAGAAGACCCTAAAGTATTGATGTCTGGTGGTGATGCTTTCTAAACTGGGAATCACTGCATTTATTTTAGGAATTATAATGATTCACTTGTAAGAATTATTAATAGATACTGCTTTCTCCGGACTATGGTCTGTTCATGGTCCTTGTGGGAAAAATATGATATAAAGTTGCCCAGTGAAACAAATAGTGACACAGGATAGATGATGGTGATTAAATGTAAAGCAAAACACTAAAGCTGTTAGTTAAAAATGAAGCAATTAAACTACTTATAATTTCAGAACTGTGTTGCTGGATCTTGCAGTGAGAAATGCAGAGATACAGATTTGTGATAAAATTGAGTTGATAACATTGTATGTAGAGAGGCACATACTCATGAATTTGTGTGACTGCAGCTTGGGGTCTGTCTGAATGTCAAAATGTCCCATGCCTGCGTTAGAAGAAAAGAAAAATGTGATGTAAATTTGAGACAGTTTCTGGAGGCTCCATCAGTAGTTAGTTAAGCTCTTGTGTGTCTCACTGAATTTCAGTTGAAATTAAACACCTAAATCGAGTCTGTCAAGGCCTGAAAGTCATCTCCTTTTAGGTACAACAACATGAATAATACATTGCAGTCTGACTTTACAGAACCACAGTACCAAAAATAGTCTCTACCAGTATTAATATTTGATAATAAGTAACAAGGTCGAATCAAAACCATATTTCTCTATATCTTTAAATCCTGAGGTAGACCCTATTCACTTCTCTGTGACCCTGCATTACATAGTAAATCTCATCAGAGGAGACTTGCAGGTCACAGCAGTGTGGAAATCCTGCTAATGAATAAGGCACTGAATGGTCATTTAATCCATGCCAGTTGTGGGCATAACAATATGTTACTTTTACCCCTGACTGGAGCATTATCTAGAGTTTTTAACTCTCCTCTTGCCTACTGAGTGACAGCAGAGTGACAGTGCTAGTGTTGGATTTGTGTGTTCCAGGCTGGTGGGTGCTGTTATGGGCTTGTTCTGCTAGATTGGACTAGGTTTGTATGGACACAAATCTGAAAAATCAGCTTTGAATTACAACCTGCTGTTAGCTGTGATAAAAACTCACTTGGAATAAGATAGTAATGGTCCTAGAAAGACTGTCTCCTGTTTTATGCTTTCTACTTTTTGCCTGGGATCCATGCATCACTTCAGAGGAATCCATCTGAACCTGCCAGCAGTGAAAGTTCACCTTGAAAAGCAAAAAGAAGGGACCTGTTTCCATAGCACTCAATCATAGCACAGGCTGCTTCAGAAGAAAAGGACCTTCTTTGCACAGACCACCACCTGTTGAGGTCTTTCTGCATGTAGAAGCATTACTTTCTGCTTGAAAAAAGTGGTATCTCCTAATTTATAGCAAAAAAATTCTCGGTCGCGTGGGAGACTTCCCAATAGGTGTATCTGATGGGACTCAAAGGAGTTGAACTTCTTGGATTTATCTGCCTGCATTATGCTTCTGAGACAGCCAGCTCTTCTTGTGGGCACTGAGTTGTATGCTATGGATAGTTGAAATGTCTCCCTGCCTCGTGGAGACACGGGTTATTCCTTCCAAAGAAACCACAGAGGAAAATGGACAATGTCCTTGAGCATGGAAGTATTTTCTTCTGACCAGACTGGTCTCGTGTACTGCCAGATTAATTTTACTGAAGAAGTTCTGGATTTACATTTTTTTCTTATTTTTCCTAGGATAAATGTTTGGATAGTTAATAATCTGCTTCTCTTTACCAAATGTTTGTGCAGTTATTTGAAATAGAAATATAAAAGCAAAGTCAGTACTCATATATTACTGTAGACAGTTTACATGTGTGTTTGATTATTTTAAGGGATGTAACAGATCTGTGTAAATTTGTCTTTAGACACTTGTCAGAATAACTTTGTGGTTATCAGAGAGCAGTTGTTTTCTTAAAGAACTGCTGAGGAACCATTAAGGTTTACCATGAGGAGATACATACTGGATGTAATGGTTACTAACAGTGAAAAATTCCATAATTAAGTTATTTGAAAATTGGGTGTATGTAGCACGTTTCGCTGATACTTTCAGAGTTTAATGCCATTTTCTTTAATAAAACCCTTCTGCTTGTGATTAAACTAGGAAGAAAGGTTCATATTTGGGCCTTACCTTTGTAAAATATGTGAAAGAATGAGATTGAATTTTTTAAAAGTCCTGAAAAGTGTTTTCAAAAAGTATTTGCTTTTTACATATACTTGTCATATAAATATATGCATGTACTATATACATATATACGTATACTATATTTATATAAAAATACTAATATTTATATATAAATTATTCAATTCAGATACTGTTTTTTGGATTATGTGTTTTATTTTAAGCTTAGTTAAACAGAGAGTGGTGGCAGCCAAACTGTTGCCAGTTAAGAGAAAAGTTAGTTATACTGTAAATTTGTAATAGGCATTGCACACTTTCGTATTTCTGGTTTTACAGAAGTATAGTCATATGGGTTTGTGAAATTTGATGGTGGGTTAGGAACACATCTTCACTTTTGACATGGTAAAATGGGGCCCAGTAAGTTGCAAGAATGAAGCAGGGGTGAAGATCCTGTGTGCAGTGTGGGTGTTCAACATCAGCAGATGTTCCTTGGGAAAGAGCCTCTGTATCTTCTGCATTGTGCTTTTGCATTTTATGGTTCCTCTGTACGTTGTGTTTTATTATATGAAGTTCAGAGACAAATGGAGTAAGTGTGTCTAGAGGTGTAACTGAACACCCTAGACCATGGTGGACCAAACTTGATTACTTGAAATCATGCCTTGGTGTGATTTAAATGCTGCCTCGCTTCATTGCCTCTTGTCCTGTCATTTAGAGGCCCTGGTAAAATGTCTCTCACTACCTTTTTTATAAGCCCTCTTTAAGTATTGAAAGGCTTCAATAGTGTCTCCCCAGAACCTTCTCTTCTGTAGAGAATCCCATTTTTCTCAGCCTCTCCTCACAGGAGAGATGTTCCACCCCTCATCAGATGGATGGCTGCTTTTTGTGGCCAGCAGATCCACATCTTTCAGATTCCTTTAGACTGTAATATGGCCTTAGCGTTCAAAATTAAGTTTGCAAGCTGGAGAAAAGGTCTGAAAGAAAAAAAAATGGCCATCAAAAGGTTTGGCTATGAAGTGTTAGACATAGGCAGAAACCAGTTATGCAGATGGGGATCAAATGCTAGGCAGTAGCTGTGCAGAGTAAAATCTGGATGTTACTGTAGACATGAAGCTAAATATGAAACAAGAAAATCATGTCTTTCTCTTCTTCCACCTCCTATCTGCCCACCCCCTCCCAGGAAAAAAAAAAAGTAATAAGGAAAACATTTCAAGATAAATAAAAGGAAGTCTTTTTTGTTAATATTGTTTTAATCCATGGTGCTTTTTTCACCCTCCATATTGCTGACCTATACAGCTCCCCTTTATACATCATCCCTGTCTACCTCCAGTCACCTGAGAAACCTGTGAGTCTGTCCTTTGGTTGAGAGGATTTCTTCAGCTTGGAGATGGGACAAATCCCTGGGTGCTGGAAATTGGATTGGGAAGGTGGCATCGTCCTGCCTTTGTTAGTGAGACCCCCATAGCTGCCATCATCAGAGCATACCTGTCATACCCTGTGGTTAGGACAGGTAGTGTCACTGGTCACTCTGGTGGCTTTTCAGGCTGCTCTGTGACTTTTAATTCACTGCAGCACTGATACTATGTGTGACCTCCTCCCATGCCAGGTGGCTGCCTTTGCAGTGAATGAAGTATGTTGCCCTGGGTTTCCCTCAATATAAAAGGATTAGCTCTGGAGAAACTCTTGTCTGCATCTGTTTAGTGATGGAAAATGCACATTTTTAATACAAGAACTCTTGGTTTTGATTAAACTGCTGAGGCAGTTGCTTGCATTTTAGTAGGTATACATGCATGAAAGGGTTAACAGTTCACGGTGCAATTTTCAGTCACTTCTTAGGTTTTTATTACTTCAAATGAAAGAGGTGGTACAAGCATAAAAAATGTAAACCAATTAAAACAAGGTTGCATTCCTGGTGAGAAGGACAACTTTCAGCTGAATTACCTTAGGTTTAGGTTCAGACTTATTTTTTGCATCAATCCTTTTAAACCGATGATTTTTAAAACCTTTTTGTGTTTGTTTGAACAACAGAAAGTTTCTGTCACCTTGTGTTTTCCTTTTTTGTGGTTGAGTTTTGCTTCTAGGTAAGCTATGAGATTCCTCCTCTTCGAGTATTTTGGTTTAAGTATAAAAGCAGCTTTTGAAAACTTAACTTCCCTCTAACCACCTCTATCGTAACTCATGTCTGGGGATATTTGAAATTAATTGAGGTTTTCAAGGTGCTTTGAATGGATGCAGAACACAGAATTTAGGGCAATGAAATGACTTCCCAGCTGAGGACTCCAGAATCTTCTTGCATCCACCTCTCTCCAGCCTGCATGATCGACTCCCAGAGTCTCTCCTTGTGGTTGCCTGTGGCTTCTGGTGGCAGAACCAAGAATGTAAAACAGCTATTTTGAGAAAGCAGTTTTTGCAAGTACTCTTGCACTACTCTGTCTCCAGCAGTAGCCCATGCCTGGGGCAGCTTTCAGGACAGGGCAGTAACAGAGCAGTGCTTTTGTTCAGGGCTTTCTTGAGCAAGAGGTGGGTATCCTCATGGCTAACAGCCCTTCACTGATCTCCACCTTAGTAAAACACCCCTTGAACTTCTCTTAATTGTTTTAGCATCTGCAGTAGCTTATGACAGAGTATCACAGCCTTTGTGATGAATTAAGTTACTTATCCTTAGCCTGGCACACCAGCTTTGTTTAACACTCAATTATTTTGGTGTTAGAAGTAACAGTGAATGTTTTTACTGAGATGTTTTTATGATCTTTTGTGAAGAGACCTTCTGAAAACTCCTGAAAAATTTAAATAAACTCTTTTGGAGTAATACAGGTCTGTAGTTTTGCTCTTCTCAGCTTCTCACTAAACTATCTCCTTACAGTTACTTAGTCTCTCTTAGGTTTCCCACTGAAAAGGGAGGCAGGAGGGAATCCAAGGACTGCTTTTCCTTCCCTGTGGAAGCTGGAGTGACTCTCAGTACAGCATCCAGACCAGACTGTGCTAGTTTTCCAAGGTAACCCTGGACTGGTACTAAAATTTGGGGTAAATCCAAGAAGTAGGAAATGAGGTGAGGACTTAAAAGGACAAAAATGGGATGCTGGCAGTTTCTTTTATTGTTCTTAAAAGTAATATGGGACTTGGACCATTCTTGCCTGCAGTTTGAGCAGTGTTACGTGATCTAGGACTGTTTGGGGAAGCTGGAAAAGTTTTTTCTTTTAGTCATGTTTACTCCAGTGGAAGTTTGATCATGCTGCACGTCAGTGGTTGATGGACAAGTGAAACCACCTTACTTAAGGGCTGGCTGCTCTTTTAGACTAGTCTGTCCAGAAGTCCATATTCTCAGGCATCCTGCTCTATGCCAGCATGTGTGCTGGAGCATGCCTGTCTCTCATCTAATTGCAAGGGTGCAAATACATATCTACAATTTTTAATTTGTAAGTAGCTTTTAATAATAACTTAGCCTTAGTGTACTGGTTATGAGAAACTGACAGTAAGAGATGAGGTACCAGCTCTCATGGTGGGCTCTGTGTGTGGGATTATTTTGAAGGTAACTATTATATTGCCAGCTGGATCGAGTAGAAGGACTCCAGTATAAGCTGTGAGATCAGTAATGTCATATCAGTGATATAAATCAATAATGATCACAATTATAATGATGTAGTAAATAGAAATAAATGGAATTCTTAGGAGATACCCAGTGTGAGGTGAATTACTGGGAAGAAATGAGTACAATGAAAGCTGTGAATTTTTTGCAGTCGTAAAACCAAGGTCATCACCTTTATATTTTCAGTCTGATTAGTTCTTGGATTATTTCTGGCTTGTTAGGTCTGTTTTCATTTCACTACAGATGCAGCTTCATCAAATATTGATAGTAAGGGGTGTGGAATGAAACCTTTGCATCTGGTTCCTTGCTCTTCCTGCTGCCTTATCAGCAGTGGGAAGGTTCTGGAAATCATGGTCAATTGCTCCTGCAGAGCCAGCAGATGGAGAACAAGAACACTACTTTTATGTGAATATGAAATAAGAAGTCACTATTTGACAAGGAGGGGTGTGTGTGTAAAATTTAATTGGCCAATCAATACCATGAATAGAAAATCAGGTTTCAGAAGGCTCTATTTTTGAAAGACACCATGCCCTCTGATATTGCACAGCTCTATTCCCCCTGCCCCGATTTAGTTATTTTCCTTCTTCATATATGAAATCTACTCAAAACTTTCTGGCTAGGCAAGTTTAGAGTTAATGAACATAACATGCAATCTTAGCAGTGTGACTGGCTTATACCTAAATAGTTTGTTTTAGCTTTTTCAGGCCTGCAGCTGGTAGAAGGATGTGATTGCAGAAGAATGATCATAAGAATGCTTTTGTTTTAACTGGGCTTGAAATTGGCACCTGTCAGGTATGCATTGGCAAATTATTACATTGATGTGAATAGTGGTACAGCCTCTCTCTGAAGGCTGGCAATATAAAGCCTGGACCAGCTGGCAATATAGCAGATATACCATTTTATCAATCAATCGATCAATCAATCATTTCCCTAACAAAGTATCTTCTCTTCTGGAACTCCTTCTGCCTTGATTTGAAAGTACACCTTTAGTAATTTTGTGGAAGGTTGCTTTGAAGCTAACTTTAGTCACAGCAGAAAGCATTAATTATAGAAAGTTCTGTGACATGTACTGACAAAACTATAAAATCTTTCCCCACTATTCATGTCAATAGATGAGGGAACTTCTGGGGTAATAAAAAAGTATAATTTTACAGTCAAAACTTCAATTCATGAGAAAAACATCATTTAATTCAGGTAATAATGAGGCTGTTAAAAATCCCTGGTTGAACACAAGTGGTGTATGTACTTACTCAAGGTTCTCACTTAACGATGAGAGCAATTTTTTACTTCACAGAGCTCATCTGTGCTCACCCTTCTTATCAATCCCCAAACTTCTCACACAGGGTTTTAATGAGTATTTTATGGGCTGTGAGCAGTGAGCCTTGTGTCATATAGTCAGCTCAGTCTCTCATAGTTTATAAATCTATTCCCTTAAGGTTTTAGTGACTTTGAGCATTAGTTAAGTACAGCAGGATAATGATCCCAACTGCACTTGGAACATCATGAGCCAAGTTTTGCCCATGTCCTTCTGTAGATGAGGGACAGTGGAGTTTTATCCTGGTGAGGTCCCCTGCTCCTGCACTCATTGCCAGGGATGCGTGCACGTTCCAGCAATGCTGTGAAAGGCATGGCTAACATCTGTTGCCTGCAATCCACTCTTTGTTTCTCTTTCCTTTTCCCAGGGGTAAAGTTTCATATGGAATTTTGTTTTCCAGATTTTAATTCATATCTCATTTGTTTAGTTTGCTTCCTAGAAGGTGCCCCAGCTGAAGGAATGCAGCTTGTACTTGAAACACAAAGGTGTGCCATGAGGTGTTTCT
This sequence comes from Florisuga fusca, assembly GCA_038090715.1. NCBI lineage: Eukaryota > Metazoa > Chordata > Aves > Apodiformes > Trochilidae > Florisuga > Florisuga fusca. The sequence goes on along the minus strand of JAAWXA010000021.1, from coordinate 4,962,133 downwards.
CACGTAGGCAAACACTCTTTTCAGAGCCCGTGTCTTGAAGGCTGAGGTTTCAATTTGTGAATAAATAATTTCACGTGCTTCAGAGCCAAAAATATCTTTAAGTAATAGAAAGCTACCCTCTAGAAGATCTTCTGTATCTGAGCCCTTTATGTCTTGGACTACCTCTAAGTCCAAAGAATGAAAATCCTGTAATACAGTGTTGTGTTTTATAAGTCAGTGTGCTGATCAAAGGAGGGGTTTGATGTGCTCTGTGCTCCTGGTAACCTGTTTTACCAAGAAACTTCTGTCTTTTATTTCTTCAAGAGTGGCTTGATGCCTGGAAAAGTGACAGTGCTGTTGTCTAAATGCCTGATGCTCACCTCTCTGCTGTTGCCCTGACAGTTGGGAAACTGAGCCTTTGGGTGCTTTGATGCAGTCTCAGAAATTAGCAGGAAAATGCTTTTCACAGGAGAAGGTGGAATTTAAGTGCTCTCCTTAATTCCCACCACTTAGAGGAAGTCTAACCATTTTGTCATCTAAGCACTGGTACCTTTGAGAAGCAGTGAGAAAGGAGAGTGTCTGAAAGTGACTTCAGAAAAAAGCAGTAACCCTGCTTTCCTAGTTTAAGATGTTTTTTTTCCTGACATGTCATAACATGACATTTTGTTTTTAAATACCTGGTCATGGAGATCACTAAATTCTATGTTACATTTTGTGGGCCACCTCAGTGGATTTTTGACTTCTGTATCTCTCATCAAGCTTTTCTTCACTGAAACCAATGTTGACTCTCCCAGTTGGGAAATGTACCACTGGTACAAACCCAGGAAATACATGGGTCAAATTTGCAAAATTGGGAATGAAATCCCTTTTTTAGGGATCGTTCAGTATTTCTTGATGCATGCAAGGATTAAACTGGAAGAAACTTGACAAATTGGTTACTTTGAGGTAGCAGGATGGGCTCCTGGTACCAAAGGAAGGTTTTGGATTCCTGTGATGAGAATAGGTCTTTGCAATGCACTGGGCCAGACCCTGTAGTGAGCTGTAAGCAGAACTGATGAGGCAGTGCTGGGTAATGCTGAGATGCTGAGTAATTCTTTAAACTGTGTTTTAGTAATTAATATGAGAAAAAGTGTCCTTTTCCAGTCCCTTGATTTCAGAATTAGTATTCCATGAACAGTGATCACATTCTTTTTTATTTTAGAAAATCAGACTGCCCTAAGGTGCCACGAGGAGTTCATTGGAACGGGTAACATGTTGTCCATTGTCACCACTGATAAACTCCTTCTTTTCTGAAATACTGCTGCCCTCCAGTCAGTTCAGTAGTTTGAGTCTTTGAGACCGTATGTAGTTGAATTGCTGAGATTGGTTTGTTGGAATGAATGGCTAAATCAAAAGCATTAATCATGTTTTCTGTCTCTGTTGGGTCTGTTTGTCAGTACTTTCACTGTGAGTTAATGTGGACACTGGACTTGTTAGAGTTAGCTTAATGAATGGATTCAATGATCTTAAAGGTCTTTTGTAGCCAGAGCATTCTGTGATTCTGTGATTACTGCCCTCATTGCAGCTCAGTTAAATTGCATTTAAAAATATGATTTCTAACTACCTTTTACCTTTATTTTTTTTTAAAAATAAATCACTGTCAGAATAAAGGTAGGTTAGATACTCTGCCACATATTTATATTTTAGTGACTGATTTAGTATGAATAAAGAAGCTTTTTTCCACTTTTGCTTATATTGCTATGTACTCTTCAAATGAATTTCCTTTATTTTAAAGGAAAAATCCCACTGTAATACTTTCATTAATTACGCTGAAGAATTAACATTGTCAAATACCTTCATTTAAGTGGATTTGGCAGTATTTTAATATATACGTATTTCTTGGGCCACTCTCAAGTGTTGGTTTTCTGCCTGTTTTTTGACTAGAGGACACAGGGGTTTGGATTGATCTGGGCTTGAGCAGCTTTTGAGCACTGAAAAGCAGAGCTCACAGGCAGCTCCTTCTTACCAGGAGCTGGGACAAGCATGCATGAATGTTGTGCAGTGTGTATCCAGAGTGACATTAAAGAAAAAAAAAACAGAAAGGAAAAAAAAAAAAAAAAAAGGACTGGCTGCAGCCTGCTGAGCATAAGCAGCTGCTGCTCGCTGTCTTGTGTTGTGAGAGCACCTTTCTGACAGGTTCTCAGGCTCAGCTCCGAGGTCAGGGTGGGATTAGGATGGGAACCCACTTTGCCTCTCCTGACAGCTGCAGAGTTTAGTCACCACGCAGTGACTTCAGCCTTGTGGCTTCTAAAGAATGTTTAATTAGTTTGCCTGCTATCAAAAATTATCTCAAGCAGAGACATAAACATATGTTGGAATTGGAGAAGACCTAGTGGAGGGGCTGGTGAAGGGTGGCATCCAAAACATTATGAATATTTTTTTATATAGGCTGATACACTTTGATTCTGATCTTGGTATTGTGTCTTTTAGTACTTTATTGATTTATTTATTTATCAAAGCTCAGCTTCTTCAGGATTAAAGTTTGCAGCAAACTACTGCTGTTTTCAGAGATGTAATTTTTATGATTTGAATTGTAATCTAAGCATTGTATCTGGTATTGCCATAATCTGCATGGTCTACGTTTTGGCATGTGGAAGTAAAACTTAAAATTTCCACAGGTAGTAATCTCAACCTGGAGACAGGCTTTTGTCCCACGTAATTATTTTGGAGACATCTTCTGAAATCAACGTTTCTTCCTTAATGAAAAAGCATACCCAGGCGAACAAGTACACTGCTGCTCTCTCCTGCAGAGTAAGAGGTTGGTGGGAACTTGAGGAGCTTTGGGAGGACACAAGTGCTGTTGTGTGAGGAGAGCCAGCACGCTGCCAGCACAAGCCAAGTTGAGTGAGTTTGTTGTAGAAAAAAGTGTTGGATCTCTTCTGCTTTCCCCTGGGACCGCCGGTGCCTCGCTGTAAATTGTGAGTCCATCGTGAAATAATTCCTAAAAACCCAGTTATTTTCCGAATAGCTTTCAACACAGTACTAAATATATCTGCATCCTCTTCTTTGTAGGTTTTCTGTAAGAATGCAAACAGCATTTGAAAGCTAAAAACTTTTCCACTTGCTTAAATGTTTAGCTGTGTGCCTTTCAGTGGAAGTGGGAATGTAGCAGCACTCCCTGGATCTTCGTATCTGTGTACAAGATGGAACCTGCAGCCACTGCTTCCACTCAGCCAAACCTCCTGAGAGTGCTGCTTCTGTCCAGGATCATTTTCCCACCAGGAGATAGGGAGGAGGCTAAGGACAGATCACTGGCCTACAGGGAGAGTTGCTGAATAATTTGGTGATGTAACACGAGCAAAGATTACAGTACAGAAATATATCATTGAATCATAGAATGGTTTGACCTTAAGGATCATCTAGTTCCAACGCCCCTGCATGGGCAGGGACACCTTCCACTAGACCAGGTTGCTCAAGGCCCCATCCAGCCTGGCCTTGAACACTTCCAGGGAGGGGGCAGCCACAGCTTCCCTGGGCAGCCTGTGCCAGTGTCTCACCACCCTGATAGTGAAGAATTTCTTCCTAATGCCTAAGCTAAATCTACCCTCTTACAATTTATAGCCATTACTCCTTGTCCTATCACTACATGCCCTTGCAGAAGTTCCCTTCCCACGGGGAACACATTCATAGGATCTCTATAGACATATGCCCAGCTACCCTGACTGAAGAATAAACTGTTGCTTTTTTTTCTGTCCCTGTCTCTCTCATCTGTTTTCTACTTTTCTTTTACCAACTGGTCTTAGGAATGTTTGGGTTTTTTCCTATAATTTTAATTGTAACCTCTTTGTAGTATGGATAATCCCTACAACAAACCTCAGTCTGTATTTATTTCGTGTAAGATTTTTCTGAATTACTAGGATCTTTACTTTTAAAAATATGTCCTGCGTAACCTCAAGGCTGTTTTTCATTTCCATTTTTCATTTTCATGTGTCCTTCCTTCCTGCTGTTTTAAGCTCAATTGTTTTTCATTAAAAATTTATTTGTATGCTTTTCAGGGAAGTCTTGCCTGTTTGGTGCATCCCTGTAATAAAATGCCCACTCCTATGTGTGATCTTGAGCTTGTGTGACTTTACAGGGGAAACAGCCTGTTACATGTACATATTCTAATACTGTCTCTTATAC
>JAAWXA010000021.1:4919859-4957973 GCA_038090715.1 Florisuga fusca | reverse complement strand
CATCCCCATGAACTTCTTCCTAACTTCCAGCAGAAACCTACCCTCCTCTCGTTTGAATCCATTCCCCCTATTCCTATCACTACCTGACATCCTAAAAAGACCCATCTCCAGCTTTCTTGTAGGCCCCTTCAGATACTGCGAGGCTGCAATAAGGTCTTCTCAGAACCTTCTCTCCATTTCTGCTGCTGACATTGGAATCCTCAAGAAGAATGTTGTATATATTAATGAAACATGATTTTCAGCATCCCCCTGCCATAATAAATTGTTATTCCCATTTTATGAAAGAAAAAAAAAAAAATTAGAGCATGGAGAGCTGTAAGTTACCCATGAATGGACTGGCAGGAGTAGGAAGTCACTGAATTGAGTATTTCTGTGTTTTAGCCAGAAGATGTTACTCTTCCTGGCTGAAATTCATTGATTCACATCATAATTGAAAAGGACTTTTTTGATACATGGCATAAATGTTGCTATGGCTTCCCAGCCTCTGTTTTCTGGCAGTCAGACTACAGAGCAGCTTGGATCTAGTGAGCTTCTACCTCTGCTTCTGCCAGTTTCAGAACTGTGCAGTAATGGGAGGTGTCAGTAGGATTCTTCTCTGCTTTGCAGCAAGAAGAAAAACTCAACGCTGCCTTCTTCCTTAGTGTTGAGATTAGTATTTCACTTACTTGAGATTTGCAAGAATAAATTAGGAGGGTGAATGCTTTAATATGTGTAACATGCTACATAAAAGTATGTAGTCATATCATCATCTCTCAGCCAGCTGCTAGAGTTAAACATTGATATTTTGCTTAATATAACTTTTTTTTTTGAATGCTAGGATAAAAATGCTGTGTATGGTCCTGTAAACAGATGTTTTCTTATGTTTTGGATAAAGATGTGCAGAGGATTGCACATTTAAAAACAATATGGATTTTGCTTTAATCCCAGAATTTATTGTCCATTGTCTAGGGCAATTCTGTAGTAGACTTTTTCTATTTAAGACTTGCTTATGGGAAAAGATTCCTGTTAAACCTTAATTGCTTTCATTTCAGTGAAAAAAACCTAAATATGAGTATTGAACTCCTCTGAGATATATAGAAACACACAATATCCAGGGAAAGAAAATGGAGAAAGATCGTTTTCCCAGCCTGTGTACAGACTGGATTTGCCACTTGTAGAATATAACAAAAACAACCTGTATGAAACTGCATAGGAGTTATGCTATGAATAGGGGAGTAGCAGCTTAATGCTGTCAGCCTTCTCCACAGAGTTCATACTGCTTCTGTACACTGTTGCTGGGGATTTGGGCCCTGTCTGCAGTGCATATGGAAGTATTTCTTAGGTGAGATTTTACTGCCTAGGGCTGTCTGTTCTGCTAGCAGTAATTTCAGAAATAGGGAGCAGAGTTTTGTTCTTTCTTCCCTGTCCTGCACATCCTTCAGTTCCACATCATGCAGTCTTCCTGATGTGCCTCTGGTACTGTAGATAAGATTGTCCATGACCTATGGGATAGCAATCAAATGCCAAGTCTTTAGGAAAGGAGGAAAGTGCCTAACAGCAGGAATAATAGCCAATACCTGTATACTGACTTATGAGAAACTGTGCCTTTCAAAAGTTCACAGAAGGAAGAAATTAGATGAGACCCAACAGAAACTGCTTACCTTTAAATCACCAGAAGTACTATATATCTTCTTGGATTATTCCACACAGCATTACTAAAAAAAATAATTTATGTAAAAGATTTTTAGATGAAGTGGTCCTCTGATGTTTGGTTTTTTTTTTTTCCCAACACATAACTAAAGAGAGGCAGAAGAAAAATATAAAGAAAATGAAATCTCAGGGTACAACTAATTACCCTTCCTCAATGTCTCTTGGTTCTTAGTCATGTTGAAAGCTCAAATACTGAAAATGGTATACTAAGAAAATGATCAAATCTACTTGCAGACACTTTGTGACCCAGACTTGGTCATCTTTAAAACATTCTTTAATTTTACTGAAAAGTCACGATAAGTGAATGAGGCTGCTGCTACTGCAAGCAACTGGTGGCTACTTGATGACCCATCACATAAACTTTTGGCTCCTCTTGCTCATCTGCTGACAGCAGTCTCTTCAGATCAGGTCCCATGAGATAATGGGTTTCTTCCCAGTGCTCCCAGCACAATGTAAGGCTTCAGAGATGGGCTATTGCTGCAAGATGCCATATTTCAAAGGAAACATCAATATCCACTTGCCTACATTCCTACTCAGGATTGCTGTAAGTGCAGATAAACTGGCACTAACATTTATACAAACTTTATACAAGATGTTAGTAGGCAGATAACCACGCTCATGAGTAGCCACTGCCCAAATGTGGTGCAATTAATTGCCCTGAAAAGCACCCTCCATCAAAACCTCTCAAAGAACACAGCAGGCAGAAGTAGCACACAGCATAACCAGCATGTAGCATAATCAAAGAAGCTGAGGTGGGCTTTTTTGTTTCAATATCCTTCATCCATCTTTTGTCCCCTCCTAATTTGAGGATGTAACTACATACATATTGTAGAAAATATACACTTAAATGACAGATACAGTTATGCATGCCTGCAATGCACTTGTTTTTTAATATCAGAAAAGCTTTAACATTGGAACCAAACTGCATGAACTTATGAAGACAGCTCTTCAGTGTGCTGCTGGCTGTTTTTATATTTCAGAACTGAAGCACACAGTAAACAAATCACTCACACGTCTCATTATAGGTCCAATTATACATAAAACTCCAGCTGATAATTAGTGCTTCCTACTTAATTCCCTGTCATTCATACAACACTTCTAGTGGGAGAGAACATATCCGTATGACATGCTGTGTTTTTATCAATACCTTATTTATGCAGAGGTAAAATTAATCCAGTACCAATACTGTTATCTTCCACTACTCTATTAGTCATGAACTCCCTTGCCCCCTCTCCAAGACTCTGCTAAATGAAGAGACTCTTGCTGTTTCTTCCCAAAATGGTAACACCATTTGCCTATTTCTGGGAAACATCTGTTGTGTTGAATGCTAATGTGCAGTCAAAGAGCTGAGGAAATCAAGCACAAACTTTCAGAGTATCTCCAAAACCAAAGATTCAGCACAGAAGAGGAATGGTGGGCTATACAAGCTAGAAGACAACATCAACCATGGCCAGCAGGTCTAGGGAGGTAACTCTCCCCATCTATTCTGCTCTCATGAGACTCTACCTGGAGTAGTACAACGTTCATCCCCGGGGTCCCCACCACAAGAGATCTGGACCAGGTCCAAGTGAGGGACATTATAATGATCAGAGGGCTGGAACGTTGCTTCTGTGAAGACAGACTGAGAGAGCTGGGGTTTAGCCTGGAGAAAAGAAGGCTCAAGAGGGACTTTATTGCATCTTTCAACATACAAAGGGAACATACTAGAAAGATGGGGACAGGCTTTTTACCAAGGCCTGCAAGTGACAGAACAAAGGCCAATGGTTTAAAACTTCAGAGTACAGATTTAGATTGAACATAAGGAACAAATTTGTTATGATAAGGGTGGTGAGACACTGTAACAGGTTGCCCAGAGAAACTGTGGGTGCACCATCACTGTAAATGTTCAAGGTGAGGCTGGATGGGGCTTTGAGTAACCTGAGCCGGTAAAAGATGTCCCTGCACACAGCAGGGGGGTGGGACCAGATGATCTTTAAAGGCCCATTCTAACCCAAACCATTCTGTGGTTCTGTGATTCTCCTAGCTGAAGACCAAACATGACAGCCAACACACACCATTGCTATGGAAAGGATTACTTCCATCTTTCGCTCAGAGCAGCAGTGGATTTTTAGCACATTTTAGGATTTTCTTTAGTTTAATTAGATTTATAGAATTAATCCTGCTGTTAGGCACTTTCCTCCTTTCCTAAAGACTTGGCATTTGATTGCTATCCCATAGGTCATGGACAATCTTATCTCTGTCTCTTATACANCTTTGAGAGGTTTTGATGGAGGGTGCTTTTCAGGGCAATTAATTGCACCACATTTGGGCAGTGGCTACTCATGAGCGTGGTTATCTGCCTACTAACATCTTGTATAAAGCTTGTATAAATGTTAGTGCCAGTTTATCTGCACTAACAGCAATCTTGAGTAGGACAGATGTAGGCAAGTAGATATTGATGTTTCCTTTGAAATATGGCATCTTGCAGCAATAGCCCATCTCTGAAGCCTTACACTGTGCTGGGAGCACTGGGAAGAAACCCATTATCTCATGGGACCTGATCTGAAGAGACTGCTGTCAGCAGATGAGCAAGAGGAGCCAAAAGTTTATGTGATGGGTCATCAAGTAGCCACCAGTTGCTTGCAGTAGCAGCAGCCTCATTCACTTATCGTGACTTTTCAGTAAAATTAAAGAATGTTTTAAAGATGACCAAGTCTGGGTCACAAAGTGTCTGTGAAGTAGATTTGGTCATCTTCTTAGTATACCATTTTCAGTATTTGAGCTTTCAACGTGACTAAGAACCAAGAGACATTGAGGAGGGGCAATTAGTTGTACCCTGAGATTTCATTTTCTTTATATTTTTCTTCTGCCTCTCTTTAGTTATGTGTTGGGAAAAAAAAAAAACCAAACATCAGAGGACCGCTTCATCTAAAAATCTTTTACATAAATTATTTTTTTTAGTAATGCTGTGTGGAATAATCCAAGAAGATATATAGTACTTCTGGTGATTTAAAGGTAAGCAGTTTCTGTTGGGTCTCATCTGTTTCTTCCTTCTGTGAACTTTTGAAAGGCACAGTTTCTCATAAGTCAGTATACAGGTATTGGCTATTATTCTATGCTGTTAGGAGTCATAATAGCTGTTAAATTGCATTTATACCATTGCATATCCAGTAGCTGTATATGACTAGATGAAAATAGAAATGGCAGTAGCCAAATGGCTGAGGTCTTTATTTTTTTCCTTTCTCCAGACATTTGGTTAGAAATCAAGCCAGCATGGCAGGAAGGAGAGTAATTTCAACTTAAGCTAAATGAAGTCTGGGATGTTCTGGAGAACAGGAGGAGATGTGTTGTTGGTACCGTGGAGTGCACTGTGGGCCTGAACTAGAGGTAACTGCGTGGAAACCTCTCAGTTGTGCCAGCCCTACGCTGGTTCCCACAGAGACTCTGGAGATTCTCTGTGCCTGAATCAGGGCTGTAAGCCAAGAGCATCCCCTTGATCTCTGGAAATGAAAGCCAAAGTTAAGAGGTGATGCAGAAGCAAGAACCTGTGCTTTACAACGCTCCTCATCCCATCTTCTGTCCCCAGATTTCCCTCCACTTCTGATTATTGCCCAGTGTTTGGTCCCTCCTTTATGCCTCATGTACTGAAATCCTCTCCAGCTTAGGTCTGTGTTTCTGAGAGACTTCCATCTATTTGCCCGTTCTGTACTTTCCTTCCCACTTCCAACTCCAAGTGTCTGGTCCATTCTGCTGGCCATGTTTTTGCCCCTTCGGCAAAGAAGGGGATCTGAAAGCATCTCGTGCTAGTAATTACAAGCAATTTCTCTAGTAGTTTGAGAGTAGAGCCTGTTCAGTGTCTGTTGTCAGCTGCAGAATATCCATGGAGAGAGATGGTGTTTTCCAAAAGTGATATAAGCTGCATACAGTATTTATGTTATGCAGTGAAACACAGATTGCTATGTATGCCTACAGAGTCAGAGCAAGGAAACCAGGATGTGTTTCTCTGGTATGTATGCTCTGGATGTCCCTGCACTCCTTTCTCATGCACAAATGTGCTTGAAAAGCAATCAAAGAGGAAAGCTCCTTACAGCTGTTTACAAAATCTAGGTAGCACTTGGAAGTTGAAGAGGGCTTAAGCTGCCTATCCATGCCTAATTTTAATTTTAAATTTTTCTAAGTCTCTACTGTTGTTTAATGTGATAGAACAAGTTGTTTTTATGTAAGGAACAGCTATGCCATGCTTTGAATAGTTCGCAGAGAAGATAGACTGTCTCTTATNAACACTGTTTTCCATTGAATATCCCCAATAGCAAGGCTGCCTGTGCAGAGATCAGAGGTATGCCTGAGGTTGCTGCCTCAGGTGCTGTCCAAGAGGAGTGTCCACAGAAAAGTAGATTCACTTGATCTGGCTGTAGAAGATGCTGAATGCTGCTTCAGGGATTTGAGGGGTTGCTGCTTTTTTTTTTTTTTTTTTTTCTTCTTTTCTTTTTTCTTTTTTTTCCTTTCTGTTGAAGTAAGAAGCTAGGAATGAATTCTTTTCTGTTTCTTCCTCAGGCCTTCAAAGATTCTTAATTAGCTCAAATGTTATGTAGTATTCATATTCCATGTGGAATTATATATACAAATGTAAATAATACAACACAGAAATCAAACTAGGAATGTAAGATGAAATGCTGGAGTACAGCTCTGGATTTCTCTACACGCTGCTCAATTACTTTCTCACTTGAACAGGAGGAAGATCAGTAGCTTGCTTGGCAGTGTCACAGTCATGTTAAAAGCATAACAATGAGGTGAAGTAAGATTGTCATGCATCTACTTTCTTGCTGTTCTTGGCCCAGTTGTCAAAGCACTCGGTGATCCCAGGTGTGATTGATGATTCTTCACTGTTTGCTCTTAAGAGTGTGCCAAAGAGGAAATGGGTTTTGGTGAGAACGTGTTAGCAGTGGAATATGGGATACTGAAAGAAAGAAAATGAAAGGGGGTTGATCTGCAATGTAATCTGTTGGTTCTGTGTAGTTTTCCTGGACTGACATTTTCACCAGTTTTAACTGATTTTTGATTGTTAGGAGGTGTGTTATTTGATAAATAAACATTACAGAACTGGGAGCCACCCTGAGTTGGGTGATACTCATGGGAAAAGACACTGGTTGTGTCTGGAAAACCACAAAGCATTGGAAGACCTTTTGAGAAAGGCTTTCAAAGGGGAATGATCCATGTTGTCCTCAGGAGAGGGTGCAGTGCCCCTAACTGCAGTTCCTTTCTGGGACCTGGACTTAGAAGCAGGAGGGATGTGGTTGTGCTCACAAGCTGCAGCCAGAGGAAAGCTTGTGTTCCTTATCTCTGCTGCCAAAAAGACAGGGGCAAAGTGTTCTCAGGCTTCCGGTGTGCTTATGCCCTGTGAGAGTAGAGATGTTATTTGGGTCTTTAGTATTCCAGTTTCTTTAGGAGAATATTTTTTCTGGAGGTTTGATGTTTCTGTACTGCTCTCCCATGTCAGCTGTTTTCCCCTCATTTTTGAAACTGCCTGAGTGCTGTGATATTCATTAGGCAGTGGCTTTTTTGTATGAATGGCAGGAAAATAGATAAATGAGTGTGCTGACATGCATATCATTCAAAAAGAATGATAGTATTTTTCCTAGGCAGTTTTCTAAGTTTTTTTGGGCNTGTTGAATGAAGTTGCAAAATTCTGCAGAGAGCACCAAAGAATTTCCTGAAAGAGAAAAGCAGCGGGGAGAGAGCAAGCAAGGCAATATTTAATATTATGTTGTGAGTGGGCAAAGCAGGCTTCACTCATAGGCACAGTGCTATGCACCTCTTGAGTCTCTAGCAAGTTTTCACAGAGGGCTAGTGGAATAAAGGGGGTGTTTGAGGGGTAAATAGGAAGTGTGAGAGGATCTTGGTATTGATGGGAGTGCATTCCTCCATCCAACTGGGAGTCCTACGCACCACAAGCTCCTCTTGGAGCATAAACAAACACCTCTTAGAAGAACGTGCTGTGCTTGCCTTTGATGTTGCTGAGAGGCTTTGGAGTTCGTGTAAGAAATAGTCTTCCTCTTTTTCACACCCACCTCCTCATACCACATAGTTTCTGTTCTTTCCTATGATATTTGAAGCATGCAGAGTGAAAGCGTTCTCGGGTCGGCTTTTTTTTTTGGCCATAATGAACATCTCTGCTCCCCTTAAAAGTCTTCAGACCAAAAGTTAAGTTTGTCCTATGCTATTTTTAAGTGACAATTCAAAGAAAGGTTTTTATTGAGAGTAATTTCTCCTTTGATGTACAAATGAAGTTCTTTTGATGTGGGGCAGTTGTTCCCATAGCAAAGCAACTGTTCAGTACAATTCGTTATTAGCAAGGAATTGTTAGAAGTATACTTCTGCTTATACTATGCTGGCAAAACTGATCGTGGTGCTGCCTAAGCAAGCTTGCCTCATACACTGTGTTTTGTATCTCCTGTCACTCAATGTGCTCAATTCTGTTGGATTTTGAATGCTTGGCCTTAAATTACCCACCCTCATTTTGCCTTCTGTATGCTGCTTGTTTATTTTACTTTTTGTATTGCAGGAGTGTTTCAAGCATTTCTGGAAGTACATTCCTGTGATGGTTTTTAGGGAGTATTGTCCTGCCTTGCTTCTGGGCCACCTTGAAATTTCACAGGGGTAACCTTCACTGGGGGGGTGCCTCGTGCAATTTGCTTGATAATACACGTAGACTGAGCTGAGATAGTCAGTGTTTGGACACACAGAGGCATTTCATAGGTGGTATGGTAAGGATCTTCAAATGCATCAGCTTCTTTGAGCAGTGGTCTTTTCCAGACAACTCTCGGTACAGAATCACAGGATCATCCAGGTTGGAAAGGACCTCTGAGATCATCAAGTCCGACCCTTAATCCACTGCCACTGTGAGTACCAGACCATGGCACTGAGTGCCACAACCTTTGGTGTGAAACCTTTAGTGTCTACTGGTTCTTCTCCCAGACCAAAGGCAACACAAGCACTGACAGCACAAACATCTGTCCTACAGCCCAGGGAAGGAGGATGGATAGTGATCAGGAAGAAACGGTGATTTCTAGACTTCTTTTATTTCTGCTGTACAGGAGAAAATAACTATTTGCATTTCACAGTGCCTTGATCACTGTGCCAGTCATCAGTCTCATGATCAGAGAATCAAGTATTGTTTTTTGTGTTGGCTAATGAACAGTTTGCATGGGGTGATTTCTCATAGTGACAACAGTAACAGTAGTACTAGTGCTACTAGTACTACTAGTAGTACTAACTAGTAGTGCTAGTGCTGATCATCCTAGGGAAGAAGAGAAGACTGAAAACTGAACTTGGATTTAAAAAATGTTAGGCTCATTTTCCTGCTCTATGATAGGCTTACAACCTTAACAATGCTTAATGTTGAATAAAACTTGAATGTACGCCTAAGGGAGTGAATTGACATGGTTGGAGAAGCTTCATTTTAATATTTAGCTTTTGAAAGCTTATTTTTGCCACCTTGGCTTTCTTATAGCTTCCCTTCATGTCATAAATACCAGAATTAACAACAAATTAATGAAGTCTTCTACTCATCTTGTTTCATTATTTCTTTTTAAATAATTTTATTATGAAAATAATTTGTGCATGTATTCAAACCCTATTTCCAGTATAGAAAATGATTCAGTCATATCTTTTGATCTTTGCTGGAAGAAAAACTGAGAAAGCTGGCTTGGTTAAGACAATTAGCTTAGACAATTAGCTTAGATAGTAGGTAAACAAGTTCAACTATTAGGATGGTAAAACTCTGAGAGGGCTTACCTAGGGGCTGTTTAAAAAAAAATTTTCCTTTGCAGAGGTTTCTTAAAAATCAGTTAGATAAATACTTGGCAGGGGTAACCTCCTTCAGTGTAAAAGGTAAGAGTGGAAATCTCTTATAATCACTTAATTTTTCTGGTTTTGGCGAAGCATTTAAAAAATGGCTAGGCATTAAAGAAGACTTCCTTCTGAGACACTTCAAGGCAAGTACAGTAGAAAATCCAGCTTCCAAATACAGTATATGCCCGTAACACTTCGGAGTTCTTGAAATAAATATTTCGGCATGCTGCATGTAAAATACTGTCTTCTTCTCCAAGGTTTTATGTTCCCTTACAAGTGATGCAGATGGATGACAAATGCTCACAAATACAATCTCAAAGTAACTCGCTCAACCTCTTTTGTAAATGACCATAAAATAATGAGGAGTGACATAGGAAGCTTTGGCTGAAATGCTGATACAACTATTACCCAGAATTGATTCTGCCACTTCGATTTCATTTGGTGCATTTTCTGAACTCTTATGCCTTTCCATTTGCTAGGTGATAGTTGGAGGAAGCTGTGGTAGCCAGTCATATGACCTTATCACAGAATTATTGAGGCTGCAAAAGACCTCTGTGATTATCAGGTCCAGCCTTTGTCCCAACCCTACCACATCTGCTAGATCATGGCATCAATTCCTTAAAAAATTGCTGAAACCATTTACTAGCTGTTTTTGTTGAACTGTAACTTAAGTAAATATATATTTTCTGGCTCACCATGAGCACTGTTTGACAAGAAATAACCTTGCAATTTGTCTTCTCAACTTCCGGCCCTCTGTTTTCCTGTGTTTCTTATATATGTTGTGAAGAATTCTGTCCTGATTTGGGCTTCCTTTTCTGAAAAATGAATATACTGCTTACAGCTTTGTAGCTGGGCTTGTTTTCTGCTTAAGATAGAAAATGTTAGGAAAAAATAAAGGAAAAACACAAGCATGTCAGCATCAAAAAGCAGTATTTAGTACAAGTTTACACACACCATTTATAGTTTAATTAATTCAATCATTGCATGACTGCATGCACATGCTTGCATGCACAAACCAGTTGACTCTTAAAAGGGAAACCCTTTAAGAAGGTGCTGTATGTGTCAGTCATTTCATTGAAGTTACTTAGATTTTGAAATTAAGAAATTAGTGTTGAAAATTCTGAAGAGTTATTAACTTAATATTGGGGTTTTTCCTGTCACTTAGAACAAACTCTGTCTGCCTGAGTTACTGCAGTCTCACTCCCTTGTCTTCTTCAAGCCTACTATAAAAAAAATCTAAATATTTTTGGTCTTGGGGTTGCATTTTAGTTACCTGCATTTGAAATCACACTGCTAACCTAGATACTGCTGCACAGCCTGCACAATTACAGTGAAACATGCTGTGAAACATTCCTCTTGCAACATCCAAGGCATGAACTAAGGATAAAAGCCATGTGTTTGAATATTAAATTCCTTAATTATTAATCCCCCTTTAAAAAAAAAATAATCTTTCTCCAAATTTCTGCAAAATATTAATATTGTAAATCACAGTCCAAGGGTTACCACTACATTTGAATGAAAAATGTAGGCTGTAGTCAGAGTCAGTATCAAATGACACAAGTGTTATGAATTGCCCATTTTTCTGTCACAAAGATGGGTGAGTGTTTATTTGACAAGGAGGTTGTGATGATGATAGTATTCCAGGAACAGTCAGTAAATACTTCCCCTATCTTTTTTCCAGTCCCTCCAGCAAAATTAATTTGGTATCTGAAGCAAGTCTGAAATATTGTTATTGCACCTGATAAAGCTGGAAGAAAACCACTTAAACAATTATTTCAAGCTCAGTGTGTTCTCTGAGGAATTAAATGTTCACATAGTGAAGAGGAACCCTGGGACTTTGCAGAGACGCTTCACTGTCACCATTGCAGCAGCAAGGGTACAGTAGCCACTCTTCTGTTACCATCCCAGCCTGTCTGCTGTCCCCCATGCCTCTCAGAAATGCTGCTGGTGCTTCTCTTGGCCAGAAAAATTGCTTTTTGGGCAGAGAATCCAATGCACAGACAAATCTAAGTGCCCTGCCAGGGATTTCCAAATCCCATCTCACAGTAATTGCTGTGCCAGATGAACTGTAAAACTTCTGTGGTTTCTGATTTTTAGTGCAGCTGATGAAGCAAATCTGTCATTCTTGCATTCATTTGCTGTTCTACTGGATGTTAAGTGTTGCCTGTTACTTAAGTCCTATGGTAAATAAATGACTTTTTATATATGAAATTTTATGTATATTTATATGTTTTAAGTATCTATTGTAAACAACATGACTTTTCATGTAGTAAAAAGTGGTATTTTAGGATTTAGTTAATTAATCCTATTTTGTCATGGCATATTATTGGAATTATTTTATTTGATCAAATCAATCACATACTGGGAAAGGAAAGTTAATTCAAGCACTTAAGCATTTCATTTAAGACTTTTTAATTACAGTAATGAGTAAATAGTGACTTTTTGACAGAAATACTTTTCTTTGTGTGTTAGTTGTGTGCATCCATCAATAGTGGGGTTTCTGAATAACTTCACCTCAACCAGCACACTTTCTTCTAAGTTTCTTCTAAGAGTTCATTGAGTTTCACAAGTGTGATTAATGCTGTAATGGAACAGTGTGAGATGTACCTAAGACAGGGTGTGAAAGGGTCTAAGTCCAGTGTGCTTAAAGAATATGGTAGATAGATGAGATGCTGAGATAAAGGGGTTAAATTTAAGGTTTTGATCCATAAGCACAGTGGTACAGGAGTGGTAGCAGTGATGAACAGTCATCTCTGTGGAAGGATGTACACCGTGCATCCAGGTTTCAGGTTAATTTTTTTCAGGTGATAAACAGCCAAACAAGTACCGAAGATCAGTCCTGAAACAAGGTAAAATTGTACTTGCCTCCCAGAGCTCAGTCATGCTCTGGGCTCTGTGGGTGTTTTATCACCCAAGTAATCTGAGTTTATTCCCAAGTATAAGAGAAGCTGAATTTGACGTGGGTGACTGAATGCCTGTTTTGTCTTGTATAGTCATTATTATTATAAGCAGCACCATTGGCTTCAAAAGTAGAGTAAACTCTTGTAGAGTTGATAAAATATTTTAATGGCATTAATAGAAAAAATCGTTTATGTGGAAGTTTTTCTTAGTTTTTCCTGTGTGAGAAAACTTTCCGAATGATTCTTCCCACCCCAAGAGTATTATGGATTGCTTGAACCGTCAATACTTTCCTTAAATCTTTTGTGGAGTACAATAAACCTCCCTGTCCTTTTTATAGAGAGAGTGGTAGAATTTCACCCTCCATTTAAAATGCAGATAATACATTGTTTGGAGAAGTTTGTTTGAAAAGGTAGGTTAAGCTGGAATGAGTTGTCATCTAGACGCTCTCTGCGTGTGTGCCTCTATCGGGAACTCGATACTGTGGGAAAGCTGCAAGGCACCTTCTAAGGTGGTGGAAAAGAAATACTGTACTACAATTAGTTTTACTCACAAACCAGAATAGGATTTTGTTATCGTGATTAATTCTGTCTTACCGTAGTCCACCAGAAAGTAAGCAGTAGCAGGAGCTGAAATTCTTGAGCGATTGAATGAAAAGCCAAGTAAGTGAAAAGCAGGGAAGCAGGCTTCAGATCTCTCTTACTTTTGCTAACAAATATAACCACAAGCTCTGACTTCTGAGATAGATGGAAGTGATAAGCAGGTCAATTTTCAATGACCAAGCTTATTTGAACATTGACTGGGACAAAAACGTTCTTTGTTTTATTAGCAGTACTGAACCTTTAGTATGAAGTTGGTATTTGAACCAGGGGCTGCCTTTACCACAAGACTAGTTTCTAACATTTTGGGTGTCATTTTTATTCCATGCTTATAAACTATGAATTTTCCATTGGTTTTAATTACCTTTAACAAAATCCCTCCAGCACTGGCAAAGCCTGTTTTCTTTTGTTGTATTCTCCATCTCCAGCTTCTCTTGACATGGGTTAGTGGGAGACGGGCATGGAGGGGTCCCTAATAATTTTTATGGCCTTGTCTTCTGCTAAGAGCAGAAGCAGGCAGGGTCTATCTACATTGCCATTATCCTCAGCTGTTTACATTGGCCATCTCCCTTGTGCAGCTGCATTTAGAGCTACATCAGGGAGCCAGTGCAGAAGAAAACTCCTTTTTTGTTGTTTGTTTTGATTGATCTTCAAATGGATCCAGTTCCTGATCAGGTTGGCAGCCAGAGAGCTTGGCTTGTTGCAATGATGGCATCAAGAGTGGTTGGGTAGGAGTGAAGGAAGAAGGCTCAGACTGCCCTTTCAGAAACTCAGTTTTATGTGGGTAAGCATGACCAGGAGTCCCAGCATCATAGACTCCAAGGTGATTCAGGGCAGAACAAAAGTAAGAACTGAAATTGAGTGCAACCTTCTCCATCCACTCTGTTGAGATAATTCACATCAGCAAAGCCAGTGCATGCCCCAACTCTACCACAGCTTTCTATGGCATCTCCTAGGAGCCTGAGGGTGGTAAGTTAATCAGTCAAGGGTTTCAGGGCAGCTTGGGAAAACAGAAAGGGAGTGAAAATGGAAAATAAAGGTGTGCGGGAGCTGGAGAAGTGTATGGAAGGGTGATGGGTAGACGTGCTGGGCGGCTGTTTTACAAATATTTCCAGAGCTACTCTGTTTCATACGTGTGCCACCACTCTAACTCTGCAGTAATTGACTAGGAGGATGTATTTAGTTTATTATTTCTGAGGCACTTCGAAAGCTATTAAAATACAAACCTCATTCTTATTATCGGATATTGAAGGTGAACATACCAAACATCCAATTTAAGTTTGTTGTAGAATATTTTCCTTTTTTTATAGAAAGCTGTAGTGCATTTGGTAAGCATTTGAAATCCTTGGGGTCTTGAAGTACTTTTTCAGTGGTTTTAAGAATAAAAGCATAAGCAGTCAGAAGAATATTTTGCAGGTTAAAAATAAAAGTGGCAGCGGGGGCTTGAAGTCTGTTCCTGTGATTTTGTGGATAGTCTAGGGAAGCCTGTCAGAGTCTCAATGCAATTAAGTTCTGATTGAACAAAGTGAAGACCCTTGCAGAATTACTCCACGCAAAGTACTTTTATTTTCTTAAGTAGTCAGTAGTTTGGCAGTAGAACTTGAGGATCATGACTTGAAGGCACTACAGTGGTGAATTAAAGAGATCATGATACAGAGTTTGAATATTTTTGCACACTATCAAGGGTTGAGTATAAAACCCTTGCACAGTGACAGAAAAAATGAGACAGCATTGAACAGCTTCCCTTTTCCACTCCAGTAGTACAGGATACAGGCCAAGGTGCTCGGCCTTCTAGGATTTCATGGAAGCATTAGCTGGGAGTAAACATTCTCACTAAATGCTTGCATCCTGTGACATCAGCTATAGAAACTTTTGGTGATTCTTTTTTAAAGCAAATAAATGCTGAGAAGGAGATGTGAAGGAAATTAGATGGTGTGTCTCAGTTTAACTGCCTAAAGTTTGAAAGTAAATATGAAAGTGAAGTAGAAATGCAAGTAGTGCATTCATAAAGAGCACTCACTGCTCTGAAAAAGGCCCAGCAAATGAAGTCGTGCCCCTGTATTTTCCCCTCTCTGTTCTTCATTATTTTTGGCTGCTTGTTGGGATTTTTTAGCCTCAATTCAGCAACCACTTGTGCAGGAACATTGCACAGCTATGTATATACACATCCACAGAAATCAATAAGCTTGTCCATTTCCATGACATGTACAAAAGCTCTTAGAGAATCCAAGCACTTTCCAAGTATTTCAGGATTTGCTCTCTGTCCATGTTTGCACAGAACATGTGACAGTCACAGTCTCCATCTGAGTTGAGGATTTAATAATAACAATGTAGAAAAAAGGGAAAATTCTCTAAAAATGTTTCTTACATTTGAGATTTGAGTGACTTCAACCATTTTTATTTTGTTTTCCTGAGCATTCAAATCAACTCATTGCACTGAAGACTGTCAAATAAGAGCAAAAATAGTGTCTGTATATACAAAGTGATTATGTTGGTAATTTTTATTCATGCATAGAACAGGTGGAACATTATTCTTTCACACAATGTTAAGTTCAAGTAAATACTCTTAAACTTTGTTCACTTACTCAGTTGTGTTTTATCTAAATAAGTCCAAACGAGGACTTCTTTATTTTCTGTCACCTCTTTTCCAAGGTGTTTGGGTTGGAGATACCCAGTGTAACCCATTTGCCAGGATCTCGTGGGTATTGCAGGATAGGCTAGGAAGGACACCCAAGTTGTCCCACCCTGCCGGTGGGAGATGTTGGCACGTGCTCACCTTGGACCCTTGGACCAGCATGGGCTGGTTTCTTGTAGTCCTCTGTGGTAGCCCTTGGCATCCTGTGCTGCAGCAGGACATCACAGCTTAAGTGCAACTGAACTAAAGCTGACTCTTCCCATTTAGGTAGCATTAGACCTGGGTCAATCAGACCTTCTGTAAATCTGAGCCCAGTGCAGAAATGTGCAATCAGACTAGATTTGGCAAGGTCTGGGCTAAACAGGAGCTAAAAGAACCCTTCATGTTCTTAGCTGACTCCCCACAAAGTGACTTTCACTCTACCCCATGGAGCTCAGTATTTGGAGCCTAGTTCAGCCGTATCAGATCTGGCACCATAGAGAAGCAATTTATATCTGCATGGTTTGATAGTTAAGACCTGCCCAGTAAAGGTGCTTCCACACCCAGAGAGCCCTGCTGAAGATGGATTCTGCATGCCTGAGTTCAGCCCTCTTCGTCAAGTGCTGGACTGATGTCTCCAAACCCAGAGTAAAATACTGCAGACCTCTCCCATTTGATGCAGCTGGTTTGTTCCCTTTCCCCATGTACAGGAGCTGCAGGAGCTCCTGTAACTCAATTTCCTCTCTGGAGAAGGCACACAAAGGTAGCACTGCATGCTGTCAGCAGCAAATGTCATACTCTTTGTCTGATGTGCAAAAGGTATGTCAAAACCTGCCTGTTTTGCTCGACCACGTTCCCAGCAAGGTGAGTGCTTGAGAGGCTGATTGAAAGGCTGAGCTCTGGCCCAGATTTACATCTCCTGGCTCCTTTTTCCCCAAAGGAAGGGGATGTAATTTCAGACTCTTGGTTAAAGAGTTACAAATATTTAGGGAAACAGATAAGTTTCTGCTAATTGATTCCCTGGGCCGCTTGTTCCCAGTTTCAGGGGTAATGCTGGCACTAAAGATGAGGCATGAAGCAGTCTGAGTAAATGGTCTCTGTCAGATGATCAGGTTGCACCACGCAGGTTGGGAAGCAGCATCTGTAGAATGGGTAGGGGAAAAAAAGAAGGATATGGTATTAGTAAGCATAGCTCCAGAAAAAGAACTTAGTTTCTTCTGATTTTTGCATGTTGCCAGGAACTTGAACGTATTCAAATGCCAGGGCAGTCCCACCACAGCAATCCTCAGATTATTTGATGAAAAGTAGATATATGTGCTTTACACCTAAAGAAATAATTTCTGGTAAAAAATAAATCCAGGCTAATACTGGTAATGTGGGAGAATCTTAACCCTTTTCAGTAGACTTGGAGAAGTAGTTGATAGCTGTTGTGGCTGTTTGAATCCCTTGTTCGGACTGAAAAAAGAAATTAAAGGAAGGAGGAAGGGACTGAAAGAGCATTTCCTTACCAGGCAGTCACACAAACTATTGTCTGTGAGTTCCCTGCCCCCATCCCTTTCACCCAGGCACACACACACGCACACAAAAAGCCAGTTTTGTGTCCTTCTGAGCACACAGATGTTCCTCTTGGCATCCCTACAGTATGGATAGGTTTTTTTGCAGGCACAGAATGTGAGGCTTCTTTGTTGGAGACAAAGTGTTGCCTGTGGTGGGAATTGCTGCAGTGATGGGAAAGTATCGTAATGTATTGTTGGATTACTGGGTTTTTTTTCCCCAGTAGAGACAGTACATTAAAGTAGCTTTGTGGGCAGTGAATTGTTTGAGCCAAGCCTGGCTAATAACACTTTCTCCTTGGCAAGCAGTCATGCAAGGTATGGTTGGCATAGTTTGGGTGATCACGAGGTTTGTCCCAGGCGTGTGCAGCAGCTCTGCTGCTCTGAGTGGAAGTCTTGCCAGTCATGTTTGGTGAGACAACAGAAGTGGCCTGGCTGTGAAGATAGAGCTGTCCTACTTCCAGGTCTTATTTTTTAATTGTATGAAGATCTGATACAGTACATGCCACCTTCTAAATCCTTCTTATGATAGGGATTGCTATATAATGGTTCTAAGAAAACAGCTTAAAATTAGAAACTAATAGCATTAAGTGCTTGCCTGAGCTTTCATACCAAAAAGCAAGTGGCTCTCTCAAATTGTTTGTTGTGCTACAGCCTGTCAGAGAACATGGTGCTTCTTTGGGCACAGCTGATGATGTTGCCAACCTAAAGCTTTGAATCCATCTCTTCTGTTGATGGTACTGAGCAAAAGAAACACAGATCTGTACACTGGGGTCTAGACTAAGTTCCTTTTATCCATATCGTGGGTTCTTTTTATCTTCACTCCTGAAATACACACAGATTTTGTAATTACCTTAGCTCTTTTGGCCAACAGTTTCATATCACCACAGTAAATATGTTCTGATGTGAAAGGTCTGCTTATGTAGATACTGTTTTAAGTTTGCACTGAAAGTGGGATATGGCTTCATTTCAGAATGGCTCAAGAAAGAGCTTACAGATGAAAAATTCCTTGAGGAAGCCACTTGTATGGATAACTTGGAGTTGAGACTATGAAGGAAAAAGTTCTCTGACTCTCTGTGATAACCATTAATTATTTTCTCAATTTGTTTTTCTAATGACAGAAGCTCTGTTCTTTCATTTTTGCCCAGATGTTTTTATCTATGCCTAGTTTCCTTACCATGGAGAAACAGTAATGTGATGATTAATTTTCTGTGGAACTTTCATCTTTCCACATTTCGAGAAAAAAAGAACCTCAGCCTCCTGTGATAGGTGTTTTCTCACTCCATATTTGTGTATTATGATTAATGAGAACTTATCAGTGTTTCTCTATTGACTAGAGGATAATAAAGTAGTTATAAAAGAGTGTATAGGCTGAGCAAGTAGATCAGGAAGATGGTTGTTCTCCAGGTCATTCCAGTTGTTGCCAGTTCATTTCCAGGTATTCTTCACATACTGGATGCTGATCTACAGTCATGAATGCACCTACTTTTTACTATTCTTAAGGAAACTTTTTTCAGCCCTGAGGCCTATTTCTTGTTTGTTACTCCACTTTCACTGAATTACTTGAATTATACTTACTCTAGGGTTTTTTCCCTGTTCTTTCAGTCCTCTTTTTAAAATTATAAGCATACTCCAGTTTCTGTATTCCTGTCTATTGATTAGAATTTCCTTTGGAAACTCATCCTCCCCTTCTGCTGCCTTTGGTTTCAGGAACCCAGGATGTGTCCTGCTCCTGTACTCAGAAATGTGGTTCCTTGTCGGAGTTTCCCTGGAGGTCCCTCCTTGTCTATTTTTGACCTGCAACTGCCATTTTTGCCTGCATGTCTCTTTTCATATGTATCAAACTGTTAATTTCTTCCTTATTGCCTCCAAAACTAATTTTCTGACATTCTATGTTCCTTCTGATAGTTATATTCAGTGATAGTCACTATTTCCTTAACCTCAAGTGTTAAAGCATCAGGATAACCTTTGTAATTTCTAATATGTTAATAATGTTTGCTAATCCCTTGTTTCATGCTGGTGTGTGTGCTTTTTCCACCCCTTTAGTGTTTCTAAAAGCTGCCATAGCAGTCTGAGGATCATTGTGTGAACAGGTTTACTGGGTGAGCTGTCTCACTGTTAACTCTCTGCCTCTGAACACCGTGTTCTTCATGGATATTCTTGATGCATTTTCCTGTTCTGTCTCATGTGTGTTGTGAAACACATTTTTTAAAAATCTGAAACACACCTTTTGCAAAACTGTCCCTCTCCAGCTGTGATCTCTTCATGTCAGTTATAATTAGCAGAAAGTGAAAGCAACAAATACTGGGTTTTCTCAAAGACAGGTGCATGGCATTCTGCAGAGAAGTGAGCCTTCCCAAACCTCACACTTGCCAGTTTCTTGCCAGTTCTTGAAATCAAACTGTCAATGTCAAACCAGTTGTATTTTTAACATGCCACTCCCCAGTAAGATTTTCACCGTTGTCTCTGAATAGGCTTTTATTAACTGTGAAAGCCATTTGAATGAATAGTGCAAGTGTTAGCTTGCAAAGAAATGTTCTTGACCAAATCTGAAAATGTCCCTGTAAAGGAGCACCATGACCTCCTTTTCATCAGTCAGTCTGTTCAGTATTAATCTGTATTGTTCACTCATAATGTAAGTAGTTGAGATTGTTCTTGCTGCATTCAGATTAAATGGACACTAACAAGTAGCTGAAATGTAAAGAAGTAGTGTTTGACATACCTTAAAATGTTAGGTAATGTTCCCTGGTGTTTAAATGCAGATACATATTATAGATATGCACACTCAGTGATGCTTTAAGATGATATATGTGCACTGGAAAGAGTTATTTTTATAATCTGTTGTTTACAGTGGTGCTTTTCCTCTGCAAAATCCCATTTTATCCTCTCTTAGCTTTGCCAGACTTCAGCCATAGCACTGATACTGTCAGACATCTTTACCTGAATTTTTGGATTATTTCCCAGGGTGTCTTGCAGTTATCTGATCCATCTACACATGATGCATCCTATAAACCAACTGTTAGACGTGACCTGACTTCACTTTTGTCAGAGGTGAACAGTGACTGTGCAAGCCAGAGGGCACCAACAGCCAAAAGGAGAATTGGGAAAAGGCAGGGGGACAGGGAGGTTCAAGGCAGAAACTGGTGCTGTTCAGCAGTCCTCTCTCAGCCTTAGTTGACTGATAAAGTGGAACCATGTGGTACCTCCAGCTCCTCTTCTTTTAGAGCCCACCAACTTACACCAGCTCAGTATTGCATCTCCTCTAGACCCCACTCTTCACTCCCAATCTTTCACTGAGACCCCAAACCATTAGTTCCCAGCCTTCCCTATCTTTAGCACCTTTCCTGTCTCTTTCCTGTTGGATTCACGTGCAGCTGAGGATTCAGGCATCTGCTTCAGCTGTTCAGCATCTCTGTTTTCTGTCTGTTGGGGTATGCCAGCCCTTGTATTAATGTGATTACCAGCACTCACTGGGTTAGCTAGTCAGGTCTCCCCACCCATCTTATGCCTCCAGCCCTCCCAAGAGAAGAATAAATCCAGTTTATAGCTATGATGGGGTTTAAAGACAAAGAAAGGACATGGACAGTACTTACCCTTGGCACAGATGGGAGCATCAGAGCAGGGTTAGAGGATATGTCTGCAAAAACCTGCTGACATAGTATGAATTATCCTGGTTTGCTGAAGTTTTTCCTGTGTGACAGCTTCTCCAAGCTGTACAAAGCTTGAGGGTTGAACACCAAGACTGGGCAGGTTTTTAAATGCCTTGTCATTATTCCCATAGCTGGTGTCATTACCTACACAGAAAGGGGGAGAAACAGTCTGATTTTGATAATAACTATCTCTGGATTAAAAAAGCCTCTTTTTTTTAATTGCTTGTAAGAGACCTGCCAGAGTGGCTGGTGCAAGGGGTCTGGAACTGACTGGGAGACAGAACTGAGAAGCACTGAGAAAAACCAAACCAGCCTCAAACAGCTGAATTTAGTTGGTACTGATAAAAAAAAACGTGGTGGGGCAAGAAATTGAAAGGAGAATGGGAAAAGTAAGATTGGCTGAATATATGGGCTGGGTCTGGGGTAGGTGAGGAGGTAGGAAGACAGAGAGGACAAGAAAAAAAAGTCAATTTTTTTTGTTGGGGTAGTAAAGAAAACTGAAAATGCCTCCTAAAAGATCCCAGGCTGACAGAGATCAGAGGAGGAGCTGTGATAAGGGAAATGGAGTAAGTGTAGAGAGAGTAAAATTTGAGACCACAGGTATTAAGGAGAACACCAGAACAGTATTGTAGAAACTGTTGGAAATTTGGAGGGCTGAAGGTTTAGGGCTCTGTACGTGAAAAGCATCTCACTGAGACAAGTGTGGGCAAGGAGATAGAGATCACTTGTGGAAAGATGGACAGAAGAATATATGCTAAAGCATGCTTTGCCAGAGTTTGTTGTTGTTTTTTTTTTCAACTGGGTACAGTTTCTTTCATCTTTTAAGCAGTTTTCATGGCTTCTGGTCACCATGGAGGGCTGTGGGTTTCGTAGTCTAATTTGCTAATTTTTTCTGTGTTTAAGTATATAATAATCTCTATTTTTTAGCATTTTGTAAGCTACAAAGCAAGATTTTAATAAAAATAGTTCATTACGTAGCTTAAAGAGTGGAAAAAAACCCACAGTTTGTGCTAAAGACTTGGTTTTGGTTTATTTCTTTCCTTTTAGTCACGTTTCCTCTGAATTCAAGGGATATGTTCTGGTTACATACTGAGAAAAGAACTGGCATAAGTTACTGTATGGTGGCATAACTGTATCTGAAACAAGTTCTTAGGTGACAGGAGCCACCTCTTGCAGGTTTCATTTGTCAGAGCTTACCTCACCATGCCATAGAGAAAAGGTTAGAGTGTTCATCTTTGATATGATATGAAGTACATCTTAAAAGGTAGATTATTCTGTGGATTCTTTTTTAAAAGAGAATGATCCTGTCCCACAAGTCTTAGTGAATGCAAGTTGATTCTTGTGGACACTGTAGCAAAAATTACAGCAAGATTTTTTTTTGTCTTTTCTTGTAAATATTAGGAACCTTGGATTTTGTTGGAATTGAAGGCAAGCAGCTTCTTATGAGCTTTTCACAACTGAGAAGTTCTGCTGAGAGTCTGAATGTCTGTACTGACTGGAATATCATTAGATGTAAATGTTTGGCATCTTTGCCTTTTGATTATTGATACCATTGGAATAGCAGGGTTTGACAGTGTCTTCACTGGTTTGCTTGGGGCTTTTCCAAGACAATCATCAAACAGTTCTTTTCAGCCTTTGCCTTCTTTTAGCTACAGGAATGAAAACTTCCATGTTTCATTCACCTCCATCTCTGCCACGCAGTTTCCCACCAGCAGTGCAGACACAGGGAAGGTTGGCAAGGTCCCTGCAACTCAGTCCCACAGGATGAAGATGCCAGAGCTTCATCAATATGTGATGGTTTGGGGCTGCTCTGTAAGGATAATTGGAGATAATATTTTACCCCCTAATGACAGAGTGGCCCTCAAGTTCTGCTCCTCTTACCAAGCTGTTCCATAGTTACCTTCCTGCCTGGTGTCAGTACATGCCGTGACATCCCCGTGTGTGCAATGTAAGCTTCAGGTGGGCAGGGGTGTTTCCAAGTGTTCAGGAATGAACATCTCGGGATTGAGCTACTTTTCCCAAACTTTTAGTGGTATTCATTTCAAGTTCTGCTTTAGCACTGGTCAGAGCAGAATGGTGGTTGGCTTTGGACTTTTCTCAGGTGCACAAAATACACCTGGTTTTAATGGTTTCCGTAGGCTCTACTTCCCCACTGTTGTCTGAAAACACCAAGGTGACAATGCCTGTTGTTTAAGCTGTTTCATAAAGGCTTACAGCATTCTGCTAATGCTTCCAAGAGCATGAGAGGCTTTTAGCTGCTTTTATCTAGCAGACTGTCTAGATCAGTGCTTGTATCTAATGGATTATGGCCTTTTTCATTGTAAAAGGATGGCTTTGACTCCAGGAGCAAAAATATTCTGAAGAATTATTAAGCAGGTGTCTCAAACAGCAAATGTTCAGAGGAAATGAGAGTATGTTTTCTTGCTTATTAGTTCATGAAGACAGGAAAAACAAATTTAATGGGAAACAAATACAGCTGAAGTGGCCATGGGTTGATGAGTCACAAGAAGAAAGAATGCGTTTTCTGATGGAAAATGCATAGAGCAACCTTGGAGTGTTTTTTGGTGAATGTTTGATTTTAGAGAATAGGGATGCTTTCAGACTCCTATTTTGAACATCCACCCTTCATTTAAATGACTCTGTGCTGTGATAATAAATAATGGATGAATAAAATTCAAGCCAAAAGATGACCTTCGGGTCATCTCTCAGGACTTCACTGTGTCACCAGACGTGACATTTCTGCAGGTTACCCTGTGCTGAACTAACATGTCTGTTTTGGCATCTCTTTATGTGAAGCCATCAATGGCTGAAAAGTCTTAGTGCTTTGAATTTTTTTCTAGATGTTCATTAATATTATTGGCAAAATTGTGATTTGCATTTGCATTTGTTGGACCTCAGTTTCCTGCTGTTACATGCGTTTCCCAGATAAATGCAAGCACCTTTTAATACCAGTATTTTAATTCTGTTAAGGTATAGACAACCCAATCATTTTAATCAGTTGACAGATCAAGATCTTTGTGTGATTATTCAGTTTTATGCATGTTCTTTGTCCTCTCTTTAATAACCTTTAAAGAAAGCTAGGCAGCAGAACACTGCACACTCTCCTAGTATCTATCTTACCATCCTGTGTTCTCTGAGCAGGATTCACACTACCTTTTTACTGCCACTTTCCTCCATCTTGCTTGTAATCAAATCCTAAAAAACTAGGGTTTCATCTTTTTGCCCCAGCATTGCCTCTTCCTGGGAGGGGAGTGTGTCATGACTGCTGTACTGAGCTGCTGGAAGCAAGATCACCATTCCCCCATCACTGGATGTGCAATGTGTACCCTGCTAGAAGAGGCCACTTGAGCGAGGTGTAGATTACTGAGTAAAACTACACTGCCTCCAACTTGACAGCAATCTGCTCATCTCCTTCTCACCTGTATTTCTTCTGAATGAGAATTTGGTTCATACTGGCAATGAGTGAGGGGTTGTTGGGAAGTGTTGTGCTTCTGCTGTGCTCCTTCCCTGTAGGGCATCAGAAGGTGACCTGTACCAAAATCATACAGATCTGTAGCTGCTTAAGATGGGCGTATGGCCTCTCTCTGCTGAGACACTTGAGACCAGTGTGGGCCCAGGCAGCATCTGTGAATGCTTCAAAACACTTTAGAGAAGGGGTGGGCTTGGTGGTGAGAGTGGTGAGCAAAAAATGTGGAGAAAAAATTATAGTCAAATTTACTTCAGTACCTTTTCACTTGCATTTTTTTCCCCAAGGTTGATAATGTGATGTCTTCCACGTAATAAATCAAGAAAATGAAACCATTAAGAATCTTAAACTCTGTTTAGGGGCCGAAACAAAACCTTGTGAATAATAGATTTGAAACACACACTTGAAGTTCTCACAGTACAAAAATGGAAGAACTTAAGACCTCTCATGGCATTCTCTGAGCATACCCTGGCTCAACTCTAGCCCTGTCTTTGAAGTGTCTAATATTAATGTATTTTGTATGTGACATAATCCAGGGATTGCTTTTATTGCAGTTTTTGAAAGCCATGACTAGGATGTTTTGGGAGACATTAAAAAATATGCTGCAAAAAGTGTTTAAAATTAAATTCTCTAAATGTCACCCTGAGTATAGGAATGAAACCCCAGGTTTAATAGTTGCCTTCCTCCTCCATTCAGCAATGCATGTTTTTGAGGGGTGGGACTGGTGGCATGGAGGAATGAATGTTGGGTGAGAGTGTTCACAGTCAGCCCAAGGCAGTTCATGCAGCTTTGCCTTGCAGAGGTCATCATTCCAAAGGAAAAAATGGAGACTAAAAACCTGTGACAGACTCCAGGGAATATCAGCTAAAATACTGCATTTGTCTCAAACAGCAGTCCTGAATTTTTATATTATGGGACAGAGGGAACCTGCAAATGCATTTTTAAAATGATTGGGAGTTACCAGCCAAGACCTGGTGAGGCTCAGCTATTCCTGTAATTACACTGATATTTTTGTAGCACTGTTTCCAAGAATTGAGGGGTTTTAACTTTAAATTTTAGGATAATAACCTGAACAGTTTTAATAGAAAAAGGACTACTTCCTGATCTGGGATTTAAGATATGCAGTTTTAAATAGTGGATAGTTTACCAAAATGCTTTAATGTTTACATCTGTATTTTAGAGTTTGAATAATTTTTTTATGCCATGTAGTAATACAGAATACTTCCTCTACGTTTGAAATTGCACACCTGCAAAACTACTGTCCTATTTTCTTGCTAGCGAACAGTATAATTAGGATCAAAAAACCTTTTTTGTTTTTTTTTACATGCTCATTGCTTTCCAGGTTAACTCCCTTTGCAAACCTTTTGCTCTTGCCTGAAATTACTTTTAAATTAAAAAATAACATTTCCGCCCCAGCTTTCTTGAAAGTTAGCAAGAGCTGAAAAACATCATTCTGTAACCTGCCCCTCCAATTTTCTTATGTAGAGAGTACTGGAGGGTTTTGTTTATACATATATTTTAAGGGAACATGGTAAAATTCCTTGCTTCTTAAAAAATAGCAAGTTTAAAATCTTGACTGAAGAGTTTTGGAGTTTGGGCCCATTTCCTGTAGTTTACCATTAAGTTTCTGAGAGATTTAAAGTTCCAGTGCAAAAGTGAAATGACTGGGACAGGGACCAATTTGCAGTAAAAAGGATATTGTCAACCAGAAGAAAGCTTCAAAGTTTCTTAATTTTGGAAGTGGACACTGTGCTATTTATGTGCATTCAGCAAAGAGAAGGCTGACTTCATGTCAGTGCTGACACAGCAGGTTGCTATTTGCATGCAAAGATAAAACGCCTGATTTTAATGTAATAAGAGGACTTAAACTTTAATTTTTGTATTTGCTTTTTTTCTTGAAGCAACATTAGCTGGGCTGTAATGCATGATTTTTCTGTGCTCTCACATATTGCGTAAAGGTTCAAATAAGAAAAAGCATTTTCATCTTGCTTCTTATCAAATTGTTTTCCAAGGCAGTCCAAAAATTACTGTAATGCTGAAGCCATTATTTGGGTTGCAACTTAAACTAACTTAACCAACCTAACTTAAAGCCTTCTGATGGAAGCAAACATTTGAGGCAAAGTGCACCTGTATCAGGCACTTTGCCTACACCAGAAGAGATGAAGAGAAGCCTGAAAGCTCATGTTCAAACCAGAGAAAGCTTTTTGAAGACCATTGATCCTCGGCTGAAGTTCAGGCAAAGGTTTCTGGTGGCTACTTCTGTGGGTGTCCTGAGATGGGGTCACAGCTCAGCTGGTGAATCCCCACCTCTGAAGCTGGGTGTTAGGTGGAGTCCTTCCAGGTAAAACTGTTCTTCCCAAGTGGATAAAATTGATAGCTCTTGTAAACAAATTCTAGAGAGTGGGGAAAGCTTTGACTCTACTTGCAAAATAAGTTTTCAGAGTTTTGTAGAGTATTTCTATGCTTTCACTTACATATGCAACTTAAACTACCTTTGTCTACTTTAAAGTGAATTTAATTCTCTTACCTGGTGATAGGAAGTAGGAGGAAAGCATATGCATCCTTGACAGACACAGAGCTTGGGTGTTGAGTGAAGGTTAGTGGTTCCTGGTGATAGTCACGAGACAGGCTGATCTTGAATACCCACACTGTTACACAAAAATAAAGCAAGCCCTTTTGCAAAATGGAGTAGATGGTTCCTTTCCTTTTACACCGGTGTTCTGTGTCTCCTAGGACACCATTCCTAAAAATAATAAAATGCCAGCTTTGTTTCTGATTCAAGGTTCTTTAACCACAGGATGGTTTTATATGGTTTAAGGATAAATACCTTTGTGGAAAGGATATGGTTACTATGCAGAGAACAACCTCACTGCCTCTTGCTCTGAAGGTGGTGGGTAGACCACCGCTGCATGTTGTGTTCATGTTTCTACTTTTTCTACATCTTCCACTTCTCATTTTTTCTTAAGTGTTTTAGCTCTAGGGAACATCTGTCACAAACCCAAAGGTTTATATTCACACAAATTGGCAGTTGTGTCAGCTCCTTAAAGTGATTTTCTTCAGGATCTCTTTGTAAGCAGATGTGCTTTGACTGGAAAACCTTCTTTAATGTTTAAGAACTATTAAAGTGCCTGGAATCTGTTTGAGTTACTGAAGCAGGAGATTGTGGTGCTTTTTCTGAAAATACAATTGCTTAGATTTTCTGTTACAAATATATGATGAAGGTGCCTGGAAATTTGAGCAAAGTTCTCTGCTGATTATACAAGGAACAAGGTCTTCATAATGCTAACATGGGGGGAGTAATGCTTAAGATTATTGATTTATTATCAAATGAGGAGTATTAATCATGAGAAGTACAGTTTCTTCACAGATTTTCCTCGTGGATTTTCCTGGTTCTAAATTGCACTTTTAAAAGTTTGATTAGAAAAAAACAAGTTTCATGTACTCATTGCAAAACTCTTACCACTGTAGTCCAAAAGGAACTGCTGCATGATGCGAGTTCAGTCTCTCTGCTACTCTGTGCTGTCAGCTTGGGAGAGGAGTTGTGAATCAATATAAACCTCGTCCAGTTGGATCTTCTGTAGGGAAGTGTTGGACTCTGATCCCAGTTTTCACAGTAGCATCCTGCTTTCCATTACTGGTGAGCTGAATTTCCATTCAGGAGAAAGGAGAGAAGTAAAAGGCAGAGGGATTGCTGGTCTTCAAAATTGTCATGGGACCTTTTTTTGTAGTATGAAGTTTTATTAGGTTAAAAACATGTTTTTAACAATGGCACAAATTGTGTTAGTTCCCAGATCTGAGTTCAGTGTCATCAGAATTTGTCTAATGCAGACTTAGCTTTTCAGTGACTTCTTCCTCTTCTATGACTTTAGTCCATACTGTTTCCTTAATTTCTACATTATTTGCCCACAGTGTTTTCAATGCTTTCTTGTCATCTTCTCTTTTGTGTATTCCCAAGCCTGTTTTTTCTCCTTGTGAGGTGTCATCTCCCTCTCTTCTCCCTCTCAGATATCTTTCTCTGCCTTTTCTTTTGCCTTCTATCAAAAATTAATTTATCTCTGTTTTTTAAAGAATTTATCTTTTAAAGAATTTATCTTTACTCACATTCCTCACACTCACTGATATTAAGGCAGAAAAGTTTGATAATTTATGGCAAAGATAGTATTAGGTATCAGGATAACCTTTATGGTTGAATGTTAAGGCACCCTGTCTAGACTGTAGCTGTCAACAATATCAAGGTTGGGATCATGATGAAGAACTTTTTGTAGATTTCTCCATTATACCCAAATAGGTAAAATCCCTAGTCAGCTGACATCTTCATTTAAGCTGTTGGCTGCTGGAAGGAGTCAGGAGCTTTCCTCTTCATTGCCCCTCTTATACAAAAACATCCTGAATTCTTTATAGAACTTTCTTATTTAAGAAAGTCTTAACAAATCCTAGAAAACACCATCCCTTTTATGCATTGTCTTTTAATTTATTTTTTTTCCCCTTATCACACTCCTCTGGTTGTACTTTAGATTTACCATCATCAGTTGTGAAGCTGTTGTGTTTTGAAATGCAAATATTTCCCATAGAAGGTGGCAGAATTCACTTTTTCCAGCTAGTCAGGCAGCAGCCTCACATGAACTGTTCTCTCCTTTGACAGCTCTGCCAGACTCTTCACTGCAACAGCATTGACTTGTGTTTTGGGCAGATGAAAAGCTTCAATTTCATGTTTTTAAGAACGTGTGCACTGTATCCACTGTGTTGATTCCCACATATCATCACAGGGTTCATTGGGACGAGTGTTGGCAGAAGCCTTGCTCACTGAAGCAGCCTGTGTGAGCTTCTTGTTCAGAGCAGAGGCCTCCATCTTCCTCTGCAGCCTGGAACATAACCAAGTTACTACCCAGCATTAACCAAGAGCCACAGGAAGTTAATGTCAGATAGAACTGACAGAAAAAAGGAAAAAAAAACCAAAATGCAAGTCCAGCACCTTTTCTTTAGATGTTTAGTTTTCCAGAAGGATTTTGGTTTGATACTCCAAAGCAAGTTGAAAACCAGTTCAGTTTTGCTCCATGCTTGCCAACAGTTGTCAGTCAGCTGAGACTGCACGGGCTGAAGGTGAAAATGAACAAGGTGGAATGCCTCCAACCAAACGTCCCTGTTAGAATTTCTCTGTTCTGTAACTTTCTAGCTTCCAGCCATCTTTTGCTTTTGCTCAAAGTGGTCAAGCTTGAGGTAGCTTCACCTCTTTATTCTATGAGTTGAGAAAAAATTGGGTATGGCTTCAACTTTCAAAGGAAGAATAAGTCTCAGTTTTATTGCTGGACTTTGATGAGCAGTTCTCCAGGTGCATTATAGAAGATTTCAAAAAATAGAAGTATTGCAACAATTCTTGCTGATTTGGCATGGTCACCTTGATACAGGGTCTGTTTTTAATACATTTTGAATGCTGGCATCTTCTGACTTAAAAGGAAAAAGAGAAAAAACGAGCATAATACAATAAACCCCAGCCCTGCAGTCAGAATGTTTCAGTACAATAGTTGTGGGATTTCTTTTAATTATATGTAGTAAAAAAATAGCAGATGATACACACTCTTTGGAAGAGGGGGTAGGACAAGAAAAGTTGCCTTGCCTGAGGCCCAGATTTGGAAATACAAGCCGTAGTTAGCTGGCATTGTGCTTTTTTGATAATAGCAATGTCACCAGTGATCTAATGACGACTTGTCCTCCCCTTTAATGATACGTTGTCCTGCAGATAATTGTGTGCATCACAGCAGATGGCCCAGTAAAATGTTTTGGTGGAAGACACAAGCAATTTCCTATATAATAAACTGCTTTTCTGGAGAGCCCACGTTCCCTTGGTGCAATCTTGGTGGTGTCTGCTCTTCAGTGGGCAGGATTCTATCAACAGAGGTTGGATCTGTGGTGTCACAGAGTATGGCCCAGCAGTTTTAGTGCTGATGTTACAACAGTGTTGGACTTCCATTGCAGCATCTTGGTTTTTATGGGACTGCTGCTTCTGCCTGCAGAGAAGAAAGCAGCCTTAGGAGGTGCAAGCTCATGGCTCAAAAGAACTTACCTTCTTCTTCCTTTTTCTTCACAGAAAATACCAGAGAGGAACCCGTGTACGCCTGAAACTGCTGGACCTTGAACTCACATCCAGGTTCTTGGGTGCAACAACTGATACAACATTGCTGGAAGCTGATGCAGTGCTTCTAGGCCTGGTGGACACCAAGCAAACAAAGCAGAAGGACTGAATTTCATGTAAATAAATGCACTTTGTGCTCTATAGCAAATTACACAAATGAAATATTTCCTCAGGAAATAAATGAAAAATTTCTGTCTGCTTGGTTATGGAAATAATGAGATGAATAAAAGACAATAAGCACATCATACCTGATTTTTGCTCTATTTTTATTCACCCATCTTTCTAGCTCTTTGCCTTTAGGTTTAAATGTGAAAAGTTAAGTGGCCATCTGTAGGTAATATTAATTGAATATTTGTATATTCTTACATTAAGAATTCCAGAGTTCATCTTTTCATCCCAAAGGATGGTTGATCTAAGACATTACACTGCCATGAAGGAAGTCCAAAGCCTGCTCTCATGGTGCTTCTTCCAGGATTCCTGATTCCCAGGGTGCAGCTCAGAATGCCTACTGGAGATACTTGTTTTAATCTCTGTTGTAATACATCATGCTATTATCTCCATCTGCACAAAAAACTAGAGATTATTCTTTGCTTTAATATGATCTCTCATTTACAATGCATGTTAGTACATTTTTTTCTGGTTGTTAATATAAATGAAAAGAAACTATTTCAATGTAATAGGCCAAGTGTAAATCATAGGTTCTGGAAGTACATTTAAAATAAATATGATGGGTGTTTGAAAGAGCAGCCAAAGAATCATGCTGTGGTGTTGTTTCCAATATCTTTTTGGAGCATTTATTTTGATTTCTGGTAGATATCCAAGTCTGAATTCTGCACTGTCATTTGCAGTCTGCATAGTGCCTGGCAGGTGAAAATTGCCAATTATGCCACAGAATTACAAAAGGAAGTTTAATCTTAAAATATTTTTCAAAATGTTGGAATAAAGTTTGTTAAGGTGATGTGCCTTGTTTGTCTGCAGTGTCTGTCCAGTGACAATGTGTTTCTTACTTTTTGTACTAATTGAGCAAAACGTGCTCAGGCTTAAGCATGTATTATTCACATCCACAGACACCTCTTCTCTCTGCTGGAGCAGCCCATGAGAGCAGTGATGGAGCCACTAAAGGATGGGATAGCTCCTTCTGCCTCTCATGACTGGTATTGTGTTGCTGTTTCAGACATGTGAGGGAAGAGGAGATCAAGGAACCCCAAAAAAGCAGAGAACCAGGGAGCCAGCTCCAGGCTGCCACAGCTCACACATCCCTTTCCTTGCCAGCATCTGAGGGGTGCTTGGATGAGATGGCATCAGGGAGCAGAAACTGTGAGCAGTTCTCTTGGATTGCAGCTGTCTGGTGGCTCAGATTGCCACCCAAATTCTCCAGATATGGTCCAACAACATTAATTTTGAACAGGATACAAAAGCTTTCACCTGTTTTGAGGTGTTTTCCAAAACCATTGCCATTTCACTTTTAGAGGTGGTTGTCTTTTATTCCTTTGTTTGAA
The DNA here is from genome assembly GCA_038090715.1 of Florisuga fusca. NCBI lineage: Eukaryota > Metazoa > Chordata > Aves > Apodiformes > Trochilidae > Florisuga > Florisuga fusca. The sequence continues at coordinate 4,926,045 of JAAWXA010000021.1, read as the reverse complement.
AGCTTATAGAAAGAACTGTGAAAGCTGAAGTATCTTTTTCCCTGGAGCCACAGCCCTGTGACATAATGGATTGATTCTTTCTTACTCCTCTGTCCAAATTTAAAACCAAAAAAAAAAGTAAAAGAAAACTTTCCTACCTATGTTCTTTTGTAATACTGAGAAAAGAGGTATAGTGCAGGCATCAGCTGTTACAAGTAGTCTTCAAAATACATCTTGTGCATGATATGTCAGGGAGAGTATTTTTTTATATAAGGTATTTATTTGCACAAAATACAGGGAGGAATTACATGGAAAAGGCATGATCTCCCTGAAGGGAATGGGCATGTTTTAGCAGATCCTTTCATAGTTTTGCAAACTGAAGTTTTCTTTCTGAAATTAGGGAGGATCTGAGCAAGAGGGAGGAAGTAAGCAATGTAAGCTTATTTTGTTGCTTTAATTTTCTCATTCATCTCAGTGGTCTTAACTAGGGGAGTTTGAACAGGAATTTCATTGGGTGTTACCTTCCTGGTCAAGAGTTAACCTAGCATTGGAGTAGGAAAAGGTGCCCATTTTCAGAAGCCAGAATGGATTTTAAATATCACAGAAATCCTGACTGTTGAATGTAACTCATCCTACAGACTTGATAAACCTTAAATAAAAGTGATTTGGGACAAAATAGATGCAGTAATATTTTGGGGGCAGGCTAGTAGTTACTTCATAAGAGAGTGCCAAATACTGATTTTTTTCAAATCTTCCCCTAGATAACCTTTAGAGAAGTGGCTTTTAGACACTGTTGTGTTTGCTGTTTCACATCCAACTTAGTGTTTTGTTTGGAAACCCACAGGTTCACACCAACTAATACAGTCTTACAGATTGTGTGGTTGAACCCTCAGTGGCTTTAGGCTGCTGCTCGCCCTTCTGGCCTTTGGAGAACCAGTTGTTCCAACCAGTTGTAACCAACAATCTCATCTTTGGAGACCTTCAAAGCAGTTATTTATTGAACCTCTAAACTGTTAAGACAAGGGCTGTTCCATGCCTCTATTAGGGGTAGCCTAAGCCCATTTGTGTGTGGGGATGGTTGTTCCTGATAACACAAAGGAGGGGTAAAGCCACCACGACAGTTCTTGCAGCATTGTACCTGGCCCACACCACCACCTGTAATGCTCTTAATCACTCACATGTACTACATATGTTACTAGTATTAACCAAATGAATACTAATAATTCTGCTGGGTGGTTAATAGCAAGTAGCTGGGGGCAGAAGAAGTTGTTTCTTCTTTACAAACAAAAAGAATTTCCACACATTCTGCTTGGAGGATACTTTCTAGGCCTGTAAGTGAAATGCCCATGAGCTGCACCCTACCCCATCTCCACTTCTCACTCCACCCAAACACCATACCTGAATGTCTGTCGTGCTTTCTGCTCTTACAGAGGGGCTGATAAGCAAAGCAAGATGTCCTAAAAACTGAATCAGAGCTGATTTGGGTTTTAGCTGAAGCAATACTCTGGCTTTTGTGTTACTTGGCTCCTGTTTTGAAGGCTTTTAAGTTTTCCAAAAATTCTACCTTTTATTTTACAAACGGAATGTTAAAACGGCTTCTACATACTTGGAAAGCAAAAGAGCTTTATCATGATGTGGAGCTGGAAGAAAAATGGAAATAGTTCAGCGTTCCTTTGATGACTGATGTGCTATAACAGGACCTGGTAAATCCCCTGGGCTTGTCTGCCCTTTCATATTCCAGGCCTTTAGGTGATGAGAAGGGGAAAAATGGAAATGCTGAAGAAGTCAGGCTGGCCTATTAAGAGCAAATTAGCATCTTGCCACCAAAGCTTTGGCACTGAGCTCATTTCTAAAGAAAAGAATACTTAGGATTTTATTTTTCTTCAGGGCACTCTGGAAAGTTTGGGTTCTTCTTCATTTCTTAATCTTTCACATTTGTAGATCAGGCAAATTATTGTTCAAGCTTTTTTTTTCTGATGTCCTCCATTATACTGGGAAATCTTTTCAAGTAATGTTTTGGCTAGAAAGCATTTCTGGTGGGTACAAGCATGTACTTCACATGTGTTTCTTAGGATACTATGCATTTTGGGAGGTGTTTATCACTTATGTAAGGATCTAGACTGCCCAAATGAGGCTGTTACATTGTCATCTGGCCATAAACCAAATCAAATATTATCCCTGGTGTGACTGCATTAGACTAACATCAGTAAGTTCTTAAATACTCCTAAGTGTTCTTGTTTCTTTCTGGATTGTGTCTTGTTCCAGCAGAGTTAAGCAGGCTGATGGGATGGATGTCTTTCTGCACAGCAGCTGTAAGGATGCCACTGAACACTTTTTAGTGTTGTGGCCCCAGTGCAGCAGGCTGGGTGTCAAGTGCAGCCAAGACTTACACCTCCCAAATTTGTTAATCCATCCAAGGCACCCTCTGGTGTAGCTACTGTAGTCACTTGACAGCTTTGAGTGAGCTTCTGAAAGTGGCAATTTATTTAAATTAGTTTTTAAATGTTGACACTTAAAGTAGTTGAAAAGGGGGGGGAGACGTGCCCCTTTTTCAGAGTCGTTCAGTCGGCAAATGAAACTTCAGCTCCCCGGAGANCTGGGGGTTTGGGGGGTGGGTGGTTTTTTGTTGTTGGTTGTTTTTTGTTTTGTTTTTTGTTTTTTTTTCTCTCCACTTTAATGAGAAATCAAAGAACTGCTGAAATAATGAGCTCTGTTAGACAGCAGTTCCCCTTTGATTGCCTTTCCTTCACGTAACAGCAGCTCAGTTAGATCAGTCTTAGCTTATCAGCCTCAAACCTGCTTTGTGCTTAAGCCAGGATGTGTGGAAACTTAGGTGTGATTTCATGGTCTCAGTCCAGTAGGATGGGGAAGAGTTAAGGGCTTAATACTTCTCTTTGCAGGGAAAGGAGTTGTCATTTTCTTGTCAAAATTACTAAATCAAATACAAATAAAACACTAAACTAACTGATGTTGAAGGCCACATTCTAATGTGCCAGTTATCAAAAGATGCAAACAGAGACATCAAAGATAAGTGTTCAGGATACGTCCTGATCTGCCACACAAATGAGCATACAGGCGTCAGGTTGAACATCTCTGAATGGTCATGGTGACCAAGAAAGATGTCTGAGGGCTGGAAGAAAGTAAATGTCACTCCTATCTTCAAAAAGAGCCTGAAGGAGGACCTCAGTGGTGTCCAGTGGCAGGACCAGAGGCAATGGGCACCCACTGAAACACAGGAGGTTCCCTCTGAACATCAGGAAACACTTTTTCACAGTGAGGGTGACTGAGCACTGTCACTGTTTGCCCAGAGAGGTTGTGGATCCTCCCTCCTTGGAGACATACAAAGCCATTTGGACATTGTACTGGTCAATGAGCTCTAGGTGGCCCTGCTTGAGCAGAGGGCTCAAACCAGATGACTTCCAGAGGTCCTTTCCAACATCATCCATCTTGTGATTCTATAACACATGTTGGCATCTTATTTCAGACGCCACTCTGTTTGAACACTGCTTCTTTTTAAGTTTTTGAAAGCTACGAGCTTCTTCCATGTGGAGGTGATCTGCTCCTGAGCTGGGTGGGTATGGTCTTCACTTCAGAATCTAATTGCTTAAGGGCTTCAGGGAACTGAGGTTCTCCAGAAGTGGCAAAGGTGGAAATTGGTACCTTCTCCCTGTGCCTGGGGGTGGCTTACTGTTTGTTCAGCATAGCCTTCCCTGCAGTAGAAGGGGAACTCTAGCTTGTGGCTACTGCCATCTCCCACTGAGTGATAAAGGTATCATTCCTGCTGCTTCTGTTCCTAGTGCATGTACTCAGGCTCCTGTACTGGGTGGTAAGGGTGTCATACTGGTGTCAGCCACACCAAGCTAAAGGGGAATACTGCCAGTGTGGCTGCCAGAAGCTTCTTGCTTCTGGCACAGCTGCTCTTCAAGGAAGGTTTTTCAGAGTGGTGGTGGTCCATGGACCTCTGTGTTTAAGTGTCTTATCTCTAGTGTCCCTGCTAACTCCTGCCTCAACCCAGAGCCCTTGAGGGAGCTCCCCTGGCTTGTTGCAAGCTAGCATGGATCTAGCTGTTAAATTGCTTGACCCAGAGAAGGGTGTTCAAATTGGCCTGGCATGGTTTTCTCAGATCATATAAGTGCTGATCAGGGACTGGCATGTGATTTCAGTGTCTCTTGAGGGCCAGACTTTGCTGTCTGTGACTACATAGAATCACAGAATTGTTTTGGTCAGAAAAGGCCTTTAAGATCATGGACTACAACCATTCACCCAACTCTACCAAAGTGCTAAGCCATGTTCTCTAAACAGAACATCTACATGTTTGAAAGGTCTTAAGGGATGGTGATTCTACCATATCTGTGGGCAACCTCTTCCAGTGTTTGATAACCCTTTCAGTGAAGAAGTTTCTTCTAATATCTGATCTAAACCTGCCCTGGCTTTTTTTGTTTGTTTGTTTGTTGTGTTTTTTTTTTTTTTTTTTTTTTTTTTTTTTTGTTTGTTTGTTTGTTTGTTTGTTTGTTTTTTTTTTGTTTTGTTTTGTTTTGGTTTTGTTTTTGTTTTTGTTTTTTTTAAAGAATCAGATGGGTTGGAAAGGACCTCCACTATTGCCATGGTTACCAGACCATAGCACTGAGTGCCACATTTAGTCTCATCTTAAAAACCTACAGGGACGGAGAACCCACCACCTCCCTGGGCAGCCCATTCCAGTGCCTGATCACCCTCTGTGTAAAGAATTTCTTCCTAATATCTAATCTAAACCTCCCTTGGTAGAGCTTAAGTCCATTCTCTCTTGTCCTACTGATAGCTGCCTGGGAGAAGAGACCCACCCCCCCCGGCTACACCCTCCTTTCAGGGAGTTGTAGAGAGTGATGAGGTCTCCCCTGAGCCTCCTCTTCTCCAGGCTGAACACCCCCAGCTCCCTCAGCCTTTCCTCACAGGACTTGTGCTGGAGTCCCTTCACAGCCTCCTTGCTCTTCTCTGGACCTGCTCCAGCACCTCCATCTCCTTCCTGAACTGAGGGGCCCAGAACTGGACACAGTACTCGAGGTGTGGCCTCACCAGCGCTGAGTACAGGGGCAGAATCGCTTCCTGGGACCTGCTGGCCACACTGTTCCTGATACAGGCCCGGATGCCATTGGCCTTCTTGGCCACCTGGGCACACTGCTGGCTGTTCCCTCTCATCCTGTCACTTGTTACGTGGGAGAAGAGACCAATACCCACCTTGCTACAGCCTCAGGTAGCTGTAGAGAGTGATAAGGTCTCCCCTCAGCCTCCTTTTCTGCACACCAAGCAACCCAAGTTCCCTCAGGTGCCCCGTGCAAGACTTGTTCTCCAGACCCTTCAGCAGCTTTGTTGCCCTTCTTTGGACTCAATTTGGGTTCCCGTTTGCTCCCAGAAGCCACGCGGCCGCGTTCCCAGTGGCGTTTGGAGTGGCAGGGCCTTCAGCAAGCTTCGGCAGGATGGATGGGTTGCCCCAGTGCTCCAGGTTTCCCTGCCCTGGGAGAGCGGCGGGCGGCGAGTGCCGGGCCCAGCGGAGCTGTGAAAGAGCAGCGGCGGCTCGCAGCCTCCCTCATGTGCCCTTTGCACCTCGGGATGCGGCTTCTGGGCAGGCGTTGGATCTCCGGGGAGCTGAAGTTTCATTTGCCGACTGAACGACTCTGAAAAAGGGGCACGTCTCCCCCCCCCCTTCCCGCCCCGTCCCAATTAGCCTTGCAGCCGCCCGCCTCAGCTGCCTGCCCAAGGGGTGGGCGCGGGGCCGGGGGGATGATGTGCGGGCAGGGGGGATGGATATGCGGGCAGGGATCGGGCATGGATCGGGCAGGGATCGGGCAGCACGCAGGGGCGAGAGAGCAGCCTGAGGGGAGGGTTCGGGGGGGTCTTGGGGGCGGCCGCCCCTCTCCGGGGCGCTGGACCCTTTCAAGCGATCTGCGTCGCGCCGGGTTCTTGTGTGAAAAACAAGGGGCACAATGCTGGAGTCGTAACCTCCTCACCCCTGACGGCATGGGAAAGTGCTCTCCTCAGCTGTTGGGTATAGAAAGGCTGCTGCAGGCATGAGAAATGTTCATAAAAATGCCGTTTAGAGCCTGCCCTTCTACTCCTCACATGTCATCTTGCCTATCAAGCTGCTTAATTGGAAAATTAGGCTGGCCTTAATTTAGAGCCCTAGAAGTTCATGCCAATAATTTCCCAGAGACTTGCCCTCCCCCTCCCCCC
>JAAWXA010000021.1:4895177-4919839 GCA_038090715.1 Florisuga fusca | reverse complement strand
CCCCCCCTCCCCCTCCAATTATTGTTATAAACAGTTTCAGCACACTGGAAATCTTTATTGAAAAACAACAACAACAAAACCCACACCAAAAAACAGCACTTGGAAAGAGCACATCTTTCATTTCAGAGAGATTCTTTGATTTCTGTGAGTGAAATTGCATTGTTGTGCATCCCATGAATGATCATCTAGAGATGAATGTGAGCCCGCATCATTTTCCAGCCTTCGTTCCTTGTTTGTATGCAGAGAGCTGAGCATATTTTAATTTACAGTGTGTTATGGTCTTATCTTGGAGCTTTGTGCACCTGCTGTTTTCTATCTGCTGAAGCTCTGAATGCAGCAGGGAGCAGAATCTTCCTTGCAGGTGTAAACCTTTCCCCCCACAGGACCCTATGTCTCTGGGCACCACCAATCCCAGGTCCTAAAGAGACCTGAGATGGAGTGCAGGATCAGGCCAAGCTGTAGAATCCTTCTTGACTTTGATCAGAGCTCGGTCTCAAGTTAACCATATCCAGTTAGATGTGGTCTATGTCTTTGATATCTCTGCTTTGGACTCTGTTTAGATGACATGGTGAAGTTCTTCTCTCTGTGCCTGGATATTGTCCATCTGAGCCCCCTGACAGGGAAAGGCAGCAGTGGTTACACACATTTAGCCTCCGCTGGTAGGGTGAGGGAGAAGGATTTCAGGTGACTCCTACTTGTCCCCTGCATATGGGATCTGTGCTTGTGGAGACAGTGCAGCAGGGTGTTAGCCTTGCCCTCACCACAGGCTCCAGCAGTTGGCCATGCTGGAAGCTGGATGGACTGCCAAACTCTTGGCAGTGATAGGAGTGGCTGACATGTACAGCAGGGACCGAAGCATGATTTGATAAACAGTATTTAATAAACAGGATTTTTACTGTGCTGCTGAAAGCTGCACACACAACACACATGATCACAACAGTTCTATGTCTAAGCTGCTCTTTAAGGTCAACATTGGATACCTTAAGATAGATGCAGTCTGCTAATGCCATGGACACATCCTCCTCGGGCTCCTTCTGAGCCTTCGGGAGAGGAAGCTGCTCTTGTGCAGCTGCTCTGCCACTTCCCACCCCTGAAACTCACTCCTGGGTGAGTTCCCAGCCAACTCTGACCCTGCTGTTTCAACAGTTCAAGGCTGTCTGGTCGTTCTGGTTGTTTGTTTAGGCAAATGTGTTCAGAGGGTCTGGGACTGGGAAGGAGGGAAGAAGGAGCATCTGTCATGTTTTACGGGCAGTTGCCTTTCCATCTCTGGGAGAAGAGTGCTGCTGAGCACTGGGGCAGAGGATGCCCAGCCTCGGATGAGGCCACTAAGCACAGCTTAAGGGCAGGTTGAAACCTCAAGGTTAGGGTTTGGCAGGTTCATCCTTTCTCAAGCTATATGTGTGAGCAGGACAGCAAGCCTTTTCCTTTCCTAAAACTGACCACACACAGGCTGGGGCTGAGATTCAGCTTTGGTGCAAAAAGAAGCTAATTCACCTAATGAATTACCACCACCAATTTATTAGAATGATTTTCCTTGAAGTAGCCAATCCATCCAAGCTGTGACATCCCAGACAGCCTTCATTAGGCTTTGGAATTAAATTTTCTTTGAGTTATACTAATGTCAATACAGCTTCACACATTGCTGTGACTGACACACAAATCAGATGGGAAGCAAAAGTTGGATTTTTACAGGTGAAAACCAAAATCTTTAGGGAATAGAAAATACAGAAAACAAAGTGAAAACAGCAAACAAAACTCCTGCTCATTTCAGGCTTTATCAGCTCTCCCTGCAGGTGTGTAGTGTTGCACAAGAAGTCTCCCTGCAATAATGCACCTGCACCTTCCTGAGAACATCACTGCCATTTCACTCCTGCTGGAGAGCAAAGCCTGGCATGGAGAAAATACAATGAAAAAGAAAAAAAGCTGGGTGGAGAAAATATGATGAAAAAGGCATATTTCATTTAACAGACACAGAAAGAAAAAAGCTTGCTGCTGGCTGTGCTGCAGCACTGCTTCTGGCAGCACCTCACTGCATCTCCCTTCAGTCTTGTGGTAAGGCCCAGAGCTCAGGCAAGTCCCCCTATAAAAGGACCAATTGCAACATCTCTGACCTTATTTTGGGTGCCTTTTTTGCTGGTGTCAGTGAGAGCACCGGGCTGGAAGAGCTACAACTACTCACTGTGATGCTCCACTGGTGCAACCCACAGAGGAAACACACGAGCAGCTGAGGAGAACCTATTCCCAGACACCGGCCCCAGCTCCCATTACCCAGTATTTGTAGAAAAGCACAGTTGTAGGTACATATTACCCCATTTAAGCTCCTTGGCACAGGGCTTATCAGCTGGCCCTCCCAGGGATGTGTCCCTCTGCCACCTTTCCTCTGGGCAATCCTGTGCTGTGCCAGTCTGAAGCTACCAAGAGTTATCCTCCCTGCCTTCCTCTACTCACAATGAAAATTAGTGCACTGGGATGAAAGGCTGATGGTGAGAAAGCATGTCAGAAAACACAATGCAGACAACACAACTCTTGGGAAAGAGCTCTTTGTTTTGTTGTTTGAAAGGGCTCAGGATTTAGCCAAAGGAGCGTAGTTATAATATACTTTAAGGGATGCTGACAATTGTATTTGTCAAGTATGGTCATCCTGTCATAAAAGATCAAGAAGATGTTGTTTTACTGCTAGTGTATATATGCATAAGTACTTTGGGCCTCAATAAGGATAAAAATATGGCTCTTGTGCAAAAAACCCATACTGCTGCCTAAATTTCCACATTGCTATGTGTCCCTAGGTCATGATGGGACTATTCAGTGCATACATTTGAGCACTTGAATGGTTTTTAAGTCTTTGTAGATCTGAAATAGCTTGACCTTCTGACAATCACGCTGTCTTAATTACTTGTCCTAAATGCAGGCAGCCTGAACAGGCTATGCCCAGACATTTTCAAATAGATGTGAGCTCAGCACTGAAGAGATTGGGCCAGCAGAGGCACCTTGATCTGCCCATTTGTTCAGGTACTTGGTTAGCAAAGTGATCTTGTGCCCTTAAATATAGGTTTTTCTATTCATTATCACGACTTTTCTACCAATTTCTGTTACTGTGCTTACACTGAGATTTACTATTTGCCACCCCCCTTTTATTTATCCTAATTTTTAATTTCAAACTCTGAGTATTGATCTATGGTTTGTTTTTCTTGGCCTCAGAAGGGTGCCTGTCACTCTTTATGTTTCTCAATAAAAAGTTTCCTTTGTACTAAACCACCTGTGTATTTGGCAAAAAAGAAGCAAGTACTCCCGAGAAAGATGCCAGTACTGCTGGGGGAAGATGCCTAGAAAGAGTGCAGGGACTTACGGCGTGCTGAGGGACAACTCTAAAGTATTTCAAGGTCCTGACATGAAATATAGTCTCCCTTGATCTGTGTACCAGTGAATGAGGGCAGACCACTGTGTCAGGCAAATCTGATATGAAATGGTGGGACTTTGCTTCAGTTGTCCACACTGAGGTGCTAGTGGAGTCATGGCTTGGTCCTTCTGAGCTTGGTTTTGTGCTTGTGTCAGATCCTTCAGTGTCCCTTCTCATCGTGGGAAAAGAGGGATGAGGAACTTGGTGGATGTGTGAGCAGACAAAATGCCCACAGCCGTCTTTTTTCCTGTTGCTTTCTAAATTTATCTCTCCCTTCTGCCCCATGGTTGCCATTCTTTGTGCTGTGCTCCTTAAACATAGACATTTTGAACTCAGAGAGTTCAAAAGAACTATTTTCTACATGAGGGTGGGTACCTTAAAACACATCTCTCACAGCTGGATAGGCAGAAGGGGATGCTGGCAGTGCACACCCAGCTCACCCGGGGTGAGGGATGGGTGCTCATGCCTGGTACTTGCTGACTGCCCACCTGCACAAAGGCTCTTCTGGAGTACCACCTTTGGCTTTTTAAAAATCAGGTTTAGCTGGCCATCCCTGAGTTTCTTATAGGATGCTTCCTTTTTATTGAAGAAGTTCTCTGATTTTGAGTCCAGACACATGTCTGATTCCTGCCAAACTCTGCAGGCACGGCTGTGTTTAGCCACTGGGGCATCCTCACCAGCACCCAACCCTCCCCATCTTCTCGAGCCCACAGTTCTTTGAAACTTAAACTAAACCAGGCCTCACTGGGCTTCTCCTGGTGCTCTTTTCTCCCAGAAGGAGACGTCATTACCGTGTGTGTGCTCTGACAGCCGGTGTCTGGCCGGGCCCATGCCGCTGGCACAGCTGTTCCGCCTGCCCCAGCACAGACCCAACTCTCCCTGGTGCTGGTGCTGGTGGGCACACTTCAGATGAGCCATGTGGCCAGCGTTTAGCCGCGACATTACCACCTCACATCCCAGCAGCTGACAGCCTGAATAATTTACTGCATGCAAATGGTGGGACCTGCCGGCTCCGTTAGTGCCGGCTCCGTTTGCCACAGCCCATTAATCCTAATTGCTGGCTTGTGCTGACAGGAGCAGGGCCCCGGCCCTCTGAGTGATGAGGCCACCCCCCTCCTCACATCCCTCCTGGGGATATGGCTTTTATCTGTCTTGTGGGTTGCTTTTTTTTATTTTAATTGTGACTCCCATATGCTGTGTCCCCCAAGCAGTGCAGGAGAAGGCCCCAGGGGATCCTGGTTGCCTTTAGGCCTAATTGGGTGCTTGTGGGGTTTTTGATGGCTGCCCATGGTGGGCAGGACACTGTGTGCTTGCAGGAGAAGAGGTTCCCCTGCACAAGTCCCACTGCAGGGTGTCAGAGCCACCAGCCCCATCTGGCTCACAGGGGACTTGTCCTTCAGGGTCTCCTCACATCTCTGCAGTGCAACATCCAGCACACTCCTCAGCCCAGTTTTTAACAACTAAAGCAAAGGAGCATCCCCTCCCTGCCTTGTCTCTTCAGTTTTTTCACCCAGAAGCTTCTTCATTACAGCCCAGTTTCCATATTCCTCTTTTCTTTGCCATTTCCAGCCTTTCTTTGCCATTTGGTGGATGGAAGGATGACCGTGAGCCAGCAATGTGCCCTTGTGGCCAAGAAGGCCAGTGGCATCCTGGGGTGCATTAGTAGGGGGGTGCTTAGTGGGTCGAGAGAGGTTCTCTTCCCCCTCTACTCCACCCCAATGAGGCCACATCAGGAATATTGTGTCCAGTTCTGGGCCCCTCAGTTCCAGAGGGACAGGGAACTGCTTGAAAGAGTCCAGTGCAGGGTGACCAAGATGATGAAGGGAGTGGAACATCTCCCTTATGAGGAAAGGCTGAGGGAGCTGGAGCTTTTCAGCTTGGAGAAGAGGAGAATTAGGGGTGCCCTCATCAATGTTTGTAAATATGTATGGGGCGAATGCCAGGAGGATGGAGTCAAACTTTCTCGGGGGTTACTAACAATAGGACAAGGGGCAATGGTTATAAACTGGAACATAGGCAATTCCATATAAATATTAGGAAGAATTTTTTCACTATGAGGGTGATAGGGCACTGGAACAGGCTGCCCAGGGAGGTTGTGGAGTCTCCTTACCTGGAGACATTCAAAGCCCATCTGGATGCATTCCTGTGTGACCTTCTGTAGGTGACCCTGCTTTGGCAGGGGGGATTGGACTAGGGGATCTTGCAAGGTCCCTTCCAACCCCTAACTTTCTATGATTTTATGATTCCAGCCTATCTTTAGCTGGGCCATCCCCTACAATTGCTCAGATAATCTCTCTGCACTGCTCAGGTACCCTCTCTGCCTTGCAAAGCCTTCAAGTTCTTCTACAAAGTAGATCTGACCCCCAGATTCACCATCTCTGTTGGAGCAAGGGGGAGAGTCAGAAAAGAGGAGAAAAAGCTTTCCTGCTTGCAAAAGCCTGGGAGAGCAGGCAGAGTGGATGGCAACAGGGGTAGGAGGCAGGAAGCATAGGAGAAGGAGGAAGAGGAAGAGGAGGAAGCAGTTAAGGGACCAGAATTGTACCAGAGCAAGCCTGGGCCTGGGAAAGCTCCTGTCAGAGCTGGGCATGAAGGAGCAGGGCAGCTCATTTTGCAATGACAAATGATAGTTTTTCAAGCTGAAGCCTCATAATTGGTGGCTGCTGAGAGTGCAGACCCACATGAACAACTGTTGTTTGACTGGCTGGGGGATGTGGAGAGCTCCAGGGAAAAAACCCTCTGGAAATGGTGTAATGAGCCTGTTTGACATCTGTAAGTATGTGAGCTATTTCAGGTATGTTTGCTAAATGTCTCTGTTACTTGCCAGCACATGATACAGCTGTGCCTGGGTGTGTGTACATGCTGTATATAAGGGGACGTATCCTGGTGCAGTGATACACAGATTTCCTCTAAAGCTATCATGTCAGGCCCCCATGTGTCTCAGGTGAAAATAAGAAGTTCTGATGGTGTGCTGCTTTTGTTGATACAAACTATTTAGACTGGATCAGCTCTTGGATATTGAAGAAGAAGGAATTACCCTTCTAGTTCCTTTTCTTTATGTACTCTCTAGCACAAATGATAAATAGCACTAGCCCTCAGTTATCCATGTCCCCCCCCTGTCAATGCATGTGCTTAGAATACACAGCTGAATCCAGGCAAAAATTTTGGAAAATTTCTGCTCCAGGAACACACATCATCTGATCCCTTCCTTAAGTAGAATGTATGCTTGCTTTATCTGCCTTGAAATGTGAAAGGCATTTGTATGTTAAGCCAATACTTAACAAAGTCTTATTTCAAGCCTGCATAAATGTATGCAGCTCTCCTGTCCACTCAGCTTTTCCAGGAACATGAGCATTAGGGGTGGTATGCAACTGGTTTGTGGCCTGGTGCTGGGAAAAAGAGATTACTGAGGGCAGGTGAGATACAGATCTCTAACTTTGTTTTATGGTAGGGATTGAGTGTTCTTCCAGTGCACTGGACAACCAGTGATAACAGGAAGAAGCAGAACAGTAGCTAACTCCTTGCTGGGGAGACGGTGGGGAGGCTGGAAACAAGCACAGATTGAAGGGGACACTCCACAAATCAAAGAGGAGGAAAGCTGTCAAGAGTTGCTAAATGCACAGAAGCCATTGCTGGCTGAGGCAAATTTGCCAGCAGTTGGAAGCTGGGCAATGTTGGTCTGACACAGTCCAGCTGTTCTTGTCCCAGTCATCTGACCCAAACAGGAGGTCTGCTTTTGGATGAGGTGTCTGAGTCACATCCTATGTGCTGCAACGACCATCTGTGGTTGTCTAAAACTGAGCTTCATCCATGACATTCATCTAACACCACCATTCCTCTGGATAGGCTCTCTTCCAAGGCATTTATCAGTGTTTACCTGTGTTTAACCTAGGATGTTTAAAAAAAAAAAAATTAAAAAATTTGAGTTTGTTATCCTGTTTACCTAGACCTCGCACCTCTCTGGGGCCTGGTAATCACATCTCTTCTGAGCAATCTTCCCTCAGTCAAGGCTGCTCTAAGGTCTGTGAGTATTTCCATGGCTGAAGTGATTGCTTTGCCCTTGGAGGAGGAGTGTTTCCCCACATCCCCAGATTTCCATGGCTGAAGTGATCGCTTTGCCCTTGGAGGAGTGTTTCCCCAGAACCCTGCTGCTCGTGATGCCTGTGGGGTTGCTCTGGCTCAGAGGAGCTGTTTCCCATCACACAAACACTAGCCAGGGAGTTCCAAACTGCAGCTACCACCTTTTATCAGTTAATGCCTCCTCAGAAAGCACCCTCAAAATTGCAAAATTGAAGTATGTACGAAAACCTATTTGTGTAAAAAAAAATCCAACCAAACAACAACACAGCCACAAGCATCTTTCTGAACTCAGTTATCGAATTTCATATTTTTTCATCGTTTTAATCTGACAGTTTATTTCAGAACAGTGGCTGTGGCACTGATATCTAGAAATCTCATTTGAAATGCTGGAAAAATAAGCTTTTCTCAAGCCTATTTCAGCTTCATCCGTGTCTGTATTCTGCTGGGACCTGTTGTACCACTGGCCAAGGCATGGAGAGGTACTCAGCAGCTCTACAGGTGCACAGGCTGATAAACAGAAACACTTTCTACAAGGGCAAATTCACTGAACAGGTTGAATTTGGATATTTTTTTCTCTTCTTGCTTAGGTGACCTTGCATTATGACCTTCTAGAGTCTGTCTCTGTGGTGGTGGGATCTCCCCTGGGCCTGCCAGCTCTGCAGCGTGCCATTTTCTGTCTCAGCTCTTTGCTCCCAGCCTTCCCTCTTTATGCTTGGCTTTTATAAGGAACTATGCAACACAGCAGCCTGGGGGATGGGCAGGAAGAAGTGACACTTTGATTGACCATTTTACATAATCTTTAACAATAGAAGGGGTTTAGTGACTTGGTACAGCCTGTACTCAACATAAAACCCAGTCTGTTATCTAGAAGTGCTTAGATGGCAAGATAAGCTGTTAATGCTAGTAGAGGAACATTACTGAATCAGAATACAATGATGATCTTTTTTTTCCCACTTCCACTCTTTTTTTCCTTATTTAAAAAGTTCCCTTGAGCATTACCTGATAGACTTGAGTTTTGCATCAGGTCATTGTTTTGGTTGGACAGGTCAAGATCTTTTCCTCATTTTAGCTGATGAAATGGTTGAGTTTTTTCCCTTTCTTTTTTAAGTAACCCAAGCTGTAAGCTAACCAAGACACACATGTGTTCCAATCTGATAGAGGCTTTTACATCCTAAGAAGTAAACCCTTGTTCCAGATTAGAGGGATTTGTATTATCTAGTGATATTAATACTTAAGTAAGAGAGAACTTTATATAATTTAAATTTCCCCCCACCCTTTTTTTTTTTCTTTACTGAACTAGCAGCTGTTGTGTGACATACCAGGATTCATGCTGATCGGTACCTAAATAATATTTGTATTATATAAATTGAAGACAAGTTCTCTCTAGTCTGATGGTTGTCCCATGGGTCAACCCAGAAGGATGTTCTTCAAGACAGTGCTCTTGTATTTTCACCAGTGGAGGGACTGATAGCTTCATGAAGCTGCTCCTTCCCAAAGAACGCCTCTGTGGCATTAGGGATGCTTGGCCACATGCAGGGCATCTTCGTGGGACTACCACAACACACATACATCCTCTCTGCATCAGCTCCATCTGCCCTTCCAGGAGGGAGAGCACCGTGGCAGCTGGAGGATGCCAGGGGCACTTCTGTAGAAGGGGTCAGCCTAGGTGGGAATTTCATTTTCACAGGGGAGAATGAGGTCCCTGTGATGAGAGGTGATGTGTGAAGAGATATCTGGGTTGGGGAATGACTACTGAGAGGAAGCTGCCCCTCAGGAACAGGAGTTTTGAAGGAATCCTGCCCAAAACCTCAGTGCTACAGAAAGGGGATGAGGAAGCACCAGGGCCCAGCAGCAATCCTAATGTGTGAAGGAATGAGGAGAAAACAGTTTTGCAAAAACAGCATTGTCAAGGGTAAGAGTTCAGCATTGCCATGTTGTAGCAGGGAAGGTGCATGTCCTACTGGGATATGTAATGTGAGGATAGCTTGGCAGAACCTTTGACTTTATCCTTCCACTGCTCACACTGGTGGCTTGCACTAGAGCCCCAGTTCCAGTTTTATTTTCAGTACTGCAAAAAAAAAGGCAAGTTAGTAGTTGAGAATGCAGAAGAAAAATCAGAGTCCTGGGATGTGTTTCTGAGGAAACACTGGAAAATCAGCATTGTTTGGACTAGTGAAAATATGGAGGGCTTCCACCATATACATGTCAGCTGTGGGGAGCAGTGTTCTCCATGTCCATG
Source organism: Florisuga fusca (assembly GCA_038090715.1). NCBI lineage: Eukaryota > Metazoa > Chordata > Aves > Apodiformes > Trochilidae > Florisuga > Florisuga fusca. Next base: position 4,910,126 of record JAAWXA010000021.1, on the reverse strand, counting down.
GAAGAGAGGAAAGAAGAGCAATTGCAGTAGGGGAACATTGCATTAGACTTCGTAAAATAATTTCTATCAGCAAGAAGACTGAAGGAGGAAGAGAAATTGCATGAGGAAATTTGTACAGCTTTTGTAGCTGGAAATCTCTTACGACAGCTCAGATGAACGTCAACCTGGCCACTCTCTGGCCCTGAGCAGGGGAGTAAGCACAGTGACTTCTTGAACTCACTCCTCTCCCAGGACCCACTCAGTGGAGGGTGTTAAACGTTTGCTCCGATCAGAGCGGAGTCATCAGCTTTGTCTTGGCTGGGATACAAGCGTTATAAAAAGTGTTAAAATTGATCCATATTCAGGAAAGCATTAAAACATACGCATCATTTCAGACACGTTTATCACCCAGTGGGATCTGTCTTGTGTAGGAAGGAAAGGGCTGGTAACAGAATGTCTTAATTAACACATTTCAGAACTCTAGTGTGGATGCAGTCGAGTAGCTTTCAACATCTCCTCGCTGGCCAAGTTGAAACCAATGCTGCCAAAACTTTCCAACACAACTTAAAATCACAGCTGAGGGCCAACCTGGAGGTGTTTAAGCACGTATGTAAAATGAAAGATTTAATTAGTTTACATGCTGCTTGCAAGGGTGCCAGGCAAGGAGTCCCACATTCAGGGTAGGTGCTCACCTGGCAGGAGGAAAAGCCATGGACACCCTGTGAAGGATGCACCCAGCCTTTGCCAGCAGCTCGTTGCCCCATGTGGCTGAGAAGTGCAGTCTGGGGCTTGGGCTGCTCTGTCTAGAAATCTCAGTGGCCTGGAGTTGCTTCCCAAGAGGGTAAATGTGCTTGGAACCTGCTAGAGCAAGTGGTGTGCTTTCTGATCTCAGTGGAGCACAGTGGGCCTGGTGAAGTGGCAGCCCTCATGCACATGGAAGTTTTTTCTGTTGGCTGTCTGGCAGCCACTGGGACATGCAGGACTTTGCCATCAGGTCTTATGGATGCTGCCACATTCCCAGCCCCCCAGCCCCAGTAAGACAGGTACCTTCCGCTCACATCACTCCATTCATTGCCCTGAGTAAACTCCACTGTGTTTTTAACTCATCTCCAAATGTTTAATTTGTCAAATTTATTAAACACCTCACTACAGAGGATAAAATTTAATACTGAGAGTAATGCACAGATGTTGTTATCCAGGCAAAGCCTAATGAATGATGAAATGTGAATTAATACTTTCTTTTGAATTTTTTTTTTCCTAGATCTTGCACAATTGGATATTTTCCACTTACATTTTTGCAGTATAAAATTCATACAAAAATACAAGTTACATACTTTTATATTTAAAAAAACCCCATGGTATTTAGAGGACAGGGACTCTGAAATATTTGACCACTTTCATTCAAAAATTAGATACATTCAATATATATGCAAAATGTTTTTCTCCACCTGTGGAACTAATAGAAGCAACTGCTTCGTACATCTCAAGCTGGTACTTTTTGTTTCCCTGTCAGGGTATGATTTGTATCAAACAGTTGTTGTATTTGTTTTCTATCTGATTTACCACTTTTAATAACATGCCTTCCATCCTGGAGACTGTCTTCTCTCCTGCTTCATTGAAAACCATCAGCTTTTTTCCTTCCTACAGCTTGCGTGCCAAAGTTTTATGTGTGCCACTAATTATCTTTGCTGCACTCCTAGGCTCTGTAGGATATATTAATTTCCTCTGAGCAAGTGCAAAACCTTACTGTTCTTTTTGCAGGACTTCAGCACAGCTTGAAATCTGCACAAACATTGATTTTGTTTAAATACGTGGTGCCTTTGTGGGTTTTTTTTTTCCACTAATGACAGGTTGCTACGTGGTAACCTGTGCAGCACCAGGCAGCTGCTCCCAATGCTCATGCTGGTAGGGGAGCCTGTTTTCAGTCTAGAGACTGTACTACACTCTTGGAAAACATTTAGATATGGCCATTGTCAGCAAGAGATCCCATTTTATGGTAGATAGATGTCAGCCAACCTTAGCATGATGTGCAGGGGTCTCTGTGCATGCAAGACTTTGCCTTCTGGCATCCATCACAGAAGGAATGTCCCCTTTTGTCTCCAAAAGGGCACCAGGGAAGTCCCTGCTGTGTTGTCATGATTGGCAAAGCCTCTGTTACAATTAACAGAACCAATATTTTTCCCTATGTGTTTTCTGTGATACATGCAGACAGGGAAAGTGGAGGCAATACTCCCCCTCTACTTTGCCCTGGTGAGGCCTCATCTGGAGCACCATGTGCAGTTCTGGGCTCCCCAGTTCCAGAAGGACAAGGAACTACCAGAGAGAGCCCAGAACAGGGGCACTAAGGTTGTTAAGGGACTGAAGCATCTGCCCTATGAGGAAAAGATAAGAGAGCTTGGGCTGTTTAGCCAACAGAAAAGAAGGCTGAGAGGGGATCTCGATGTTTATAAATATCTAAAGGGCAGATGTCAGGAGAATGGGGCCAGACCCTTCTTTGGGGTGTTCAGTGACAGAACAAGGGGTAATGGTCACGAACTGGTACACAGGAATTTAACCTGAATGTGAGAAAATATTTCTTTACTCTGAGGGTAACAGCACTGGAACAAATTGCCCTGGGAGGCTGTGGAGTCTTCATCCCTGAAGGTATTAAAAATACAACTGGACATGGTCCTGTGTAATCTGCTCTAGGGGATCCTGCTCTAGCAGGGAGGGTGGACTAGATGATCTCCAGAGGTCCCCTCCAACCCCTGCCATTCTGTGATTCTGTGATACAGTAGCCTGGCATAAAGAAAGGCTGCCAAGACTCTGGGGATGAGTCAAAACTTAATGCATTTTTAATCCCAGGGACGTCTGGCAGTTGCAATTCTGTTATCAACCCTTCTTTGGCCCCCAATATTTTGATTCCCAAAAAGGAGACCAGAAACAATAACTGCTTGGTTAGCAGCAGTTTCTTTATAAACTATATAAATAGATGAGTACTGTGATGCCCTACACTGAGATTTTGAAAGGGGTATTTAGAAGGCTCCTTAAGTTAAATGAAGTATAAGACCTTTATTCGTTTGTGGGCTGTAAGCGCCTGTGGCGATCCAGAGACAAACCAAAACCAACAGGAAAAAAGGAAAGGCAAAAAAAAAAAGTACCCTTTGATAAATAACCTTTCCATATTAAATACACATCAATCTGACATCAACAATTAGCTGTCAGGTGCTTGGCTTTGCTAGCAAAGGCCAATTTTCAGATTAGTGCTAATTGCAGGGCAGGCTGACACATCAGCTCAGGGCCCCGGTAGCCAACGGGCCGGGTAGGAGCGGACTTCAATAGTGGGAGCAGGGGAGGGCTGAGGCTGCCTGTCTCCAGCTTGCTGGCAGTTTGACTGTAGACTAAAGTAATGGAGCTGGCAGGGTGGAATCAATTACTGGCCAATGAAGATTTTCCCACAGGTCGGGGCTTGGGAAAAAAAGGACGTTCCTGCTGCCGAGACAGCTGGCATGGACTGTCCACTGGGAAAGGAGCCGGGAGAATGAGAAAAAGAGGGACAGTTCTCAGTGATAAACTGGTGACAGACTATAAATTATGAAAAGGGGATTTGGCAGAGGATTTAGAGCTTGCTACCTCTGCTTTTCCCTCCCCCGAGATTTTAATGCCAGCCATGTTCACTGAATCATTCAATTATCTTAGTTAGAAAATAAGAAGTGTTAAGAGAAAAGGCTCAGAATATATTTTGTTGGGCAGGGTGTGCACACATTTGAGCTCTGCTTTTAAAAAACCTTTAAACCAGTACTTTCCCCTCCAAGCAAACCTTTAAACTGAGCCCCTTGATGCAAAGCTTAATGCTGCTGTGTTAATGCTTGCTCAAGAGATGGCTGGATTGCTGCAGCGCTGTTTCAAAGGTCACAGAACATTTTGCCCTTTCAATCAATTCGACATTTCTATCCCTGCTCCTTTTCTCTAACCATTCTCTTCAGTCCTGAAGAGAACAAAACCAATGCAGGAGTGCAGCACCTACCTCTGCATTTCGCTGTGTCTGGGCAGCAGTCAGTCATGTACTTGCTCTGAAAAATGCTGTCCTTCACTGGCAGGGAAGAATCACTGAAGTATTCATGACTGGGAACAATCAACTCTTTTTGTACAGAAAATAATTTATGTTCTCAAAATTAATATATTGCATTTTAAGCATGCATTGAAGTGATATCTGTATAGAAAAGACTGACAGAGATGCCAAGCTAAAGATGCAGGTCCTATTTTTCCTGCTTCTTTTGGATGTGTTTCCACATTAGCACAAGGATTTAATTGTTTCTTTCTTTGTTCTGTTTTGTACTCAGAGGACTTTAGTTAGAGAAGTCAGGAAGCAACTTGTCTTTTTTCCATTTATTCCAAATATTGTCATCAGAAAACTAAGAATCTTTGGACTGTTTTTGTAGCCTCATTGTAACTGAAGGATATCTGGGGTGGGATTCTTGTCAGGCTGATGAATTTTTCTGGGTTTTACATTGATGTAACTGAAATGATGATTCTGAGTACTATATTGGTGAATCTCTTTCTACCACTATGCACTTCAAAATAAAACATAGTGAAGGCATCCAATCAGCCAACAACTATCAAACAAAAGTTTATACACCTTTATTGTGCATGGTGGCATAGAGCAGTTCACCCTAGAGTGGATCATGGCCCTGTTGTGATTTCTCCAGCCACCCCAGACCAGGACCTCGGTTGAGCTGTGGGCAAGGCAGTTATCATAGGCTTATTTTTGTTTGTCTTCTGTTTTCTAAGCTAGTGTGATTTGCTTCATTCAGTTTTGTGCTTTCTTTCATGGCCCTGAGGGACAGAAATGTACTTTTAAATGAAAGCTGAGATTCTCACGTAATGATTTCCATTTGGGAGCTGCGGCTTTACAAAAAACACCCATTTTCACAAGACAAGAAAAAAAAATCTCAGAGGAGTTGGAAACATCAAGTTTAGGTTAAAGTTTTGTGGGAGGTTTGTAGAAAATATGGCTCTGGTCTACATCAAGTTTCTGAAACTTCTAATTGTGCACGTCAACAATTGGATGGAAAGGAGCTTGAGTGGTACGGCAGCCTGCAGGATCTGGAGAAGGATTTCTCTTGGATGTGCCCAAGAGCTGGGAGAAAGTACAAAAAGCTCCAGCAGTGACCTGGCTCAGGCAACACCCCTTTCTCCTTCCCACTCCTTGGTGTGGCTGATCCTGCTCTCACATAGCTGTCTTTCTCTTTTCCTCTCTACAGACAACAAAACAAATCCCACAGCTGCTCTTCAGCCATGACAGGAGAGACCAGCTCTCCCACAGTCTTTGCTGGTTACTTCACCACTTCTTGTCACCTTTGGAATTTGCACCAGCCCTGGGATCTCAGCATGCTTAACTGCAGGCAACCCTACACCATAGCCGCCACCACAGCCAACATCTCCACAGACTACAGTAGTCCATCAGGAGCTGAAACAACCTACTCTCCACTTTTTGCCTCAAACTCCAGCTTTGGCTGATGGTCTCTTCTCTTATTCAAAGGGGGTGTTTAAGGGTGGAGAGTGAGGTATTGTTGCTAAGGTAGGTAAAAGGGAGGTGATGTTAGTGTGATAAGGTGATGCTATGGGGGAGAGAGTCCTCTCAGACCTGCCCTGCCTTCCATGATTTCTCCTGGATCTCCCCTCCTCTTTCTCTCAGCTGTACACACACACAGACTGGAGCAGATACAAACATGTATGTCAAAAGTACCCATTTTTCTCAGAAGAAAAGTAATCTACTGATGTTTTTTTTGTGAAGGATGACAGACATCCTTGAGTCTTCTTGGAGGGAAATCTGGATCTGGTCATTGGAGTTAAATAAGAGGTACAATGTGGTCCTACTTTGGGGAACCCAGAATTCTGGTTTCATGTCAGGGTTATTCTAGAGGTAAAAAGCAGGGACTACAATTTTCAGAAGTACCAACTGGGAACGTTTCAAACTGAGAAACTTCTAGAGCTGAATCAAGTAAATCTTCCTTTAACATCAGAAAAAAAAACCCAAACAAACAGAAGATGCAAGGTTATACTCAAATCAGAAGATATGTTTCCCAGGTATAAAAAATTAAGTATGTCTGGCCATGCAGCTTTGAGCCCAGCCCAGCCTTAGCCTCAGTTGTGGCATGGTGGGATGAGCAGAAGACAGTCTGAGAAAGGGCAAATTCCTTCACAGCACTGTGACAAGGGCCCAAGACAAAGGAGTGGCATTTGCAGCCTGAGGTCATGGCTTGCACAGACATTTTCATGCATCTTTGTGAAAAAGGCATTTGAGGGAGTTGGGCTGGAAACTACCTGTGCTGTTGAGGATCCACCAGATGCTCAGAGCATGCTGGGCTATTTCTAAAACCTGATGGTGTCCTAGCTTCTTTTAGGCTGCTTTTTTTCTTCTCATATTTCTGGCAAAACTTATCTCCAAATTATAGTAGATTTTTTTGTTTCCTGAAACAATTAAGAGATTTACCTGACCTTGCTGACACATCTGGAGGCTGAGATATTTCTTTGCCAAGAGAGGCAGATTGGGCAGTGCTCCTTAACTGCAGCCACAGGAGCCCCCAGTTTGAACTGCAGTTTTCTTCCTCAGCTTGGACTTTTTCTGGTGTGATGCCCTGTGGGATGAGCAGCTCTGGTGTTTGTTTTGGCATTAGCCTGACAGGTGAGAACAGTGGCTGTGGTATGGGCAGCAGCTGCAGAGGATGCTGGCAATCCAGCAGGCCTGGGCCATACCGTATCTTTATAAACTCAGGAGCTGTTTTCTTAAGGCATGCAGGCTGAAAGGGTTTTAAGTGTGTCACATGCATGTTGATCTGGCAGCAAAGCTATTTGATTGAAGGGAGTGAAAATGCAGCCTCAGAGGTTTCCTTCTTGGCTGTGCTGAGCCCTGCAGGGAGCTCGTAGCTCCTTGCCAGCACCCAATGGCAGGGTGATGATGGACTTAGCTAAATGAGGTGATAACATGGCTGCAGAGCCATGCAGTGAGTTAAGAAGAGACAAATTCAGATCTGACTGGTGTCTTGGCTGTGATTTTTCATTATAATTGCTGAAGACTGTCTTCTGTTGGCTGTGTCCTGTGGCCATGGCTTGTTAAGGCAATGGGAATGTCTGTGGCTTTTCCTGCTTGGTCTTGACTGTTCTGTGACTCACCTTATAATAGATTCACCTTCTTCATGTGACAAGTAACATTCAGAATAGAAGAGAGGCTCATTAGTGGTTGTGAATATGTGGTAAACGTGGCACCAAAGATGTCAGGAAAAAATCAAGCCATAAGCTGGCGGCTGCAATGAGAGAAAGGTATCTGAGCAACAGGACAGCCTCTGTGGATCATTTCCATGGTGGAAATCTCTCATTAGATGTATTCAAACTGCACTGGGGACAAAAGGGACAAAGCTGATTTTAGTATAAAACAGGCATGCAGGTCTATTGTACTGACTGTATCACTTATTTTTATATGTAGTTCAATAAAATCCTCAGGGATAGCCTTGCTTAGACACCAGGTCTGGCTTGCAGAACACTGCCAGAAGTTTTAATGACTCTTATTCAGCCTTTGAAGAGGCCAAATAGGCCAAAAGGGAGGTGCAAAGTTCTTTCAGTGGGTAAGGAAATTATTTTCATCATCTGAAACGCTGTGTCCAAAGTTTCTGCTTGAAAACCCCCTCCTGTCCCTCAAATAATTCAGAGCAAACTCAACTGAAGAAGGAAAGCCACTCAGAGAAGGTTTTCTATGGGGGCTTCTCCATGCTTCAGGCATGGCCACTAGTGATGATCAAAGGGAAACAAGTGAAGTGATCCACAAACCCTCTAACAAGAGCTGTGGCACATATCCATGCTCCTGGAGGCTTTTCCCACATCTTTTCCCTGTCTCTTCCAGGGACATGCCTGGGGAAGTACCTTCAGATGGTGTGATGTACCTAAGTTCAGGACATCTGTGGTGGCACTTGGGTGGCTCCAGGAGGCCTGCTGGGTGCCTGAGCACAAGGACACTTGTGAGGGGATGGGTAAAAAATACAGTGGCCCAGAGGGTATCTCCACCCAGGGATCTGAGCTGATTCCAGTCTTGAAACACTGAGAGAGCAATTGAAAGCTTTCAGGCTTAGGTGAAAGGACTGAAAAATGCTCTAAAAAATGAAATAAGTGTGAGCATCCTGAACAGATCTTGTTTAAATGCTGGCGCAAAGGACTTCCCTGACAGGAGCTACCCTCACCATCCTCAGGGATGCTTTCTGGACAAAAACAGAATGCACAGAAAAAAACCCAAACACCCAGACACCCCAAAACTGATTGCTAGCACCAGTTCACCTCCACTTTCACAAAGGGGCTTGCGTGTCCTTGCTCACATCTGAAAGCCACATCACTTTGGTGTGCTCTAGTCAGGCTTGCATGCACGTGTTGAAGCTCCTGTGGTGGCAGTGGCTGCTGGGTCACCAGCACGGCCACAGACAGTGACCTGGGATGAGGTCTGCAGTGACAGAAGCTGCTCTGAGTTTCCCTGGCTCATATACATCCCTCCAGTGACTTTGAGAAACTTGATTTCTGACAGAAGCTTTCCATGCTCAGAGCCAAAATGTGAGGCATTTTGAAGGACTTACTCAAACCCGCTATGACTCATGTTAAAATAAAGCATTTCTGGATATAAAAAGACCATTTATCCTCTCTACACACAGAACCACATTTTTTTTCCCCTCTCCACATTGTAAGCTCTTTGGGAAAGGGGACTTGTTATCGGTTTCAATTCAGGGCTTTATGACCATATGGTATCTGATTTTCTCTCAAAAGGAAATAATGAAAAAACAGGGCTTTTATTTTTTTTTTCTTTTTTCTTTTTTTCTTTTTTTTTCTCTGTAGCAATTCAGGCTATAAGCAGATTAAAATTATCAGGATTTTCTACTTCATATTTTCTTAAGTAAACACATGAAATATCATTACTTGTAAGGCTGAAATTTTGTCTGTGAAATACTGGTATGTGGCAGATTAAAGCTTCATATCCCAGCTTGTCATCTATTATGCTGTTCATCAACTCAGTATAAAAAACATTACAAAATATTGATAAAATATAAATTTGGTTTGTCTACTTTTTCTATTGCACTATCACCTTCCATTCAGATGAAATAAAAAAACCTGACTGCTCAGGAAGCTTCTCTGTCCTATGCCATCCTTCTTTAGCCAAGGCAGCGTGCCTGTCCCTGAGCACCTGATGCCACATCACAGTACTGATGTGGAGCAGTCTTGGAAGAACTATATTCAAGACTTATTTTTGCTCCTCTAAATACCTATTTAAGTCACTTCTGCTTATCTGTATAACTTTCCCAGCTCATTTTCAGTTGGGAGACCTTCTGCTTATTGCTCATCCTAATCTCTTGCTTCTTTACTTAACAACTCAGAACCTATTGCCCTCATCACTGTCTCTGTTTTAGTACAATTTTTAGTACAATTGATTTTGGGGTTTTTTTGGTTTTTTTTTTTGGTGGATGCTCTCTCTTTGTGTGTTTGGCTCTTCTGTCTCTTCACAATGTGTTTGCAGTTTCCAGCATCACAAACATGCTTCCGAGGGTTAACTCTTATATTGCAGAAGAATCCCATCTCATAAGACTGGCTCCAAAGCTGTAGTAGTCTCTAGCTATGCCTCTTGGGCTGCCCCTCACTCTTGTGTCTGAAACAGACATTATCCAGTTTGCTGATGATTAAGCAAGTTTCCCTTTTTTTGGCCCATGAGGAGATCACTCTGAAATTGGTCCCTGGGAATCAGGCCTCCATCCCTTGCCCTCCCTTGACTGAATGGTTTCACAAGCTATGGCACTGTTTTTCACCAGGAACTCTTACTTCTGTCTTCCTCCCTCTAGTCACAGCAGTTTGATTAAACCCGTTTGTTTGGTTGGTTGGTTGGTTTTTTAATTTTTTCTTTTTTTTTTTTCCCCTTTTTCCCTAGCAATCCATTTAAACCTGATATGTGTTTCTACTTTTCCTTTCCACACCTGCAGAGGCTGGCAGTGTTACATTCTTGCAAATGTCAAAAACATCTCCTAAATTTCTCTCCTCAGCATCTCTGGAGGTCTAGGTAACATCCATCCTTACATTTCTTGACCACAATGTTTTCCTAGTATCTGTGCTTCCTTGACTTAGTAAAAGTATTTTCTTCTAATTTCAACCTTAACAAAGAAGCATTTCTGTCCCATTTGTTTATTTTAATAAAGAAAGGCAAACACAAGCTGACTCCTTATGTCTAAAAATCCTCAGTAATTTTGCCACTTCAACAATTTGTGTCACCTGCACAGTGTAGGTATTTTAAGAAAGACAATAATGGTAGCTCAGCATTTATTTTATATGTTCAGCTAACATGTAGTAAAGCATGGTGCTAGTCTTCATTCTTCATGGAACATATTTTCTTTCTCTGACAACTGCTGACTGAGGAGGACTTTCCCTATCATTATTTCTTTAATTCCTCACAAATATCTAAGGTGCTAACCAGGTTGCTTTTCTGTAGGAGCAGGTGATTTATTTGTCTCCATGGAGATAAACTGTTGGCACTTTCATTCGTGCTGTTTCATCATTAAAAATACCAATTATCTCAGAAATCCTGAGGTTCTTGCTGGGGTCCTCATCCTGCCCAAGATCCTTATAGAATCCTCTAAATATAAAAACCTAAAAGCTGGATTCAGATATTTTAAAAAGGGAGAATGTTTACGTATCTCTGGTAAGGATTATTTACTAAAAATATCAAAGATAACAAAATAATGTAGTATGAATATTTACTGTGTCTTTCCTCAGAAAGTACCTTTGAACCTTTTAAATGGCCATAATAAGTAGCAGGACATCATGTAACACTGAAGTATATAACCCCAGTCATAAAACCACTGCACTTTTGCACATTTTATCTTTGTAGGCTTCCTCTGGAGTGAATGGGTAGGTAAAGTGAGCCCATGAAATCCACCTCCTGTCAGAATCTCACTGGTTTTCAAAGAGGGTGATCTGAGCTCCAGAACTAAACAAGTTACTTGGATCATTCTTCCAAGTTAAAAAAAAAACAACAATGATGCCATCTTCACCTATGGCACAGCCAGCCTGAATTCTACGACTCACGTGGTGTTTTCAAAGAGGGAGAAATTGCTTATAAGAAGAAGGAAAGAAGAAAAGGCAAGTCCACAAGTCCTGATGTATCATTCAGTAGGTGAACTGCCAACACTCTGAGATGGAGCTGTATCTCAGCCATATGAAAGGAAAAAAAATTAGAGTCTGGTTTGCAGATTTGGTTGTTTTCTCTTAAGTCAGCTCCTGACCTGTACCTCTCTTGCCAGCAGAGCTTTCTGACTCATGCTGACTGCTAGCTTTGGCTCAAGCCTGGCTTGGCACTACCCAAATCCAGGGACTGCCTCCAGTGACTTCTGGTTGGCTCCATCCTGGATTCCTCACCCTTACCACATGGTACAAATCATCATGACTGCATTTAACTTTTTTTTTTTCCCCTGGAGTTAACTTCTAATTTTTTATTTATTTTTTTTTTCCCCCATGTCTCAAGGAAATCCCATCTCAAAGTGGCTTGGGGGACAATGTCAAAGGGAACATGCTGTATTTTCTTCTCTCTCTTCTTTGTAGTAAAATATTCTCAAAGGCTTTTGGATAGCCTTCCTTTTCACTCCCACCTCTGAATGAAGTTGTTGGGCAGAGTCAGCCCAGCTCTGTTGTGCTCTGCTCGGCAGTCCCCAGAGTAACCAATGGAGTGACTGATACTGAAGCCTCTCCTTAGGAGCACAGACCCTTTGAAGTCACTTCAAAGGGGTTGTTTGCAAAGGGGCTGCAGGTACCAGGAGGTTAAATATGACCAATACCATCTCTACTGTTTAATGATTCAAACATTATTTCTTATGAGCAAACAGAGGCATTTTTTTATATTGTTGACACTGATCCTCTAGCTTAGCAAAGGGCACTCGTGCAACATTTTCTGACTCAATTTATCATCTGCCCTAGGCATTCGTTGCACTTTTCTCATCATTAGGGAAGAAATAAAAGCCATGCGCTAATCCCCAAACCACTTTGTTCCTCTATGGCCCTTCAAAGAGCAGGGCCCCTAAATGGTGATTAAGGACTCTGGAGACCTTTCTCAAGAGAGATTCTTTTCCTTCCCCATATCATGCAGGAGGAATCAAATTCTCAAGCTGGGTAATGTTTTTTTTAATTAATAACACGGGACTGAAAATAAAATAAGATAATAATATGGGGCCTTTAACCTTTTTTTATAGTTTTTTTAATGTTGTCTTAAAATAAAAACTATTCTTTCTGCTCAGTTTGTGGGTTTAGGGTGATGGTGTTAATCTGCAGGCTGAGGCAGAGATGATGGGAGTCATCTTCTCCCACTGAAGAAGCAGTGAGATCTCCTTGTGCCCTCTTGCTCTTGGCCCTGAGATGTTGTCTGCACAAAACCAGAGGAACTGCATCCCCCTCAGCAAAATGAGGACAGGAGGGGCCAAGACCTGGTCTGAGCCCCAGTCTCCCAGTAGCTGCTGGACATGGGGCTGTGTGGTGGGTTCCCTGTCCTACCACGGAGCAGCTGCCTGCATGCCAAGCCTCTTCTCACTGGTTCTGGGTGTTTGTTGATAGACAGGAACCCACAGCACTGGCAGCTGTGGGAAGCATTTGTTTTTTCTGCCCCTTTGGTTCAAGTTGAATTCTCTCATGTATGTGCAAACTGTGGGGTAAAATACTGGCATCTGCAGCCACTTGCTGGGTGTGAGTCAGGTGCTGGGAAGAAGTTCAGCAGAAAATGCCTGTCACAAAACTGGGAAAAAATAGAGGTTTCCATTTCCATTTTATGACACTTCTACTTTTTATCACTGTTTGTTTTTTTTCTCTGGAGGCCTTTCCAGTAGCGTGTGTCCTATGAATATTGATTTGGGGCATGACCTCTAGTTAGAAGTTTTCTCCCTTCCAGGCTGGATGGTGACATTTCTCGTTTTCCTTTGAGCACAGAAAAGCTTTTCTGAACTCTGATGCTGTTGTTAGAGGCTTGGGAACACAGGTGCATACGTGGGAGAGCGGAGGCACAGCCACAAGTTGGAGACTCTTTGTTTTGCTGTTAGAGGACTTTCCTCTTTTATCTCCATCCCCAAACAGAGAAAACATAGGAGTTTCAGAAGAAGTCCTGTATGACAGGAATGAAATATGCTTCACCTCTTCCAGCTGGTTTCAAAGCTCAGAATGTGAAAAAGCTGTGATTCATGGAAGGAAAATAATTGACGTGGCTCTTCTTATGGTAGTGTTTCTAGGTTTGTTTTGTTTTGAGCCTCCGTTTTAGGAGAACCGTAAGAAAAGCACTTTTAAAAAACCCTCTCCTGGTATCAGTGAAACTCTAGTATGCTTGTTTAAAAAAAAAATAAATTGGTAAAGGTAGTGATACTGGAGTTGTGAGGGGGCTGAAGAGCCACCATCACTTCCATGGGGCAGTGCAGAATCTGGACGGTTCCAGCTGAAGGGTCAGCCAAGTGATGCTGGCTGGTGATTCCCAAAATGAAGCTCAGAAACCGCCACTGCCCTGCGACAGCTCAGACAGTGTCCCAGCCCAAGGATGCAACATGCAGAATGGGTCTTACTGTGAGCTCTGGTTTTCGGTGTAGCCCTCAAGAAATGGCCCCCATGATCTTCTATAAATTGGTGCTGTTGGTGACTGCAGGAAGAGGAGAAGAAGGGCAGTTCTGTAGCAGTAAGCGAGCAGAAAGTCTTTGCTGTTATCTGTAGTGAGTGTCACAGTGCTCAGCCAAACCTTCTGCAAGGAAAACTGATTTGTGCCTTTTGTACAAAGCATGACTGAACTAGTAAGGTGTATTTTCCTCAATTCAGGCTCTCTGGTGTAAATCTGGAGTCACTTGGTGTGAGTCAAAGGAAGCTCAGAACCGCTAAGAAATCAGAATTTGTCCCTTTGGTTTTTCTCACCCCAGGCAGATTCATCTGTCACCGGGAAGCAGCAGAAACTTGTAATTAACGGAGAAGCAGGAAGGGAAAAGCAGAGTTCAAAGCTGTCTGCCAGAAGAAAACGATCCCAACTGAGTCTCCCATGGTTGTGTCTGGGATGACAATCGCAGCCCAGCGCTTCCAAGGACAACTTATTGTACTTATTGTTGTGCTGTGCTCCCTGTCCTCTGCAGCTGCTATTGTCTGCCTGCCTCACCTCGCTTGCTGAGCTGTAAGTTGCCAGCCCAAAATTAGGGTTCTTCAGGGGCTAAAGGTCAGCTGGCAGCTTCGAGATCTTTTGGAGGATGTGAGTTATAATGACATCACAGAAAAATGCTCAAACGACAGGCAGTGCAGTGGCCGAATGGGTTGGCTTAGTGATAAGGAATGGAGCAAAACTGGGGGGGGGGCGAAGGGGGGGGGAGGCTGATCCCTTCCTCTGGGTAAAGTTCTACACAAGTGCCGGTATAGAAATTTTGTCCGTCTAAAACAAGCCCGGTTTAACCTATTTAAAACGGGGTTAAAAGGGGTCATAAATCTCTACAGGAGTTGAGGATCCGCAGAAAACTCGGCCTGATCTCTTTTACATCTGTTTCAGGTTCTCAGCCTTATCTGCTTCAGCTGCCTTTACTCTTTGTGGTGGCACACAAATGCCATTAAACAAAAACCCTTTTGCCGGGGCTGAGTGGCAGGTATAGGGTGACTACACTGCGGGCGAGCGGAGGCGGAGGGCAGGGGAGGGAGCGGCGGGAGTTATTGCCGCAGCCAAGCCCCCCGATCCCGCCTGATTGACATTGTAAATCTATACAGAGGGGTTGTTTGAGGGGAGCCTGTCAGATTGACAGTGTAAATGTGTAACACACACAGCCTGGGAGAGAGGAGCCTGCCGGCGGGTGGGAGAGCGCCGGCGGAGTGTCGGTCACACGGAGATTGAATTACAGCTGCATTAGATCAGAGCTGTGGGAAACGGCACCTCCTAAACACACACACGGCCCCGGCGGGCGGGCAGCTGCGGGGCCGGGG
>JAAWXA010000021.1:4881376-4895042 GCA_038090715.1 Florisuga fusca | reverse complement strand
CCCCCCCCCCAGTTGTTATTTTTATTATGCAACCCACTTTTCAGGACAGTATATTTTTATTTGATTTTCCAGTGTCTCCTGCTTTGCATAATCCTCTTTCTGACCAACTCATAAACATTGGCCAGTCCGTTTGTAATTTCTCAACCTCCAGGCTAATTCTCATAAATGAAACTCAAGCCAAAGAGCAAGACAATGCCTGACAGAGGAGCAGGGACTCTGCAGTTTCTGCAGATCCAGAGGGATGCTTGCCCTCAGCTACTGGGTAGGATCAGACCTACACTTTGCAGCTCTTGACATCTCAGAGACCTTATTGCTGAGCCTGATCTGTGCAGCCTGGCTGAGAACTGGAGTGGCTGGCAAGAGGGAGGCTGTTGCCAAGCTCACACAGCTGTGGGTCCTGAACTGGGAAAGACATTGAAGAACATTATGTTTTGTAGTGAGTGGTCCTGAGATGTGAAAAACAGCCATTTTATTCCTGCTCTTCCTAGAGATTTACAGACTGGATTGGAGCCCTACTGTCTCCACTGGTAGGATGCTCTCAGTGAAGTCAGACCCCCGGCGCCTTCACATTTTGTCACACTGAGCCGCTGATTAAACCAAGCAGCAAATGTCTTGAGCTCAATGTGAAGGGCACACAAACAGCCACCATGCATCCCCTGCCTGCGTGTCAGCCAGAAGGAGACTTCCCCAGCTTCAGGTCATTTCACCTCCTATAGATGTTAGAGCTGAATGCAAAAATCAGTCCTTATTTCCCATCTCTCTGAATGACCCAGGTCCTCCAAGAACCTCCTACCAAAACCATTCAAACTCATCTGGGTTTGGCTCACCTGGCCTGGATGAATAATACCCACAGCTATGGTGGATGGCAGAGCTGCTCAAGTAGATAAATCGGATCGAGGGCAGATGAACACTTTGATCTTTTGAACAGCAACTCCTTCATCTGTCTTAGCTGCAGCCAAAGTTCAGGATCTCTGTTCGCAGCAGGATGTTTCTCAGTACCAGGATTCTGAGCTGGCAGGCAGTGGGTTTGGCCACTCTCTCATGATTATCCAGGTTGCCTCACCAGTATGGTTTTAGTCCAGCCTCCAGTATGGAGAAGAATGTTCAACTGTATGGATATAAACTGTGTTGTGGCACTTGGCCTCATGAGCCCTGATGTAGTCATTTACTGATGCAGACATAGTCCAGGCAGAAGTAAACCCAGAGCTTTACAGCAGAGGTCTGCTGCTACCAGTTCACAGGCAATCTGCCACATGACAGGCTCTGACATTGCTTTGGATCACAGGAAATTAAATCTCAAGATGGCCTGGCAGACTCTGCAAGGAAAGTGTCCCCTGCGGTGCATTTTCTGCTCAGTCCCCTTGCTCACAGGCCAGCTGAGGTCAGGAAAGACACAGGAGGATGGACAGATCTTTATGTTGCCTTCTGTAAGAGATGTCTGTGTTTCTCAGTGTAAGGGGAACTTTGAGCCCTAGCTGCTTGTAAGCCTCATCCACACAGGGTTTCTTACTGCTTATCCAGAGCTCCTTAAAGTGCTGTTTACTACATTATTTGGAGAGGGAGATATACTCAGTATTCACAGTTCTTTATAGTTTGCTCACTTTTGGAAAGAGTGCACGAATTGTTCCAGAAGTTTTTTGGTAGATAGCAAAATCCAAAATCATGTGGTTTTGCTATTCATGCTCTATTAAAACTACAAAATGACAACTTGAATGATGCATGGGGCAGCATCCTCCAGTGGCCTATCTCCCAGCTCTGCTAGCTGCACAGGCACAGCTGTGCTCTCACTGACAAATTCACTGCCTGACCTTGCCTTTTTGCTGGGGCTAAACTTGCTGGAGGAGATCTACCCACCCTTCTGACACAATTCTGTGGTAGAGTGGTGTGGTCTGGGTGCCCCACTCTTTAGCCAACAGCACTAACCATTGGAAGATGTTTCTTCTTGCACACAGTTTTTGTTGAAGTCACCCACATCAGCCTAAGGATTTCTAGGATATAATTCCTTTGGGTTAACCCCATACATAGGACTCCAAAAACTTGGTTGATGCTACAAAAAGTGCTTGCTCAAAAGCTTTGGCTGCAAGGAGAGAGGAGTGGTGCTTCTCTGGCTTGGTGGCTGATCTGGGGCTCATCACAGCTCGCTTGCTGAATAACTCAGTGACTCTTGTCCCTGCTGCTGTCACTCAAGGGTAACCTTACACCATGCAGGAAGAAGCAGGATTTCTTCCAGCTCCTCACAGAATGTAGCTATGCAATTTGTTGTCCTGAAAAGAGAGAAACAAATTATTTTGAAGAACCTGCTTGTTGCCAGCAGAGCATTACAGAAGACACTTCCTTGTATAAAACAACAAAGACTATGAAAAAGTCAACTTTTATGCTGTGTAAGTTTTAAAGCCAGAAAACCTTTAATGGGTTCATGAGATGTTTTCATTGCCATTTATGACAGGTAACCATTGAAGAAGGTAAGAGGTTAGAGCTACAAATGTAGTTGAAGCTTGGACATTTTCACAGAATGTTGACCTTTGGGTGAGAAGGTGCTGATGCTGCATGGCAGAAGGCAGCATGGGGTCCATTTGCAGTTTTGCAGAGGATGGCCAAGGCATATAGTGCAAATAGCTCCCTTCTTTAAATTTTCAGTGCTGTCAGGATTCAAACAGTGTAAATCCACAACTCTTCCCATCAGGAGCTTTCTGTGGAGTATTTTGCACCAGCAAGCAAAAATTTTTAATGGCAGAACTCTTTCCAGAATAGAATTTTGGAAAGAGAAGTGCTTAAATTTGTTCAAAGTTTGAAATGAATATGCAGTGGCAAAGTCAATAAAATATAATTTAAGTTTGATATTTTAATTAATTTATTCTAAAACATAAATTAAATAAACTTGCTGTAAAATAAATTGTTGTGAATCTCTCCTATATTATCAACTTGCCAATTTTTTTGAGTATTCAGTTTGGAGTCTGGATGTTTAGCATGAGGTTCCTCCAATGGTTACCTCATAACTCCAGAAAAGACCCAGCAAATAGGAATACCAAGGAAAAGGATGATGTTCCCCTCAGAAAACCTTTATTTATCACATCTTGGTGATATCCTGCATATTCATTTACCTGGAGCAAGTAACTTTTCTCCTGGTTTGCTGCACGCTTGAAATGTAATTTTTCTTTTCATTCTCATGATACTTTGTCAGTTACATTGTGCATTGGGGCAGCTCTAGCTTTCAAGTGAGATGAAGCAGTTCAGCTAGGAGAACAACCCAATCCTGTGATTTCTCTGCAGGACTCTCCCATCTCACATAACCACTGATCCCTTTCTCAGCTGAAAGCAAACCTCTGTGTGAAACTCATTGATTCAGTCACCTCAGCACGTCCCCTTCTTTTTACTTCTCCTTTCTCTTTCTCTTTCTCTTTTCTTTTTCTTTTTCTTTTTCTTTTTCTTTTTCTTTTTCTTTTTCTTTTTCTTTTTCTTTTTCTTTTTCTTTTTCTTTTTCTTCTTCTTTTTCTTTTTCTTCTTCTTTTTCTTTTTCTTTTCTTTTCCTTTTTCTTTTCCTTTTTCTCTTTCCCTCTTTCTCTTTCTTTATACTTTTTTCTTTTTCTTTATCCCCTTTTCTTTTTCTCTTTCTTTTTCTTCTTTTTTTTTAAAAACCCCGAACACCTGAATTCCTGCCAGCTCTCGATGCAGATCATTTGTTTCTGCCCTGGTTCACAATAGAGCAGGAAGGCTTTCCACTGGAAAAGCATTCAGTTTTGAAAGTGCTTGTAACATTAGGGAAGCTCACGGGTTGCAGCCAAGCAGGGCAAGATCACACTTCCAGGAAAGTATGACTAACCTCGTTTCCACATTGACTTAGCACACAGAGTGCCCCGGTAATTATAGCACCTCAGAGGTCATAGGGATGAGGTGCTGGGAGTAGGGTTCACTTAATTTATGGCCAGGCAGAGCAAATCAGACATGGCTTTCAGCCCTTTGATGTCAACTCTGTTATTGCCACCGGCTCACTGGATGTGTGAGGTTAGCTAATGTGCATTATATGTTTGCAGAGCAGAATGCTGTTTCCTGGGCTGGGAAAAAAAGATACTGCAGGAATGGGGAGTGTGTGCCCATCAGAGCTGGTGGGCTGCTGATGGAGGAAAGCACTTCCAGAAGGAGCAGTAGGGAGGAGATGACCAGTGAACAGCTTATCAAGGTGGATATCTGCCAATGCACACCCTGTGAGCTCTCTAGCTTGTCTTGGCCTCCAGAGACCATCTACAGAGGAGCTGCAAGTGTGGGCTAGCTTCTCTGCTGCTGGCAATGGCAGTAATGGCCCATGGTCCTCAACACCCATTCCTCTAGAAGTTGTTCAGGATGTTATCTGTCCACAGAAGATCAATAGATCTTCTTCTCTCTGCACATGCCACCCAAAAAAGGGGTCCTGGGAAGGAGTGTGGACACAGAAGCCTGAGTGACCTGAAAGAGAAGCTGGGTACTGTTGCTCTCACCTATTTAAAAATCCTCTAATGCTTCCCAGATAGCTGCTCTTTCCTCTTTCATTGCCCCCTTCCTCCTAACAACCCACCTGGTACTTTTTTCAAACAGAGTTTCTTTGTATGAGAGCTAATAATGAAATGTCTCAGTATTTTGATATTAAAAAAACCCCAACACCTAGTTTTCTTCAAAATACATGGTGTATGCGTAACACAGAGCTGGGCAATGTTTTGGCACTTGTTGCACCTACCCAATGTCTCCATAGCATCTTCACTGGTGATGAATGAGAACTCTGTCATGATCTACAGGATGTCTAGTGCACCACCAAGCACCCATGGGATCTCTCCTTCAGCAACTGCAGCATGTAGTGTGGGAGCTAGTGCATCACTCTTGTGCACTTTTGTGTAGATTTAATTTAAAAAAAAGAAAGATTTACAGGAGTATCAAAAGCATAACAAGAAAAGCTTTTCTCACTTCTGAATTTTGATTCCTTTCAAAGAAAAGACTTCAGGAATTTGTGTCTGAAGGCATTCACACACACCTAAAAGAAATAAACAGCAGCCTTGTTATTTACCGTGTCCAAAATCCACTGGAAATTGGAGAGTGTCCCACTAAAAATACCAAAAAAGAAGAAATCTTGTGTAATGGGTGAAGAAAAGGAAGTGCAATCTAGTGATTAAGGCAGGCTCAGGACTGCCAGGAGGTCTTTCTGGCAATAGTTTTATTCCTGGCTTTACCACAGGCTTCCTGTGTGACTGGGCAGGGGCTGAAGGGCCTGACAGATTAAGCACGTCTTGGTGTGCACTGGGAGCCAAGCCCTGGGACTCTGGCCAGGGTGTTTGTGGGGTCAGGAGTTTGCTCTTGGAGCAGCTCATGAGCTGCTCTCTCAAATCTAAGCCAAGGAGTACGAGGCTATTGCATGGCCTGGTCTGGGCCAGGGATTCTGGGGAAAAGCCACTATGGAAAGGCTTTCCCATGCTGGAGGGGAGACAGGCATCATCTTGGCCCTGGCATCACTGCCTCTGGGCAGACTGGCTGGCCTTGCCATCTGGAACAAAGCAGGGGTTTGAGTTATGACTTTGTGAGCCCAAATCTGTCCTCTGCACTTGTGGTCCCTCTTTTGTGCAGTCACAGAGGAGACTACAGGACATAGGAGACTTTTTAAAGCTGCCCTCATTGAAGGACACCTTAGGGAAAGCAGAAAAAGGATTGACAAGCAGAGAATTGTTTGTGGTCTAATCAAAGGGGCTTCACCTTCTGTTCTCATCACTCTCTGACTGGGGCAACACGAGCGAGGTGGGTGAGGGAGGGACACAGATTCAGAGGCACCGTCTGCCCTATTTATACCCATTGCACATTAAAGGTGACTGCCCTGGGGTGTCCATGTCCCCCCCACTGGTCACCTCATCAGGCTCAGATGACAAACACAACCCTGGCTGCCTGACAGATCTGTCGCGGGGATTATCTGCTCGTTTGAAGTGAAATTTAGCCGGTCTTAATCAGAAATCTAACCGCATCAGGTTCACATTAGTTTGTGCAGAGGCAGGAGTTTCACACGCTGACATGGTAGCAATTAAGCGAGTCGCTACTGGTTCTTACCCCAGGGTACAACTTTGTTTTGTTCCTTGCAGATTAGTGGGGCTGCGTGAGTTTCCACATAGTTTTCTTTCCTGTAGACCCTGGCTATTTCATGTTGAACCCTCTGGGACTGTTTATTAGACCACACAAATGGTAATTATTTCCCAAAGAGGCGGATGGTGTTCCAGACCTCTAGCGTGGTCAGTTATAAAAAAAATGTTATGAATCTCAGCAAGGGAAGGGATTTCACTAAAGCCAAAGCAGCCTTAAAAAACACACAAACACAGGGGATTAAATATTTCTGAATGGCAGGAACAGAAGACAAATATTAATTTCAAAATGCATCATTATGCCTTTCTTGGAATGGGAGGTGAGAGCAAAGGAGAGTTCCTCCTGGGTCTCCCTTCATTTCCTCCCTTGACTTCTTGGCTTTGACAAAGCCACAAACCTCATCTTCTCTTGATGTAAAACCCTCCCAAGGGACCAAATTGAAGCCTGGTTACCCCTCACAGAAGCCCACAGTGAGAACCTGTGTTTATTTTGAGACTGAGGCTGAAGACCTGACATGTGGGTAAGGGTTGGATGTTCCTACCCTTGGAAACACCACTTTGTTTGCAAGGAAGAACTCTGCATGGAAAAAAAAGGGTGAAATCCATATGTTACAGCTGATGAAGGGCAACGCATGCACACGCACACAGATCAATTATCTGAGCTGCAACTGAGCCCCTTGACACTGTAAGAGCAAAGGCTTTTCTCAAGATGAGCTGCTTTCAGATGAATTTTCAGCGTGTGACAGTTTTTCATCTTTTCCCAAACAACCCTATGTCTTGTAGATATTGTAATGAAAGGACTGTTGTCCATTACTTGTTAGAGTTCCCTCCTACAATATTTGGAGGCAGTCATGCAAGGGAGTATCTTATTCCAAACTCCATTGTGCTTCTCTTAACTTTCGCATTAGTCAGAAGTGAATTATTTTCATGTGAAGTGAGGGACAAAATTCACATCTATTACCTCAAGAATGTAGAATTCTATCGTCAATATCTCTTCCACCTTCTAGACCAAACCATAAAAATATAAGAAGAAAAATGAATACAATTACAGTTTGCTGCCTGGTCAAAGGAACAGATGATCTTGTTACCCTTGATGCTATCTTGTTAACATGTAGTAACTTAATCACATCAAGTCGTTTCATAACAGAATGACAAACGGAGAGAGTCACTTATTTCACGAGAGGATGGACCTAAGCTAACATTGCTGTTGGATGACTTGGGCAACTCCTCTATGGCATTTGAGTTCCCTGAAAGCTGTCTGAAGAACAATCACTGCTCCTGCACAGGCCCCAGCAAGGCTTCTAGATGGGAACCCACCAATGAAGGTCTGCTAGTGCTCCCACGAGCACAGAGAAGCCAAAAGAGTGGACTTACACAGGAGGGCCAGATGAGTTTTCTCAGCTCTGATGTCTACTTCAGAGGGCTCACAGCATACAAATACAAATAACACATGGAACAAAGAGGCCAGCATTTCTAACAAGCTCAGTTTGCATCTTCATAGCAATGGCCACAACAGCTGTTAAGTCTGTAGAGCTTTTGAAAGGCAAACATTAATGCTGGCAAGCAAAGATGATGGCAAATCCAGCTGCAAGTCACTAGCTGAGGATGTTCTTGAGATAGCAAACGGCTTGCTGCAGAGACTTGACTCCTGTCACGTTTGTGGGCTGGGTGAGTGTCCCCACTGCAGTTTGTGCCTCCCTATCAGGTGAGAAGCAGCCCAGGGCCACGTAGCTCTGCTTTGCTACTACACACTCTTGACAGGCTGTCTTTGGCACCACTTGGAAGATAGGTCCACGTCAAGGCTAGATTTCCTGAACAGAGACCCAATTCTGGCTCCATGAACACTTGTTTCCTCTGGAGGGAGATGAGTTCCAGGTCAGAAAGGTCTCAGTTTCAGCAGGTGCAAACTATACCAGGTTACAAATCAGTCCATGTGCTTCTTATCTAAGGTGTACTCCAGGTAGACTGCATCAAGCTCTTCCTGCTACCCACAGCAGTGTGGTGGCATGAACAAGGCCTCTGGGAAACCAGCCACAGTCCTCTGGAGACTTATCCAGAAGCTGGCTGGTTCTTCACAGCTGGGGTTGCCTGTTAACATGTCTTGCATAGCATTACACCTGGCCTTTCTGCTGGGGAGCAGTCTTCCAGCTCCATGGGATCCTGGAGGCTGTTTTTAGTTAATAGGACTATCTCTGACATTATCAGGGTATTTTTGTACTCTTGTAGCACTTGGGAAGCACTGTATGTTACCTCAAGGACCATAGTGTGTGTCTGTGTGCAACTGCCAAGAGATTTCATGGATAACATAATAGGTACAAATATTAACGCCCTCCTCCACAGTTTCCCCAACGGAGTGAGAAGCAACATAGGGAATTTTCCACGTTAGTGCACCCAAATCCAAACAGACCCCCTGTCTTCCTCTGGGTTTAAGTTTAGATGCTGTGTTTCTTTACAGAGACACAAGTGACAAAGGCTCCAATAAGCACGATTTCAATGGCTTTCTAAACACCCCATAGCAGAGCAGGCATGTTGTATTTTGTAGGGCTCACAGAGTATTAAGGCAAAATCAACTGACAGTTCAATGGAGGCTGGGAACAGAAAATCTTGTTCTGTGTGTTATACCATTCCTGATGGCAGATACTGCTTACATTTCTTGCTGTTTACTTTCCAAGAGGTCAACAACAAGTTTCTGCAGGGAGGGTTTGCCTGGGAGTTTATAATCCAACTGCGTAAGGTCCATGCGGCAGCTCCTGTCCTTTACTGGTACAAGGTAAGAAAGTCCTTTCCAAATTTTTTTTCTTTTATTATTATTTTCTCTTCACTGAATCCCAACTACTCTCTTAGATTATGTATATATATGTTTCCCATTTCCTGCCCCCTCTCCAGTAGTTATGAAAAAGTTTAACAATGAAGATATCGACTTCCAGTTCTGAGCCACCAAGATTGATATTCCTCCAAAGTAAATACTGGCCTTGGCTGTGCCATAGTCAATATTTACCTCAAGGTAAATAAATCTTCCTGACAACCAAAATCTGAAGTCAATATTGGCTTGCTGTAATCCAGCTGGTATAAAGTAATCAGTTTCCTTTATATTACCTGAATGCTCTATGCAAATAATTCCAAGTTAAAGGTGGGCTCTACATTCCTGTAGTTGTAGCTGTGGTACTGAAACCAGACCCTCATTCTCAGTCATCACAAACCTGAGAATTCTCCAACAGAGCATATGAAAGCTCTCCTATCTCAGAAACAATCTGTGAGTGACTGATTAACTATCTAATCTGTGTACCTACTCTGAGGCCCACTACTCCCGTGTCTAAGGGTCTTCCAAATCCTTAAGAGAGACAAAGTTTGCAAAGAAAAGGAATATCTTTTACTAGGCCAGGTGATATAGCTGAGAAAGTGGATAAACAGAGTACACAAGCCTTAGATCTAAAGATATTGAATCTTCCTACAAACCCTGAATCTCATTTATTTAGACCATGAAGTCTATAGCACTATCATTGCTACTACTACCCTGGGGTGAGAAATAATTTTTTCCTCCTAATCCATGGGGAAACATTTTAGTACTAGAAAGAGGCTCTTTTTAAATGGATTTCTTAGGTAGCCAAGCTTGGGCAACCACCTCATTTATCTGCCTCACTGTTACCCATCAGTCACTGTCCACTCAATAATGCTGAAGATTGTTGGCCAACACCCAATGCCTTTGATAAATGGCAGATTCATACTAATGAAGATCCTACAAGTTTTATGCAAAACTGTTGTAGAATAGAGACCTAGATTAGTCTTTTATTGGCCATGCCAGAGGAGTTGATGTGCATGCTCAAGCCTTCCTGCTCACTGCAGCATAGGCCTCCTCCTGCCTTCCTGCCAATCTGCAGGTGCAGGAAGAGGCACCATGGAGCAAACTGGCAGACACAAATACTGGGCCAGTACTAGGATATAGAGCATTACTTCATAGAAAACAATGTCTGATTATCTCTGCTGACTATGGAAAAGTACCATTTTAAAAATTTTTGTGTGCAACCAAATATACTGTACCAGTACACACACAGAGACAAAGTTGAAATGAGGTCATCCTCTTAATTTGTTGTTTCAAGAAGTGTGGGCATCTTCACAGAACATTTTGCAATTACTATGATCAATGCATCCAGAAGCCTCTTTTAGCTGGAGCTACGTTGTTCTATCGCAGAGGCTGCTGTAGGCAACTGTGGCCATGAAGTCTGAATGAAGTTCCCTCAGGCAGCTAAACTGGTCTAAAGTAGGCTTTGTGTATCAGGAAAGAAATCACGAGCCACTTTCCATATTCAGTGAGAAAATAGGAAAAAAAAATAGAGAGATTTTGAATGACTCACTGATGGGCTTTTTTTTTTTTTTTTTTTTTTTTTTTTGTCCTTGCTGGAGCTTTTTAATTTCTAAATAAAAATAATGAGTTGCAAGAACTAAAAGATCATTAACTAGATTAAATCCTGATGAAGCTTTGTAACTGTTACAGTGCACAGAGGTGCTTTGCTAAGTTTTTTTTCCTTTGGTTCAGGTTACTTGTGCAAAGATGTTGGTGGTCCTCACAAAAATCCTTAAAAGATATCTGACCACAGCACTCACCACTCCCTGCAGTGCAATTTTGCCTGATTAGCAATCTCTCTGGGAGTTCAATGGTTGGACCAGTTTGTGTGTTGTATTTAAATAATAATAAATCATAATGTTTAAGGCCAGTGGAAAATCAGGTGCAAAAAGCTGCAGACTGTCAGGGCTACATTAGAATTTAGTTTTCCCCTCAGTAATACAGCAGCCGTTCCCAAAGACAGGGTTGCTTTCCACCAGAAAAAGGAAGATCTGACAACGCACTGCTTAGGATCATTTTCTTGCCGTTGTTGCCAAAGGTATAAACCTGGGGCAAAGGGTGTTATTGAATGGAAATAATGAACGCACATGTGAATGCTCTCCATATTTCACCAGCTACCTGTTTCCTGAGCAAAGCAGGCTGTGATACCAAGTGGACTCTGCCAAGTATTTGCCTCATTAAGCTTCTCCACATCCACAGTGGGTGACCCTGACTCCAAGGCTTGCTGTGATTTGGAACCCACTGGATCACCCACTGGATCTCAAGCACAGATCATATGAAGAGAGGCTGAGAGAGCTGGGGCTGTTCAGCCTGAAGAAGGGGAGGCTCAGGGGAGACCTCATCACTCTCTACAACTCCCTGAAAGGAGGTTGTAGCCAGGTGGGGGTTGGTCTCTTTTCCCACGCAACTATCAGCAAGACAAGAGGACACGGTCTTAAGTTGTGCTGGGGGACGTTTAGGTTAGATATTAGAAAGAATTTCTTTACGAGAGGGTGATCAGGCACTGGAATGGGCTGCCCGGTGAGGTGGTGGATTCTCCATCCCTGGAGACATTTAAAAAGAGACTGGATGTGGCACTCAGTGCCATGGTCTAGCAACCGCAGCGGTGGGTCAAGGGTTGGACTTGATGATCTCTGAGGTCCCTTCCAACCCGGCTAATTCTATGATTCTATGACCAGAAGTTCCTGCTCATCTGCAGAGGGCTGGGTCACCAGCTACTTGATCACATCTCTCCTGAAATTCTAGCTCCTTATCTGGTTGAAAGCTAGACTGCAAATTTTTCCCCAATTTACCTACCAAAGGAGCTGGAATTGCTGTGTGGCTGTGAAGTGCTTGTACCTGCTGAAAGTGGCTATGAGCAGAAAGCAGGGTGTGTGTGAGGACACCAGCTCTGAAGCCTTGCAGAGTGACCCTGTAAAACACTGCTTCCCATGGTAGGAAAATTACCCAGCCTTGCTCTGGGCCAGCCAGCCAGCCTGTACCTTTGCTAATTCAAAATATTTTCCTGTAGCCTTCCTGAGTTGAAGGGAGTAACATGAGAGAGGTAACCCAGAAAGAGGGCCCAGTATCTAAGAAGAAACAGGGCTGGGGAATGACATAAATTACAACATCCAAGTATTAATGTGACACTCAAAGAGACACCATTTAAAACTGAGCTGACTCACATGGAAATGTTTCACTGTTTCCAAAACCTAGGACTTTGTTTCCCAACAGAAAGGACAGGAAAACCCCAAACCAAACAGACTTAAGATACTTCAATTCTCCCTGACCCACAGAAAAACCCAAAACAATACTGTAGTAATACTGGAATTTCCCAGAAGATGGAAATATAGCTTTTTACCTAGCTGCAATCATGCAGTGGAGGGCAGACTGACAGCCATTTCTTTGGGCTACCTATCAGTCTGCCCTGCCACTGCATGATTGCTTTTTTTTTTTTAGGCATTGGCAGACCTGTATGTGAAAGCAAGGGCTATGCTAACTTGCCCCAAGCCTGACTACAGTTGTTGTCAGCAAACCTCTGCTTTCATAAGCTTGTGCCTGTTGAAAGAGAAGCAAATGCAGCCTTAAACTTCTTGTGTTTCTGGGTGAGTGCTTGGCACTTCCCCTTCGATCTTAGGCTGGGACCTGCCTCCTGAGCACGCTTGTGCCTTTGCTGAGCCTTACCAGGGTGACAGCACAGGCATCAGGCACTCAGGCCAGTTGCTCCGGATTGAAATGAGGAGACCCTTGGCTATGCTCTGCCTTCAGGGGTCACTGAGCCTTCTCCCCTTGCCCAGCACTCTCTCAGTCCCCAGGTTTTTTTCCAGGTTAGTCTGTGAAACCAGAGAAAGTGGAGGAACACTCTAAGCCAGTGGGAAAAGACTGTAAGTGCCAGAAGAGCACATCCCCGGGGCTTGCTGCCTGAACAAGAAGGATGGGTGTCAGCTAAGGCTGATGATGTGACACCAGGGGTCAGTGGGACCCTGGGCAGCTCTCACTGGAGGGGTCCAGCCTGGTGCCTGTGTGGGCTGTATGCTGCTTGCACCACCTGAAGAGGGTTTAATGCTCTTAGTATTCAAAAAGCACCAGAATTATCAACAGGAGGATTTAACTGGAGATCTAAATTTCAAAAAACCCAGCAAATAAAGCCTGGAGTCTTAAGTCAGATCCATGCACAGGTACTTGGCCTCGCCATGTGACTTGGCCTTGCTGTCTGATGCCTGCACTAATAAGCAAATGCCATGACTCAGGTGATTGTCTCTCCTCTCTCTCTCTCTCCCTGTGTCTCATTTTGTTTTGCAAGCCATGGCATGAGCTAGCTGTAGCCTCGCTATAAAAATCTGACTCACTTCCTAAGGGCGGATTAAAATAACCTGAGGATTTTCTAAAATGTTGCTTCTACTTTCTTAGCCACAACAGAAAGACACCAGGGATTTCTGGAGGGAAAAGAAAAAAAACAAAACAAAAAAGAAACCCAAACCCAAACAAAAAACAAATCAAACAAACAAACAAACAAAACCAACAAAAAACAAACCCCACAAAACCCATAACAACACAAACCCACAAAAACAAACAAACAAAAAACAAGAAAAAAAAAAATCATGTTTGTTAAACACAGATGTGATGCTCTTTCCAGCCCGATTTTGACTCTCCGAGTTGCTCCTTCTCAGAAGAGAAAATCTGTGCCCCTCCCGTGGCTAGCATTTGACAATCTGTACTTCTTCTCTCTTCCCTGAGTGGTAAAGCTTTGGGGAGGGGG
>JAAWXA010000021.1:4806397-4874594 GCA_038090715.1 Florisuga fusca | reverse complement strand
CAGTTGTCCGGGCAGTGCGCGGTCGCCGCCCCCTGACCCCCGCTTTCTGCCCTAGATCATTGAGAAACGCCGCCGCGATCGCATCAACAACAGCCTGTCCGAGCTGAGGAGGCTGGTGCCCAGCGCCTTTGAGAAGCAGGTAGCGCCCAGGGGCACTCTGCACTGCCTCCCTCCTTGCTCCCGGGAGGAAGGGTCGCCCCTCTTCAGCCTCGATGGCTCTGCCTAAAAAGTTCTCCCCTTCTCTGTCTCCCCTAGGGATCAGCCAAGCTGGAAAAAGCAGAGATTCTGCAGATGACTGTCGATCATCTGAAAATGCTGCATACGGCAGGAGGGAAAGGTAAACTTTTGTGCCTGATCAGGGGGTCCGCAGCCCTGCAGAGAGGCTGCTGTGGCAGCAGTGCCCACAAGTGCCCAGAGAAAGTGAATGGAAACTCATGTTTCATCAGAAACTTGGGACTTTCTTCTACTTGACAAGATTTGTGGCATCACTAGCACTGAAACATTTTACAGTGCTAGCTCCAGGTTATGTGGCAGCACTGTGGAGTGAATCTGCTCTTGGCAACTTGGAAAACAAAAAGTTTTTGTTGGTGTCAAGTATTTCTCTAACTTTCTGAAAGTTCAGAACAGAAACTAGAAAAAAAAAACAAACAAAAACACAGGATGAAATGAGTAGTGAATAGAATTAACAAAAATGGTGACATGTAGTTTTAGGAAAAAAAATGTGTTGCCTGCAGAAGTCCCCCCTGATAAGTTAGGACTTGTGTTTTTAATGAATTTCACTACGCTGTGGTTTTGCTTGCAGTGGGGAGACACCAAAAGAACAAAAGTACTTTCCTTTAGTGGCAATGTGCAATTTCTGTTTAAAAATGGCACTCTGTGACTGGTCTTGGGACTTGCAGCATCACAGCACAGATATAAAAGAAAAGCTTGTTAGAAAAAAAACAAAAAAAGAAAGAAAGAAAAAAACCAAACAAAAAAGCAGCAGTTTGGCAGCTAGTCTATGGTTGGGAACACTAACCACATCCAAGTGAAATATGCTTATAGGGGAGGGTGGAGTGGGGAGGCTGCATGTAGACGATGACTAGAAACCAGCATCTTAAAACTCCATTCTTTGTTGTTTCCTCTCAGGTTATTTTGATGCCCATGCTTTGGCGATGGATTATCGGAGCCTGGGGTTTCGAGAGTGCCTGGCTGAAGTTGCTCGGTACCTCAGTATCATAGAGGGGCTGGATGCCTCTGACCCTCTGCGAGTTCGACTTGTGTCTCATCTCAATAACTATGCCTCTCAACGGGAAGCAGCAAGTAGTGCACACGCTGGCATTGGACACATTCCTTGGGGCAGTGCCTTTGGACATCACCCTCATATATCTCACCCGCTGCTGCTGGCTCAAAACGGGCACGGTAATACCAGTACTACAGCATCTTCCACAGAATCACATCACCAGACCAGAATTGCCGCCCCACATGGTGAAACTTCCTCACTCAGAGTGCCCCCAAATGGCAGCGTTGGACCAGTGCTCCCCGTGGTCACATCTACTACCAAACTGTCTCCTCCTCTTCTCTCCTCCATGGCATCTCTCTCTGCGTTCCCTTTTTCGTTTGGCTCCTTCCATCTGCTGTCCCCCAACGTGCTGAGCCCCTCTGCACCAACGCAGTCAGGAGCCCTTGGCAAACCATACAGACCCTGGGGGACTGAGATCGGAGCCTTCTAAGGACTAACTCTTTAGTAAGGGTGGGGAAGCCTACAAACCTAGCTGAGCTGGGTTACGTCACGCTTAAAATTGAAGTTCTTAATAACTGGGACAAAGGTACAGCTTCACCTTAACTAAGTTTGTCTAAAAACTGTCTCTTTGGATTATTTTTTTTTCTACTTTTTTTGTATTAGCAATTTTTTTTTTAATAGTTGCTGAAGTTGTCCAAAAATAAAGTTACAATAGTGGTTGTTAACACTTGTGTTAGATCTGTGGTGAGCATTTAAATCACTTTTGTAAACAGTTTGTTTCAAATGTTTCATTTTTCCTGAGTAAGTCAGACCGTCTTTTTATGAAGAGGTGTCACCTGTTAGTGAAGGCCTAGCTTAGTTATTTTTTCAAAATCACTCTTCTCAGAATTAACAATCTGTTTTTTTGTTAGTATTTTGACATTGAGATGTTCTATAAATAATTACTCTTTTGTGAACTATATTTGAGTCTTATATTTCTGAACACAGCGTTGACAAATCAGATGGACCAGCATGACCAGTTTTTATCTGAGAGCCCATTTTTTCTTTCTGCTGCAATGGTTTGGTATATGTGGTGGTTTTATTCTAGTGGATGTATACTCACAGCAGAGAACCTCTACTGCTATTTCTTCCACTAAAAGGAGCCATACGTGCTTGAGAGCAAACCCTAGAGTGGAGAGGGTGCAAAAGCCAAATTATACACTGTGTTGTTGGTGGATTTAGTTGCTGGGGAACTGAAGGGAAAATGAAGTTGTCACCTGCAGTAGTTCTCCAGCTGGAGCCAGTCATATGCATACAAGTGTCATAGGGCCAGATTCTGCTGCGAGTTACAGTGGAATAATTGTTCTGCTAACTCATATTTTTGGGTAGCTGAGCTTGGGCTCCTTCCCTGTTGAGGCTTCACATTTGCACCTGAGAGAAGTGATGCTGGTATTTAAATTGCCAGTGGAATGGTCCTGTGGGAACCCGTTCAGTGAGCAGCCTTGTTACTTAACAGATGCATCCTAACTGGTTGATTTTTCTGTAGTGTTTTCCACTGACATGCAGTTCAGTGTCACTCCTCATTTTGTACGGGTTCTGCTGCATTCTT
This sequence comes from Florisuga fusca, assembly GCA_038090715.1. Lineage (NCBI taxonomy): Eukaryota > Metazoa > Chordata > Aves > Apodiformes > Trochilidae > Florisuga > Florisuga fusca. The sequence continues at coordinate 4,871,784 of JAAWXA010000021.1, read as the reverse complement.
GTGTGTGTGAGACTGCGTGAGTGTACACGTACGTTTGGGTTGATTTCATGGGAATCTTAATCTGAACAGGTTTATCTAGTGAGTTCCACTGGATGGGGTTTGACTGCTCTTGTATTTGTGTTGTGGCAAAATAAAGAAAAAAGAACCAAGTATTTTAAATGACAAGCTTGTCTGGTGTATGTCAGTGGAGAATTCTGTGCTGATGGGAATCACAGGAGATGTGGAACAATTGCTTCTCAGTCTCGCTGTGGGCATTGGTATTTACTTCTTTTCTCTCGAATATTATGGCATACTTGGCTATGCTTACTGAGTGCATAAGGGACCACAGTGCCTCAGAGTAACAGCAGAAGGAAGGAAAATTTAGGACACGTTTTGCATGTCACTTTTATTTGCCTGACTGTGTGTGGGCAGGCAGGGAAGACACCAGGGTTACTGCTAAAGAGAAATTAAAGCTGCATTGCCCCTGAATATTCCTTTTGTGCTAAAAAGGTGACCATCTTTACAAATGCAGAGCCCTTCCCTGCCTAACTCACAAAATCTTTGTCCTGTATCTTTGTAGCAAAGTTTTGTACCTGGGTCAGGTTTAGCTCCTGTTCCAGTGGAGTAGTGCAGAATCTACCCGAGGTCTCCAACTGATCACATTTGTTGCTGAGCAGTATTAGTAGTGTCTTACATTTGTTCTTGAAGTAACAACCTGACAGGCTTAGATGTAGACAGAAGGTTTGCTCCAGATGCAGTCTGTCCTAGCTGCAAATCTCCAGCTGCAGAACTCCTCCTGGAAGCACCTCACTTCTTCCCTGGACATTTGAATTTATAGTACACTTGTGCTGGTAAATGGCATGTCCTTGTCTGGATTTAGCTCTGCCAGAATAGCAAAGAGCTCGGCCCTGTGGGAGACAAGAGCTTTGTTTAAAGAGGGGCTCTCGGGCCAATTAAGGAGTGGCGTTGATGAGAGGCTTTCTGGGAAGAAGGATTGCTGTGAGGCTGGGAAGAGTGGAAGGGCATTCAAGTGCATAACCTTGTTTTACCTTCTTCCCTAGGCTGGAGGGGACCACTGCTAGGAATGAAACGAAAACCACTGTGGGAGCTGGAAATGGAAGTTGTCATGGAAGAGAGGTTCTAGAGCATAGTATTTCATGTAGAAACATGAAGTAAGAGGCTGTAAAATTCCAAAGCCAGTTTCATTTTCACAGTGTGTACTGTCTCCTGTTTAATTATGCTCTTCCCTGTCTCTAGCAGGTTTTTATACCAAATTAACAACTACCTAGAAGATAGCTATAGTGCATGCAACTGTTCTTTAGAACTTTTAATAAATGGCAATGCTTCTCAGGCTTTTAATGGTTATTTCATTGACATTCAAATGACTTTGCCTGCCTCTAAATACTTGGCTCTTTTGTGTAGAAAGACCCCTATAATTATTTTTGTCCTGCTGTCCAACCCCTGAATGGACTTCAGAAGCAGAGAGTGCAATAAAAGTTCAGCTGCTGGCGTTTCTGTATCCCTTGTCTTCTCTTTCCATTACTAGTGGCAAAGGTATTAATAAAAGGTACTAATGGTATTCAACTTTTGCAGTAAGTCTCTATTAATTTTTAGAGACTCAAAATCTACTAATTGTTACTGTAGAAAGGGTATGAATAAATTCTGGGAAATCTAAGAAATTCCAAAACCTAGTAATTCAAATGGGAATAGCATGGTCCAGAAACTGAAGCACTAGGGCTGGAAGTTCAGAGCTTTATTAATACTTGTTCTGCTAACTTAGTGAATCATGGTTGGCAATCACTTAATCCATATCTGGTTTATTATCTGTGAAAGAGGGATAGCAGTGCTTGTTCTTGTTTCATAAAGACAGTGGTGGTTGAGTATTTTCTATATGAATGACAAATGGGGCTGCTTCTCAAAAGCTACAGTTCTGAGATGTTCTGCTATTTTTCTTTCCTATAGGATGCTAGGTTTCTAAAGACAAACTCAGAAAGGCAAAAATAACCTTGCTTCTGTGGACAACAGATATCTCCTGAGCCCCAAACATTTACTTGTTTGCCCTATTGCAAAAGAGCAATCCAGGACCACAAGCCTAAACATAGGGATGGCAGAGAAGAAAGGAAATTAATATCTGACTTGATCCCATGACCCCAAAGCTACCTTCAAGTGCTTTGCATGAACTGTGTCTGTCTGGAAATCCTCAGGCTAAAGCTTTGTGTGGGATGTAAGATGATGTGGTATTTCATATAAGCAAATACTATCTTCCTTTATCAAGAAAGCTGGATTTGAGCGCAGAATAAGTTTAAGGGGGCTGGTAAATACTGCATAAAACCAGATACAAACTTTTCGAAATCCATACTGTGCGTTGGTGTAAAGGAATAGTTCATGAAAATGATGGTTTTTCGCTTTTGGAAAGAAGCTGTCAGTAGTTCTTAAGACAGTTTCTGTTCAGTGCTCCCATCTTAACACTAGTAGGGTGACAGAGTTTATTAGGATCATGCTGAAACCCCCATAAATCCTGGCAATTGCTCTCTTCACTCACACATCAGCATGAGTCCCCAGGTGACAGGAGCCTTCCTAGATTGTTGCAGAGTGGTGGGAAGCCTGCCAGAGTTTTTTTGTTGATGTTGTTGTTTTGTTTTGTTTTTGTTTTTTCCCCAAGCAACAAACAAGCCCCAGAGAGCACAGATAAACTGAAAACCTTCTTCCTGTTTTATACTGTGTGCATATTCACAAGTGCTTCCTGCCAGAAACTCCCAGTTTGGACCATAACAGACTCTATATGGATCTGGAAGTCTGCAGTGAACAGTGTGGATGTCATGGGCTTTGTGCTGGAAGGTAAAAAAAAGAATTTACAAAGCCCTTTTCTGAGGCCTTACATGAATGGTTGCTGAGATGGGTTGTGGTACTTGCTAGGTGACTCAGTACACTAAACCACAAGTATGTCCATGTCCTAAGCAGCCTACCCAGCGTCGCAGAGCAGCGTGTGCTTTGCCTGTAACAGAATGCCTCTCTCTCTACTTGCCCAGCTTATAAATAAAAATTAGAACAGTCCCTTTCTTCTGGAGCCAGAAGATGCAGGCATTGACTCATGCTTGCAATATAGCAGCTTGACTGCAGTAATAAATGTTGAAATGCCAGTGCCGAGTAAGATACTGATACTTGAAGGTGTCTTTTTGGAGTCTGAACTGTTCATTTGATGAAAGTTTTTATTAAGGAAGTGCTTGGGTATTATATGTTGTTCTCTTTGATTCCGGCTAGGTCCATGCAAATTCATGCAGCCTGAAGGAGTGTACCAAACTGCCTTGCTTTGACCCATGCTGAGTGCCCTTTGCTCAAGCCTTTTCAGCAGAGTACATAGACAGCAGTTCTCACAGAATCACAGAATCATCCGGGTTGGAAAGGACCTCTGAGATCATCAAGTCCAACCCTTAATCCACTGACACTGTGGTTACCAGACCATGGCACTGAGTGCCACATTCAGTCTCATCTTAAAAACCTCCAGGGATGGAGAATCCACCACCCCCCTGGGCAGCCCATTCCAATGCATGATCACCTTTCTTCCTAATACCTAACCTAAACCCCCCCTGGCAGAGCTTAAGTCCATTCCCTCATGTCCTACTGATAGCTGACTGGGAGAAGAGACCCACCCCCCCCAGCTACACCCTCCTTTCAGGGAGTTGTAGAGAGTGATGAGGTCTCCCCTGAGCCTCCTCTTCTCCAGACTAAACACCCCCAGCTCCCTCAGCCCTTCCTCACAGGACTTGTGCTGGAGTCCCTTCACAGCCTCCTTGCTCTTCTCTGGACCTGCTCCAGCACCTCAATCTCTCTCCTGAACTGAGGGGCCCAGAACTGGACACAGTACTCGAGGTGTGGCCTCACCAGCGCTGAGTACAGGGGCAGAATCACTTCCCTGGACCTGTTGGCCACACTGTTCCCGATCCAGGCCAGGATCCTATTGGCTCTTCCAACTGTTTTTTTCAATACATCTTGTAGCACAGCTGTATGATGCAGGAGGGACTTACTGAAGTGCTTAAAACATCTGAGAACTCAGGGCATTCTGGCCTGCTTATAGAGTCTCCAACCACTTCCTCAGACCTCTTCAGAGTCTTCTACCAGGCTGCTTTCTTCAGGAGAAGCCTCCTAGAAAGGAAAGAGATGTAGCTGGAGCCAGTTCTACACATCTGCACTTCTAGTTCTGTTCAGCCTTGAGAAGAGAAGGCTTAGGGGAGACCTTACAACAATGTTCCAGTACTTAAAGGGCAGCTACAAAGAAGATGGAGACTCCCCGTTTACAAGGAATCACATGGACAAGATGACGGGAAATGGGCAGAAGTTGCTCCTGGGGAGATTCCATTTGAATACAAGAGGAAAACTTTTCACTATGAGGACAGTCAGACATTGGAATGGTCTCCCAGGGGAAGCGGTGGATTCTCCCACTTTGGAAAGTTTTAAGTATCAGCTTGACTGGGTGCTGAGACATATCATATAAACAATATTAGACGGGTTGGACCAGATGATCCTTGAGGTCCCTTCCAACCTGACATTCTATGGTTCTATGATTGCTTCTGCTCACCTGGGCAGTGTCAGCACAGGAAGGCCTCTGCAGACCACTCTCTTCTCTCCCCATTGAAAAGGTTTCCTGGAGCTTTCCACGGTGCCTTCTGTTTCCTCAAGGTAAGCTGTAAAGCCCCGGCACAGGCAGCATCAGCAGGCTGCATACCAACGTTACATGTAACGTTGCTCTGTTTTGTGCTGCCTTCACAGAAGAAAGGATGTTGCAGAAAAGTTGGTGGAACAGCTCTGTGAGAGAATAGTAGGGAGCAGGAAGGAAGGCTGATGTGCAGGATCAGAGGAAAATTGAGGCTGAGAACAGATGAATGAAAAGTTGCATTGTTTGCATTGCCTGTCGCAAAGATACGGAAATAAGTGATGTCAGATGACAAAATAAGCTGCACAAAAGTATGTAAACGATTCACAGTAGGGAAGGTAATACTCTCAGTACTCAGAATTTTGCTCAGTAAGCCAGAATCAGATACAACGTGCTAAGACTGAGGCACATAATTCAAAGCCAGTAAGGTGGTGAAACAAATGTGTGTGAATGTCTTCATTGGATCTGAAGGGTCATCTTGCTGTCTAGGAGCTCGGATGGACTGTTGCTGGCTGTAAGAGTGCATCACAGCATGATTTACTGATTGCATTTGGACAGTCTGGTCAAGTGAGGGTAAGGAGGTCAAGGAATTAAAGCACGGCCTGTGCATGAGAGGGGACTTGTGACCCAGCTTGGCAGAGAATTTGATACATCAGGATAGCTGATACAAGCCCCTAATGAGCCGCAGCTGTTTCCACAAATCACTCAGCCTTTATCAGCAGCTACCACTTAACTCCTGGCATTTGGTAAGGTGGTTTTGGGTATGTGTTAGCCAGCTACGTAGGTATGAGGTCTCCTTCCACCACCAGGTGAGTGGGGCAGGTGCATGTTTGGACTAGTAGTGGAAAACTATCTCTTCTAGTGAAAGGCAGTATGGAGCACCCTTCTGAGATAAGGAACATCTGGCAGAGAGAACACAGAGTTGCTCCTTTGCTTCTGCTCCTTTATAGATCTGCTATTGATAGTGCAGATAATAGCCTAGAACTATAGTTTCTTATTATCACCAAGCCTGTATTCTTTAACTAAGAAGCCATTTCTGAGGCTGAATTTCAGTATAAAAAGGGTGAAACGAGAATTACGCTCATCTGCGGTTGTTCAGCAATGGTTATGTAAAAGTTCTTGGGATCGGATAGTGATTACAAATGAAGCAAAGGGAACAGAAGTATGTGCTGCAGAACTCTTTTACATGCTACACAGCAGGCAGATCTATTTTTTCCTTCATCAGGAAAACATCGATTTGATTGAACAATGTTCCCTGTAAAATGTAGATGCCTAACTGTCTGTAGATTGCCCCTTTGAATTTCTCTGGGATTCATTGCGTCTTCTGTTAGGAGGAAATTATCAACAACAAGAGGAAATCCTGTACTAGTACTGAATAGTCCTTATTTTAAAGGTACTTCCCTTCTTGTGGGAATTGTATATAACCAGAACAACACTCCATAAAACAGACGAATTATTTTAGAAGGAGACGGGTCAGCCTTTTATTTAAAAGGTCTGACGTTATTGTACATAAGAAAATCAATTGTTAGAGTGGATGACATTCTTCCACGAGCTGCCTGTGCTTCCCAAAGGTGGGGCAAAGTTTAAGGCATTGGTAACAGGAAGTTTGGGCTCCTTAGAGACTTTTCATGTTTTCTAGAGCACGCAATGACAAAATTAGTCTTTTTCTTCCCCAAAATAGCACCAGGGATAAGAATGATTAGACTTGAATTGCAATAAGTGGAGATGTGAATGGTACACATATCTGTTGGACAAACCCAAATCTCATTAAGTTGGTGTGGGGAGGGGTGAGGTGCATTAGTCAGCAGGGTGTTGTAAAGGCCATGCAAGCAGAAAGAGAAGCTCTTTTGAAGACAAACCCTCCCCTTCCACTAGGTTTCTGAGATCTGTCCCTCTCTACTTCAGTTGCAGTCGCACAGACCTCTTCCACCACAGAAAATAATATGGGCTGAGCAAGGGACAGGTGCAGCACCTACCTGAAGCCAGGGGCTAAACTGCTGTATGGCTGCAAACATGTCCCAGGATTTGTCAAACCAAGCAAGCACACAGAGAGGTGTGCCTGTAGATCTAAAGGGAAATACTTGCCATTCTCTCACTTGTTAAATCAGTCCTTGTTTCAAAAGAGAGGATTGAAATCCCATGTATTTCCCCTTGCCCAACCAACCACGAAACTGTAAGAGTCCTGAATGAGTCAGGTACCCTTGGAAAGAAAAAGTAAGATCTGTAAAAATCTTTGGCTTATTGTTTTAGGCAATATTTGTCCAGTTTTTGTCTCCTCTCTGGGAATTAAGAAGGCTCCTTTCTTCTTCACTGTGCCTGCAGAGGTCTGCAGGACTCTGTCAAGAGCCCCTCAGCTCCAAACCCATCCTGCCAGTTAGCACACTGAGGCCTCAGTTTCTGCCCCTGCAGCACAGCAACATCCCACAGGCTGAAAGCACAGCTTCAGTGGCAGGGCTGGCTGAGAGCCACAGGGGCCCAAGACTGGGAATTCCCATGGTCTGCCCCCAGGGACAAAGCTGAAGGAGTGATGCATCAGGTTTCCGGGTAGAAAAATCCTTGCTTTTTAAATTTTTGTTTTGTTTTGTTTTATTTTTAACAGCATCAATATCCTCATAATGTGCTCGCCAGACAGTCTGACTTCATGCAATTTTTTTTTAAGCAATGAGGGATCAATAATGAAATTATTTTTCTTTAGCTTTAATTTTGTCTGTATACTTTTTAATAAAGAAAAGAAAAGAAAAAAGGTTCAAAATCCCTTATTGCCAGGTCCTCTGCTAGGAAGTGCAGCCTTCCCTGCATACTATTTTCATTGCCTTGTGTGAGATAGAAACCCAGTCTATACTAAAAAGTTGCTGAGAATGCTGTGTGATTCAAGCTTTATACAATGAAATACTTTTAATACCAGAGCCTATTGGGAAATAGCCTGTTCAGTTCAGCTATCTGCATTGCATTAACTTTTATAACCCAAAACTCCCATCAGAAAGGAGCTTTTTATGAGACTGTATTCGACACATCCTAAAACAAAGTTCCTTTAACAACTGTGTCTGACTGACTGAAAAAGGCTGGAGAAGACTTTGCCAGGGGCAAGTGCCACCTCACATTTAATTTTTTGGCGACAGCATCGGCTCCTCACCCGTTTGTACTGGTAGAACTGTTGCAAGTGTTGTTAATCCTGTGGGACAGTCAGAGATGATGAAGATAAATTTGTATACAGAACTTGGACCCAACATCTAGCCCCACTTTGTTCCAAGACTGCAGAAGCTGCAGAATTAAATGTATTCCAGGGGAGTGGGTAGGGTACAGGGGAATAGCTGAGAGCACTTTTATGTTGAAGCCTGACTCCAAAGAGGAGGTTTTTATTAATAAGCGTCCTTGTACTTATCTCCAGGGCTTTTCAGCCTCAGCATTATTACATTTGCTCCCCCAAAGCTAAGTGATATTCCCAATGTCCAGTAGAGGTGTAGGGGTGCATCTGGGTAGGCAGTTGGGACTCAGAAATTTAGAAATCAAACATTGAGTCAGCTGCTTGGCTGGAGTCTTAGAAACTTTTTTTGTTTGTTTGTTTGTTTGTTTTTTGCTAGTTTTTTTGTGTTTGCTATTGTTTTTTTTTTCTTCCTTCAGGACTTTTGTAGCAGTTAATGGATTTGAAGGGTGAGTGCTTCTTCACATTGGACTGAGCTACTTCCCATATCAGTTTCAGACAGTGAACAGCATCAGGAACCTTTTCCTATTCTCTCACAGCATTTAAGTTCATGGAAGAAAAAAAAAAAATGAATTCAGTTCTCACAGTGCCCTTTAGTACCCTTAACTGTTAGACTGCATTTCCAGAGTCTTCTAACACATTCAGCTATTTCAGCAACCACTAGACCCCTTCACTGCTCCCTGATGGAAGAAAATCCAGCCAGTGGTTGGAATGAAACAAATTTCTTAGGCAAAATTAATACTCCCCTTAGATGTCTTTTTGTATGTTTGACTTCACAGCTCGACGCTGTATGGTTTAACACAGTCTTTTGTGTATAATGTACTAGCTCTTAAATAAGTTATTTGAAGGCACAGCTTCTCTTACGATGTCTCAGATCATCATGTGTGTGATTCCTCAGTAGGGCTGAGGGTCTTGGATTTGCTTCTCAGACTCCTTCAGCTGGGAGGGATAATTGGTAACACGTGTAGGTCATCTTCATGTCGACCAGACCTAGAGCAGGGTGGATGTAAGGGGAAGAAATGTATCCATTTGGGGAGCTCTGTGTGGGGGTGAGGGTGGGGGATGCACATCTGGAGGTTCCGTTGTGATGGCACAGATTGCCAGTGTGGTGCTGGGTCATGGCAAGGGCACGGGGAGGTGCAAGCTGGGGTCCCAGGGGAAAATCTTTCAGTGACAAAAATGTCCAGGAGGTGAAAATTGGCAGTTAGGTTGCAGCTTTGGGAGGCGTTAAGGACATAAAAGGAAACTGTCTGGGAAAGTGGAAAGGGGTTAGAGTTGAAAAAAGGCTCATGTGTGAAGGGAGAGGATACTCCCCTCAATCCTTCTCATTTGCCAGAAATGTCGTGGTGGTTAACAGCCCTGTGTGACTCATCAGTAACTTGGACACAAGAAAAAGGGTCACCATCAGATGGGCTGGACCTTTATTCTGACTGAAGTTGCCTCTTTTGGTTAAATGAATATAATTAGCTGGATGAGAAGCTAGCAATGAAACAAAACATTGCTTCCTTTGCACAAGGTGGCCCAGAATCTGAATTGCTGCAGACACTGCTGTGCTCTTACAGTCTTCCCAGGCCACAAGTGCTACAGTAGTAGATTATTTTCCCCCTAATTGCTAATTTTCTTTCTGTTGCTTCTTTAGTTCTACTGCCTGATACCAGAAATGATCACAAGGATGTTGCACTAAAGAAACAAGTAAGTTCTTCAGTAAAACATTTGTGTCTACACATGGCTGAGTTGCCTTCTAGTGGCCAATCTATACCTGGCAAGAACCTATTCAAGGTTCTTCAACCAGGTGATGGCAAGAACCTATTCAAGAAGCAAACAAGCAGCCCCTATAAGCTTGGACAATTGGCCTCATCATGGTGATGTCAGGAAAAAAATGTAATTTGGACAGATTTGTTTTGGGGTCCTTCATGAGGAGAAGACTCAAGCTTTTTAGAACGAATAGGAAAGCTTTTCTGGAGGATATAGAAAACTGTGAGTTATGTCTCCTCTTAGGGAGTATACAGAAAACAGATTAGTGTCTCTGGAACAATTTTGATTTATGCTCTGGCTTTCACAAGACAGAGGAGGAAGGCTGTGAGGCAGCAGAGCAATTGCTGTATTCAGTGGTGATGCCCATGGGAGCAAAGGAGCGGCGGCTGGGACGGGGGTGTTGGCTGCACAATAGCCACGGAGCTGTTTGGGAAACTCTTTCATACGATTTTATGAGAGAGAAAATAGGCTTCTATAGAAATAACTTTTACAACTCGGTTGATTTAAAAGGGAATGAGGGTGCTTTTGTTCCAGCAGAGAACTTTATAGTATGTATTGTCTCCTGACATCTCTGTGGCTTTCTGCAGGTTGGGGTGCAGTGTACTGGCTCCCCTTGGGTTTCCTTCCTGTCCCTCTCAAGCCCACAGCTGTGGTCGGGCTCTCTTTTGACATGCAGGGCACAAGGAAGGGAGGATTTCCTTAGACAAACCCCAAAAGTCTAAAAATCTGTGCAGAGTCTGTGCGTGATGGGCAATAATTTAAAATTCCACCTTGCTTTCTTCATGGGGATGAGATCCCTGTTGCAGTCCAAGAGTGCCTTTTCTTCCGGGAACCTGTGGGATCAAGTGTTATGTGGTCAAAATTGCAAAATAATAATTTCAGAGCCACTGAGCACTAAAAGATATATTAGAGAAAATAATCTAGTGTCATAAAATATAATTTTTCTCTGGAACTATATTGGTATCTAGATGGAGAGAGCATCACACTCCTGCAAATGTCTATTCCAAATGAAGGGTTGTGTTTATTCTCTGTTGAAATAGTCACTATCAATAGGTTTGAATTAACTGTTCTTAAAAAGTGAGAAAATAACAGAAAAGCCCAGTATGAAAAGTCAAATGTAGTGAGCACACTGAAGTATCTGAGTCCTGCAGGCTCCCATACAAACATACCTAAAAACTAACAGCAATAGCAGGCATTGCTGCAAATCCTCCCTCCTGAACTTCCTCCTGTAATCTCAGAAATAACCCAGCCTGCTGATCACATGCAAGGGATGACACAGTGTGACCTTAGTGACACACTTCGCTCTAAAGTGCTCAGATGAGCAGGGAAGGATCAGTGTTCCAATTTTTTTCCCCAACAGATGCTTAATTCTGAGCAAACTTGAAGAAGTGAGATGTGATTCAAACCACGTACGCTGCTGGTATCGAAAACAAACCACATCACTTTGACTTTTGGGAGGCAGTGACGATGCCTGATAGCAAAGCACAGCAGTGCTGGCTGTAGGGTTTGCATCAGCAATGGTTCTTATGGCCTTGAACTGCCAGAAAGGAAGTCCAGACTTCTGGGAGGGAATGTTTGCCATCTACTTCCCTCTGTTGACCGAGTTACTGAAGTACACTAAACTTGGGTAAACTGAAGGAGAATTTCACGCTGAAGTCACGCTCAGAAGCAGACAGCAGGACAGATTTTTTGGCTGGTGGAGCTTTGCTCAAAATGCTGTAATGGCTGAGGAGTGACCCACTTTGCTCTTAGTTTAAAAAACCCCTTTTTATACACAACCATGCTCTCAAAAAAAAAAAAAAAAGAAAAAAAAGATGTGTATTATGTGTACATACTTTTGAACGTGCTTCATCTTTTTTATGGCTAAGTAATAACACCCCAACCTAAACTTTTCTTTGCATCAAACTCTCAGTCATCACTGCCACTCAGCATGCAATCAGGGAGGAAAATGAAGCAAACCCACAGTTTTCTTGTTCCAATGTGATTTTTTTAAACAGCAGCTTTGCATTAGTCACCTCAGCTACCAAATGTGGGCAGTGGCTCAGGAGAGCTTTCCGAGACTATTGCTTTCTGTCACTGAAATGTGGGTAAACTCACACCGGCTGGAAGGCTCTGTTTCCAGCCCTTCATGGAGTGCTATGAAAATGTAAAGTGCATTAGAGAGAGATACCTTTAGTAAACCCTAACAGCTCATGTGTACCGGAGTCAGACTGTGTAACATCTATCATCCTGTCCTGCCTTGACCACAGAGTGTGCATTTCCCTCTTCTGGGCATGGAGAAACGGCAGCAGTGACTCATGTTTGGCGCTTATGTCATTTGACATGGAAACCATTTCCACTGGAGACTTGCAAGACCCTGGCTTGCAGTTTCTTTTGTTTTCTCACTACTTCTCTGGCACCGTCCTACGTGACACTGTGTTTGAAAAAGCTAAAAGAGATGCTCAGCTCGCATAATATCTGCGTGATTTATTTTCTGCTGACAGAAGAGTGTTACTAAAAGTGGCTTCAGCTCTGTATAAAGCAGCTGTCAAATCTGAACAGATTTATGGTTTTGTTGGTTGCCTGAGACACACTGCAAAACAGCATGTCTGTGCCCCAAACCAGACTTCACCCGTGACAAAGGCACCTTCATAGCCTTGACTCAATCCTTCCTCTCGGTGTGTGGGTGACTTTGAGGTGTCCCTTGACTTGGTTGAAAGAGCACCATAAGCACTGCGTTCTTTTTTTGAGAGGTGAGCTGAAGGGCCCCATCACCAGCTGGACATTGTGTCACAGCTCACCCTGTGCTGAGGTGCTGCTGCCTGGGAGAGAGAAATCCACAGAAATCCTGTGGATCTGTTTAAGAGAGTAAATCTCTTAAAGCTGTTGGCAACAAGATGGGATCATCTGCCCAGCTGTCAAAAATAGCCATGGGATCTTCTGAATGTGCCAAGGAATGCTGCAACCCTTGCTCAGTGGCCTTTGATCAGGGGCACCAGTTTATGATTTGTTTGGCTCTGTTCAGCAGATATATGTTTTAAGACTTTGGATTTAGCTGTCATCACGAGGCATCATTTGTTATCTGTAATTCAGGCCTGCTCTGATAGATACAAGTACCAGTGGATTTGCTCAAAAGTCAGTAATTTTTTAGCACTGGGATGAATCAGGCTCTTCGCTCCATTTGGCCCCTACATGGTGCTATGATTACTTAGGCTAATTCTAAATAATCCTAAATGATGTGGGATCACTACTGAGCTCTTGGCAGTTTCTTCCAGTTCCCTCAAATGTTATGGGTGATGGGCCACTGGGAGCACACCCAAAACCACAGAATCACAGAATGTCAAGGGTTGGAAAGGACCTCTGAGATCTCCAAGTCCAACCCCTCTGCCAGAGGGAAAAAACCCAAACCTAGGGCAGGTCACTCAGAAATGCATACAGGTGGGTCTTGAAAGTCTCCAGAGAAAGAGACTCCACAACCTCTCTGGGGAGCCTCTTCCAGGGCTTTGTAACCCTTACAGTAAAGAAATTCTTCCTCATATTGAAATGGGACTTCCTGTGCTCTATCTTGAATCCATTGCACCTCAGCCTGTTACAGGGCACAAGTGAGAAGAGATTGTCCCTTCCTTCTTGGTCCCCAGCCCTCATACATTTTTACACATTAATTAGATCCCCTCTCAGTCTTCTCCTCTCCAGTCTGAAAAACCCCATAAATCAAGTGAGCATGAAGGTTCTATCGTTTCTACCTCTCTCAAAAAGAGTTGATAAAGAAGCTTCTCTTTGGCATAGATTAAAATAGATTAAAGTAATCTTTGCAGTCACCTTCACAGATGCCTAACTACAACCTATGCAATGTGTTCTTTTTTTCTGTAAAGTATGGTCAAAATATGGAGGTTTAAATCTCTATCCAAAAAAGATTTTACTTTGAGGATGTATTTATTTGTGACTCCATAGCATCATCAATTTTTTTTTAGAATAATCAAAGTGAAGATAGAATTTCAACAGCAGAAATTAACTCAATATTCATTCAGATAAGAAAACATGGATGATCAAAACTGATTAAATGCTAATGTAATACAAAACATTTGCATCACTTACCAGTGGTCTCCAGTTAAAGAATTCATATGTGTTCAGCATACCACAGCCATTTCATTATAATGTGTGATCTTTTAAGAATCCATGGAAATAGTCCAAGTATAAGTAAATTAAGTAAACCAGATTGTGATTAATGGGAAAGAAAAGGAAAGAAACTTACCCCTAAGTAATTTTGCAGATCCGCATCTGATTTTTAAGACGCAAAGTTAATTCTTCACAAAGTAAAACACCTCTTCAGTTTGACAAGCATTGGATTCTCTACAGTTCCTTGTGTGTGACTTAAACAGGTTTCCATAGGGTAACCATTACACTGTTTCAAGAAGTGTTCAAGAACTGATGAGGTCTGTACACTCAAAATGATGTGCTACCTTATTATTTATGTTGTTTCATCTCCTCATGCAAATCCCAAAGAATGACCCATGCTTGCCATGAAACACTTTTACCAGGACTTGTGATTATTATCTTATTTTATGCTATTATGGACAAAATACATAACCAGACATATTTTAGAAACTGTCTGCCTCCTTCTTAATGTATTTTTCTCTGCCATGGCCTCTAAGACCTCTTTTGCCAGAAAATATTAAGCAGTTTGTAGTAAGGGGTGTGTGTGTATCCTTTCAATGATGTTCAATAGCACTTGAGAAGTTTGTGGATACATATTCTCTTATGACTGCTGTCCCAAATGAAGCCATGCACAACCTTACATGGAGGATGGGTAACTTGGAAGGGTAACAAGGGCAGTTACCTGGAAAACTTGGGTTATGAGAGAGGCTCACATAGGTAGGCAACATGTGAATCACCCATTTGAGTTCTGCTTTCTGTTGCCTTGAATCTAAGACTATTTGTAGCAACAGGGTCGCCTCCGACAATTTTCCAAGGAAGCTTAAGGCCTGTCAGTGGAGGTCAGGTAATTGCAGCTACCTGAATACAAGACATTTTCACCACAGGTGTGTACCTATCCATCCCACTGTTCGCAGGAGTGGCCATTCTGTGTCTCACAGCTGGCTTCTGCTTCATGAAGAGGCTGTTCCTGTGCAGGACTGTAGACTGTTTTCCTCTTCTACATGAAGAATCCTCCTTTCTGGTCTCTTATTAGAGGGTGGTGTTGCTTTTTTTTTTTTTTTTTTTTTTTTTTTTTTTTTTTTTTTTTTTTTTTTTTTTTTTTTTTAATTTAGTGACATACCCAAAGCCTTCGAAGACCTGTAGTTAATGGTTTCTCCAGTAGGTGGATTGCTGCTATTTTAAGTGCCACATTTGTAATCTCATAGTGAAGTTATTCCTCAGGTGCAGATGTAATAAAATATTTGCAGTTACTCACATGGTTAACTCTACTGATGGGCAGAAGCTACCTCATGCAACATGATGAACACTCTGAATATTCATCATATTACTCACATCCCCACTTGTTTTTGTCTCCCTAGGGTCTGCTGTTTCATTGATAACATTTATCTCCATCTCCAGTCACTTTCTCAGGAACAGCCCTAAAGATGGTAAGATTCATGAGTCTTACCTAATTCTGAGAAAACTGTGGAGCTGTTCCAACTCTTCCTTAGGCATTTTGATATCTCAAATTCATAGCCTTTCTCTGAGCTGCTTAATAAAACTGCAACTACCCTAGCTACTTGCAGCTGTATTTTCAGCCAGCCCTTGTCTGATCAAGTGTAATGGACGTATTTTCATATTTAATTTCTGTTTGCTTTCTTTTAAGATGACTGTAAACATTGTTATCATTTGAAGAACAAAACTGTCTTCATAGTGATGCAAAGATGTGAAAGCATGTTTTAAACCTTTTCCTTACCCTTAGTGGGATAATATGCACAGTGCAAAAACTTGTCTGTGCTTTCAGTCAACTATAACTTCTGCTAAGAGGCTAGAGGAAAGAAAGTCATTGTTAATACCAGAATCATGAATAAATCACTGGGCAGAATAAGGAGGAAGGTCGTGTTTTCCCATGTTACACAAACTAAGAATGATTAAGTTTATGGGTATAGGTATGCTGTGATTCAGTGCCACGGTTTATGTTTGATTTGCACTGTGGAAATCAATATATTGCTTAGAAACTTGGTATGATAATTTTTTATTTATTAATTTTTCATTCATCAGGGATGTTAACTGTGTTCAGTAATTTTTCCTCAGGCAGCTTCAGTAATGCCTGTTGCTGGAGTCTGAAGAAGGCTCACCATGTACTGTACTGTTCTTATACTCATCTTCAAGCATCTATTTCTGGCCACCAACAGTGGCCAGGGACTGGGACAGATGGGTACCTGGTCTCACACAGTGCAGCTGCCCTTGCACGTGAAAGCTCAAAAGATGCAGAATGAATCAAACTTGCAAGACATCAGTCTTGCAGTCAGATACTTGTTAAATTCATAGGGAAACAGCAGGAGGACTATGGAAAAACTGGAAAAATCAGTCAGTGTGTTGGGGAGCCCTGCTTGGTGCTACAGGACAACCCTGCAAGTCCTGCTCAGACCCTTCCCTCCCTACCTGCCTTTGGCAGGGGCCTTGGTGCAAGGCAGCAGTAACCAAGTGGCTTTGGGAGTCAACCTCAGCATTACAGCAGCCAACTAGGCTACCCAGTGCCTCGTGGAGAAGAGAGGGAATCAGATCCATACAATACTCACAAAATCCCACAAGGACTAACTGGGCTTTAGTAGAAAAAGACAGGAGCAGCCACCTTGGCTGCAGGGAGAGTGAGGACCCACACCATGGGAAGCCTTGACCAGAGGAACCTGCTCCACCGAGGGAAAAAGAACCATAGTTTGGTGGAGGATGGAGTGCCAACTCTGTCTTGACTCCAGGGACTTGGGCAGCTATGGTGGCTCTGCCAGCTGTCCCCTCTGGTGGGGAGCTGGAGCCCACGTAGCTGTGCCACAGCCACTCAGCCCTTGGCTGGTCTCTCCTGGGACTCCCAGCATGGAGTTGCTTGGCTGGGGAGATCCCATTTCCAAACTGCCTGAGCCCAACCCAGGGAACTTAGGGCTGTTTGTATACATCCTTGCACATATGAATGTCATGTGAATGGCTTGGCCAGTGCAAAGGGCTTTGTGTAGCCAAGGCAGCTTGCTATGTCTGTGGGTATTCAGCATGCCTCAGCATGGAGGCCAAATGGTGCAAACAGCCCATGTCTCAGGAAACAGTCTCAGTGTGCAAGCAGCACAGATGGTTGCAGGATTCCAGGTAGGTGTGTAGGACACCCCAGTGCTGCCTGGGACCTGCCAGGCACAGCACCAGCTTGCACTGGCCAGAAGTGTGCCTGGCAACACACTAAACTCTGCATGTTCCAGAGCTCTGGGTGAAGATTTCTCAGTTAGCAACTTTCTGGTAAAATGGAGACGATATTAAAAGGATGACATTAGGTGGCTTTTTTATTTTTAACTGTCTCTTCATAGTCCTCCACAGCTCTGTACCTTTGAAAGAAAAAAATCTGTCTTCAGCCTTGTTGTGGAGAGACCGGCTACACAAATAATGAGAAATAATGAGGAAGAATCTCTCTAATTTCAACATTTTAAATTCCAGCTTGGTTTGACACAGCTGATGAGCTGTGTCAGAGCTATGCAGGTAGCCTCCTGATAAAAGAGATGTGTGCCTGCCCTCAAAAACCATCATCAATCCTTCCATAGAAAAATACTTTTTTAAAAAAAAAAAAAAAAAAAAGAAAAGAAAAGAAGAAGAAACTAACACAACCATTTGATTACTTTATAAAGCAGGAGGGTAAAAATGCACTGGAAAAGAAAAAAAAAAAATCCAACTTCTAAAGCCAGCTCTGATATGGAGCCATCAGCTGGCCAGGTCATGCAGATAATACCCAAGGCTCGTGACCTGCTCTGAGATGGGGAGCACAGGGGCACACATCCACACAGTGGTGTGGATGCTTGAGAGCATCTCGCATGGATCCAGGTAACAGCTCTCAGGCTGCCCTCTGACCCCTGACAAAGCACTTTCCCATAGGACACCTCCTGGGGTCCCAGGGATGGGATGGGGTGGGGGGGTAGATGCTGCTCCCCCAGCTTTGACCTTGTTGACCCCCAGCTCAGGTGCTGCTCCCAGCTTGATGTCTCCCTGTGGCAACTGGCAGACTTCTTCTCTGCATTTCCCAGGGGATGTCTTCATTCCCTCCAGCTCTGCTGCAGCCTGTGTCTGGGTGGGCATGCACCCAAGTTCGCCCAGCAGGCTGGGTTGGCTCAGGCTCCCTCCAGCACTGGTAGGAGTATGGCACAAAGAAAAGTGGGCTCCTTCATAGGGGTGTCTAAAGGTCTAAAAGAAACTGTTATATTCAAAGACAGGCTGTGTTTTGGGAGCAAGCACCTCTGCTGCTTCCAAACCTGTCCCTGGAGGCAGAGCTTGTGCGTTTCTCCAGTTCTGCTCCCGAGCTGATACCTATCTCAGGGATTATCTGCAATCCAGGTAACCAGTTCCTGGCTCATTGAGAGCTGTTCCTACACCAGAGTGCTCCATACGTTGTTTCACCATCTGCAAAAGTGTAAAACACGGTGCAGGAAGGGATGTCCCAGCTGTTGAGTCTGGTTGCTTCTGCTGTGAGCATCACCCTTTCCAAATCTGCTTGAAATCCAGATGAAAAGCAGTGAGGTTTTCCTGCCTCCATCCCGCACTCAGGAGGGCTGCTTCAGACTCTTGAGGGCAGGAGCCAGCTCCTAAACATCAGCCTAATGGAACAGCTCGTTTTTACCTCTTTATTCTTGTGGGTACTTTAATAGTGCGTAAAACACCTGCCCACTGCTTCTTTATTCTCAAGGAAATCTAGCCAAAATAATGAATTTTACCCAAGGAAAAATTACTGTATTTTATGTATGTATATGAACACAAATCCAGATTTTAGGCAAACGTAGAACATCAGTCTTCACAACGCTCTGAATCAGGATCTCGGGATGGAGCACAGCTTGACAGGCTTTATCATGTAGAATTCACCATCTGTAGCTGCCTGTTAAATAATCAGAGTTTGCCCTCTTCTGGTCACAAGCAGTTTGTACATGGGGAGTGTTTGTGAACTACTGCGAACCTGTGGATGTTACTGTCTAAAAGACTTTTGGCATACTGTGTATTTTAAGAGTTAATGTTTTAAAAATGTATTTTACTATGGTGTTCTTGTTTTCCAAAGTTTGACTTAAGATCTGTTGCAACTATAATATCTAGAAGAAATTTGAGTTATAGCTTGGTTCTTTCCTTATTTCTGATTTTCCCTATCTTCTTTTTTAATTAAAAATAAATTATTATTTTTTTATTTTTCCCTAAGTCTAGGCTGTATCTTGGTTAAATTGTGCCCTCCATCTTCAGGAGCTGCCCAGGAGCTTCCTCTTCTGGGACACATTTCGCAGTCTGTTACAGTAGGAATACCTTCTCCAGCAGCTGGCATTTCACTGTAAACTTGAAGGGGAATGTTTCCCTGAGCAAATTATCAATTACATGCATCCCTGTGCTCTTTGAATAGAAAAGGAACCACCGTTAATTTCCTCAGAGGAAGAGTTAAAGCTCAGATCCTACCAGAGTGCCAACAAAACACTGAAGTTATGAATGCCTGGAGCACAGGCATTTTATTGTACATTGGAGAACCATCCCTAGCAGGCCCCTGGTTCTGCTGCTCCGAGAGCTATAGGTTATATTTACATATATACCGTGGGCTGGATTTTAGACTCTCTTGAGTTGAGGAAGAATTCAGTTTCTTTCAAGGGTGACCATGCCCTGTCCTCTGCTGGGAGATGAATCCTACTTTTCAAATGTGAAGGTTGTTTCATGGTTCATATAACCCCTGATCTGCTGATGGGCTTTGATGCTAGTTTTCCTTGTTCTTCCCTGTATTCCTGATGTTGCTTTCATTATTTCCTCTGTCTCTCTTCTGAGCTGGTAACTGTGTATTATATGTTGCTTTTTAGACATGTTTGAAGTTCCAGCCATGGGAATATCCTCAATACTCATGAGAGTGTCTGATGGTGGTTTTGCAATAGGTGTAATTCTGGCCACTCCTTGTTAAACACAAAAGTATCAGCCCATTTTGGTCTTACAAATACCCATGGCCATATCACTCACGTTACAGTGTAGTTAAACCTGAAAACGTCTGAACTCAGCCCTCAGATTTCAGAGACACCATCTACCTTATAAACAGACCTCATGTGAACTGTGCAGCAGACTATATGGATATCCTTAAGAGGCTATCCTTGCAATTCCTGTTTTATTTAGAGCTGATCCCTTTTATTAAGAATGACCACTGCATGGCACCATTGCACCAGCATCCCTGCAGCACCAGCCCTGGGATATGGGAAAGATAATCTAAAAGTCTCCTACTACCTTTGTGGCAGTATCCCTTCTGCTGAGTGAATGGCTGCCTCTTCCCACCACTGAAATATGCTCAAAAAGGGCTCATGTGCTGCCAGATGGAAGTAGGACCTGCCTCTTCCCCTGCAATCCTCTCTTCTGTCCATCATTGTATCAGGAATAGTGTGGCCAGTGGGGCCAGGGAGGTGATTGTGCCCCCTATACTGCACTGGTGAGGCTGCTTCTCGAGTACTGTGCTCAGTTTTGGGCCCCCTACTAGAAGAAGGGCATTGAGGGGCTGAAGTATGTCCAAAAAAGAGGCAACAAAGCTGGTGAAAGGTCTAGGCACAAGTCCCATGAGGACTGATGGAACTGGGATTGTTTAGCCTGGAGAAGAGGAGGCTGAGGGGAGGCTGTATCACTGTGTACTGACACCTGAAAGGAGGATGTAGTGAGGTGGGGGTTGTAACAAGTGATAGGCCAAGAGGGAATGGCCTCAACTTGCACCAGGAGAGTTTTAGATTGGATGTTAGCAAAATGTCTTCCCAGAAGGGGTTATTAGAACAGTCTGTCCAGGGAAGTTGTTGAGTTACCATCCCTGGAGGCATTTAAAAGATGTGTAGATGGGGCATTTAGGGACATGGTTTAGTGGTAGCCTTGGCAATGTTAGGTTAATCATTGCACTCTATGATCTTAAAGGTCTTTTACAACATAAATGATTTTATGATTCTATAAAAAAAATGATGAGAGGGTTTGGTTCGACATGATGGGCTCAGGCAAAAGTTGGATGAGAAAGAAGAGGTTTATGCTGTCCTAAAGGTTTTAAACTGTGTCCCATTCCTTCTGGGAGATGAGAGAAAAATAATTCTCTCAGTGATTTGAAATGATGGGAGTAAAGCTCTTTCCCACACTGCTCACGGAGCTCACCCCTCTGACAGGGCTGCTGGGTAGACAGCTCTGCTCATGTAGGTGGCATGCTGCTGTGCATTAGTGACATGCTGGGGATTCTGGAGTGAAGGGACAGACAGACTTTGCTATCAGGCTATAGAAGAGTTAGGACTTTGTTCCAGTCATTCAAAAAACCTCTCTGTGTGAGAAGGAACGTGATAACCAAGGAGAAAAAAAGGTCATTGTTTTCAAGGTCTGTATCAGTGATGGGTTTAAATCCTACATCCAAGCCTTCTCATTTTGAACATGTTTGACTTGGGTTGAGCACAAATTTTGTGGCTCCAGGAAGGCCACAGAGTGTGACAGGTTTGGATGGTTAATATTTTCTCACTTGAGCAGTTACCTTGTAGCAGCCTTGACTTAACTGGTGGTGCAGCTAACTGGAACCTGAGCCCTATCCACCCATCTCCTATAGAGACCACAGCTCAGAGATATCTCCTGGGTGTGTGCACAGCTCTGCCAGGCTGCCAAGCCATGATACATCTCAACGAGAGGAGGGAGCATCTGTGTAGCACTCCAGATTTCCTCTTGTCCTCTGGGAAGTGTCAGGCAGCATACAGAAAATGCTCAGATTTGCAGCATCAGCTTAAATGTTGCTGAGCATCTACAGTCAATCAAAGAAGTGGCCTGATTTTTTTAATGTAAAAGTCCTGAGCTCACTGCTTGCCACTGAATTAAAAGATAATCAGAGAAATTTCAAATAGCCATGAAGGTAATACTTTGAAAATGGATGTTTTGAATATTTTATTACTGAAAAGATCTTTAATCATCAATTCCGCATGAATGACCCTTGTCAATAATATGCTTTTGCTAGCACAAGTAAGGAGGAGCTAGGAACACAGTACTAAGGAAAAATATAAGAAAGAAATATTAGAAACCAGAAGTAAATTAAGGAAAAAGCCATGCTACAGCTATCCAGATATTCTTTTTTGCTACTGTAGATTAAATATGCAGTGTATTTGCAAACAGGCTTTCAAAATACATTTATGCCTTAATAAAATGAACTCTGGATTCACAACTGTTAAAAGGAATAAGTGAAGAGGAGCCAGAGCGTGGGCTCTGACATCAGCCTACAGCGATCACCCTGTCTTGTTCTCCACTCATTTTCCTGGTTCATCCTTGACACCTTCAGAGAAGCATTTCCCACACAATGCTGATGCCTGTGCTGGCATGAGCCTGTCAGGCAACATCTCAATAGGGACATTGGATGTGGGAGCCCTCAGCTGTGCAGGAAGAGACTTCATCCCCATGGAGGTGAGGCAGGCTGCCCTGCTTGGCCTCAATACCAGAGCTTTCTCCTTGGCCTGTTCTCCAAGGAAGTGTAGCCAGAAGGACAAACAGGAAAAGGGCTTAAAGCACAACCAGAGCTTGTTAAGTCAACAGACAGAGAAGTCACATGAGTGACTTGCCATTGGGAAATGTAACCAAAATCCAGGAGTCCTCAAACCAAGATCCTGGATCTTAAATTGAAATACAAGCTTGACTGAATGTCCTTTTTCATTGGGGCTTAAAGCAATATACAAACTTTGAGTGCTTGGCAACATTGAAGCTCATGACATCCAGATCCAAAGTCTGCCAGGTTTACTTCTGGTAATTTTGCCAGAAAGACAAAGAATTTAGGCAAGGAAACCCAGCTGCCATACCAAGTTGGAGTACTCCTCTCATTCTGTGGTACAGAGCTCACCGCACACAGAGCTGGGCTTGCAGCCTTGGGTCTGGATCAGCTTCTGCTAGATTTTTCACTGTTGACTGAATCTTCCAGGGACAGAACTTGGCTCTAAAATAAACCAGGCTGCATGCAGCAGAAACTGATGGTATTACAGATCTGGATCTTTTGGAGATCCATCACTCCAAAAGAGAGAGTAGATGATGCCACTTTCATGACTGTAAATGAGAAAACTAATTCTAGAGGTAACACTCCATCATTTGTCCAGTTCCAAATGGGGTCCAATAAAATGTTGTATCAGATCTGTTGCTCAGTTTCCCTAGGAAGCTTGTGTTTTTCAATACAACTTGTAAATTAATCCTTTTTACCCTGAAAATCAGCATGTCAACAGCCCGAATCTTGCTGCAGCTACTCATGTATGTACTCAGAGTTGTATTATTCACTTTTCATTCCCCAAATTCCTTTCCTCCCCCCCCCCCCAAATATTGAGTCAGGATTAAAGGGTGCATATGCACGTGTGTAGCTCGTTCTCCTTTTTTATATTAACTCAATGCTAGATGTCACATCTATAGACTCAATTTGTATAGTAATCTTTAAAAACAACCAGGCTAAGCACTGCAAAGCACATAGCAGGGGTTATTCCTACAATAGCAGGGAAATAGGCTTGGTTTATTATTAGGTCTTCTTTAAGTCTCATTTCTGTGCTTTTATGACTACATTAGGTTTTCACCTCACATGGGCACATGTCAGAGAAGTAATGTAGCGAGAGAAGAGACAAGCCCCTTTTTCAGTTCACAGAACCCCAATTCTTTATTAATCACAGCTTGCTCACAATGACATACAGGAAAATAGCACTAATGAAGAGTAGAATATGCAGGCAGCAACCTCCAGGGGGGTAGGGACAACTTCAAAACTTCAGCTATTTTGGGGATGATGTGTTAGGTTTGGTGATATTGTACTTGGCACAAGCACCCTGTCTAGTCATTCCTCCTGCTTCAGCCCTCTTGGTCCTAGATGTCTGTCACTAGGTAGGGTTGGCTAACACTGAAGAGTTAAGGTCATGATGAATGGAAGTCAGCAGTGTCAAAAAAAACAAGATAACAACTGGCTCACGGGTTCCAGGTGGTATAATTGGTAGCCTCTTGTACTATTATTACACATGTAATGTCATAGCATCAGGTTAAGTATCATAGATCATGGCACCTACAGATAAAAGCCATTTGATGCTTTTAGTTGCTTCATCAATAAATTTTCAAGTGGTGAATTAAGCTCACTTTACAATTAGCATTTGTACGGCTGTTTGGCATCATCCGGAATTTATCATAGCTTGATGGTTACAATGTGCCTCTTGAATTTGCCTCACACTGATCCCACTTGCCTTCCTTCTGTTTCACAGCTGTTATTTGTTGCCTCTCACCTCAAAAAGCAGAAGCAGCAAGGACTGCATGTGGTGATTTAACCTCAGTTACATAGCACACTACAGAGTCCTGTAGTGTAGGTTGTATTGGAAGAAACAAACTTTTTAAGAGCTTTTTGTCTTGGACAGCTGAATGTGAAGTCATGATACCTGTGAGCTAGTCACTGTTTCAACAAAGCTTATTGATGGCAAAGCAGTTTAGGTTATTAGGCAATGATTGGCCTCTAGCACCATAGAACTACTACTGACCTCGTGGTGGGTTTGAATGAAAGTTGCAGGGAATGGAATTAGACGTGGGGTGCTTCAAAGGAACAGACCCAGCAAATTCAACCGAGTGGAAATAGACAACATCAGAAGCCTGTTACAGGACATGTAAGATTATGAAATAACTTGCATAATGCAATACTTGTATTTTTTAACAAAAATGTAAGTATTTACAAAATAAGATCCAAGTTTTTTAAACATCAAGCAAATCATTCTGCAAAGAGACCGCATTCGTTTTATTTTTATTTTTGTTTCTTTTTCAAAGTTTTTTTATTGAGTTCTTGATTATTTTTTTTTTAATTTTAAACCATGTCATACATTTCCCATACTGATATCGCATGATCCATAATAATATAGGCAGGGGGAGTTTACTAATGGTGGGGATGGGTCACATCCACCATTGCTGTTTTCAGCCAGACAGTTCCACCTGGAGCTCCTTGTTTCTACGGACCTCTGCAGCATGCCTCTCCTGGAAAACAAGAAGGGAAAAATCAAACCTCTTTCTCATTCCACCTGCCCAGGGAGCCTCCTGATGACAGCCTCATTAGGTTGGGCATTTGATGCTTGTACAAAGAGTCTTTCACACTATAACCATCTTTAAAGGAGAGTCATCATCCACCAGACCAGCCAGAAGAATGTTCAATGCTTACTTTCTACTCACAGTCTGCAGCTCAGTCTTTCACCCTCTATGGCCTTACTTTCAGTCCTCAGCACCTCACAGGGTTTCATTTTCAAGGCCCACACAAAGAAGTGTTGCTTGTAGCATAAAATGTGCCAAATGCTCACATTTGCCCTGTGAATTCCCAGATGTTAAGCTAAATATAAGGAAGGATGAAGGGGCTTGGATGACTTGCTTGCACACAGAATGCAGAAGAACTCTTAGTTACTGTGTCATCTGTAGCATTTAGGAATCATAAACAAAGGTTCAATGATTTAGTACCAAGATGGGTCAATCAGGACATCTCAAGCATCCCCTTAGAATGCTGAAGCTAGCTGTCTTCTCTATTCTTTCTCTGGCTATGGTGGAGATGGGATGTAGTTACCAAAAGCCAAAGCTAGAGACTTCTGTCCACCTTCAGCCATGCCATCTTCTCTTCTACAAAAGCAGGCTTAAATAATTATAGACTTATTTGATTCACTGTATATTCAGATACTTCTGTGGAAAAGGACCTGTGGCCAGAAATAACTGTAAAATGAACATAGGAATGTTCTCCTCGGGGTGTTTATAAACCTATTATTCTTGGCAGCATCTAGGTTTTAGGGTTTTTGGTTTATGCCTCTCTTCTTTCTGGTGTTAAACTATCAGACTTTTAGTTTTTGAGTCTGTTCACTGAAGAAAAACCCCACATAACCAAATGAAAAGCACAGGGTAACTACAGAAGCAAACATCCATCCCTAGCTGACTTCAGATTTAAGGCACGCCATGCATTAGAGGTTTTCTAAAGGTCAAAAAATCACTTAAGTCAACAGTTATGTTTTTATTGTCTGAGTTGACCTATGGGTCACGGGCCGAGACAGCTTATTGCATCAAGTGACTCTGTAAATCACGATTTCTTATAAGATCCATGATTCTGAATGCTCGATTTATATGGGACTTGTTCCTTCCCCCTCAGGGTGTCCATGGTTCAGTGCAGCTCTTGAAGATTTTCACTGAGGTATCTCACTTCTTTCTCTGGATATTCAGGGTAAACTGCTGTGATGGCAAACTGTACAGTCATGCAATTTTTAATTACTGTCTGTACAAATGTTTCCAAACAATTTATTGTCATTTTTGTTCAGGAGTCTCCTTTGAATTTTATTAACATATGCCATCATATTTTCATGGAAACAGGGCTTAACAGCTTGTTAATATTAACCTAGGACAGAGATGCCTCATCTGTCTTTCCCATTTCTTTTTGGATCTCAAGGAATGTTAGTTGGCTTTTCCTTTTGTTTTATAAACTTTGGGATACGTGCCTGCAAAATAATACAATGCAAAAATGTCAGGCAGTCTGGATACAGTTCCTAAGCTTGAGGATTATCCCATTGCGTACTCTTTTGTAACATAATCCTTTGGTTTCTGTTGTTCCTCTTGCTCTATGAGACTTCTGTCTCCACCAAAGAGGCAGAGGTGAAGAGGGGAAGACCTCATTGAAAACCACTGAGAGCTGTTTTCTTTCTGTTAGTCAATTTACTATCACACTATAAAGTTCACAATTGAGAGAAAAAAGAACTAGGTAATTTTTTTCTTAGCACTTCCAAATCTTTTTTACCATATCTCTTGTATGGAAGGGTTATTTTGGAGAAAGGGAAACTCGATCCTCTATGGTGGGGTTTGTGATTTACATGTTTCCTCTGGCCGTACCAAAGATTTCCAAAAGAAAATATAGTCTCTTTTGGTTCTAAGACTTATGGGAAAAAAGGCCTCATTTAATGTAGAGGAAAGAATTTTTTTTCCCCTGTATGTTTCCATATTTTTCATCTAAGAAACCAAGAACTACCGACACAGGACAACTGTTTGATTTAATCAATGACTTTTCTTAAAAGCCAAAATCTAAACACAAGTGATCTTTCCTTTGTTCACAGCACTTCTTAAAAAACTAGAAAATCAAACTTTCTCTGGAGGCAGTGAAAGGTCATGAAGATTAAAGAACTAGAGCATCTCTCAGCTTCTTCTGTGAGGAAAGTCTGAGAGAGCTGGCACTGTTCAGCCCGGAGAGGAAAATGTTTAAGGAGATCTCATCAATGTGTATAAATTCCCAAACTGAGGGTACAAAAGGCCAAGTTCTTTTCAGTGGTGCCTAGTGACAGTGCCAGAGGCAACAGGCAAAAACGGAAGCACAGGTTGTTCCTTCTTAACATCAGGAAACACTTTTTCACTGTGTGGGTGACCCAGCACTGGCACAGGTTGCTCAGGGAGACTGTGGAGTCTCCATCCCTGAAGATATTCAAAAGCCATCTGGATATGATCCTGGCCTTGCTTAAGCAAGGGGATTGGATTAGATGGCCTCCAGAGGTCCCTTCCTGACTCAACCATTCTGTGATTGCGTGATTACACAAATTTGGCCTTTTTCAAAAGTGAGTGGTGGTTGAGATCAGTGGCTCTGATTAAAAAATTTCTCAAGTGTAGCAACCAAGAGAAATGTTGCCCACAGCATCTCTTAAAAATATTGATTAGATCTTCCTCTCTGGTCTAAGGTAAGGAGTGATGGTGTGCTTACCTTTTCTTGGAGACGTTCAATAAGAGCAGCTAGATTAGCTTCACGGTTTTCTTTGATCTGTTCCATTTTCAGTATCAGCTTTTCCTCTGCCATTTTGCTGAAGTTATTGTTCTCCTCCAAAGCCTTTTGAAGGACTTCTCTCTCATGTTCTCTCTTCTCTGCCAGATGTTTCAGCACCTGGGCCTCCTGGGACTGGAAACAGGAAGACATGCAGCTGAAATGAAATACTCATGTGGAGCAAAAAACCCAACCCAAAGGGCAACAGTTCACTCAGTTTGGAAACTCTGTTAAGCTTTGTTGTTACATGGACTGTTTGGAAAGATCACTACTCTGTATAAACCAGATTAGCTTCAATAACAGGGGCTTAGAAGCTCTAGCTAAAATGTGGCCTAGGCAGCAGCAGAGAGGTGTCCGAAGCACAAGAAATGCTTTTGTATGTTGCTGCCCTGGGTTGGCTGGGTTACTGTGGTGGTTGCTCAAAGTCTGACAGCTGCAGTCTGCTAGCTGTGAGAATTTTGTTTGTAGAGATAGGTGGTTGGGGGGTGAAGGTACTTCGAGTGTTAAAAAGGGGTTTGCTGCTACAGCAGAAGCGCATTTTTCACCCAGGCTGGACCATCTGTTAATGTGCTTGAGCAGTTAATAGCAAGCTTTGAAGTTTGCTGTTGTGAAAGACAACCGGCATCAATTCCATGTTTTTTTTCCTCATTATACTTACATTTGGCTTCAGTTCACTGATTAGGAAGGGGGAAAAATGCTTTATTCCATAGAAAATATAAGGAAAATCTATTCTAAGTTAAAAATCCAAATTCTGCATGGAAGATGATAACTGCAGGTAGGAATTAAGTAGATGCAGCCTGTGCACAATACTGTGTCATTCTTCTTTGTAAACACATTGCTCATTGTTATTTATTTTACATCAAATTACTAACATGCAGCCATTAATCCTAGGAGAGAAGCCAAAGAATTTGCAACATTGGGCCCATCCTCTAGGCAAGTCTACTCTAAAAGAGAGTATGTTTCAGAGGGCTTATCTGGAAATAGTAAACAACATTGTACACTTTTGGATAAAATAAATTGAAGGGAGTACAAGAAGCAAACAGAAACCAGGAAATGAAATATGGCTCTGGGAAGATAAGTGTGTATTTCAGCATAGAGCACAATGCACTATTGTCATTGTTATCTGTAAAAATGATTTAGTTTGAGGTCTAAATTAAAGGCTTTAACTAATAATTACAATGACTGGTAATGAATCATATTAAATTCTATCACGTGGCTTCAAATGGAGCTGAAAAAGCTGCAAATCTTCTACATGAGTGAGATCCAAGACGAGTATTTTAACGAAGGTAAGATACACATAAAGCCAAATGCACTGATGAGACAAATTAAGCAGATTCTACAAAAGACTCTAAAAACCCAGGCAGAAGATCTTGCAGCAAAACACTGGAGTAAAACACATCTGTCTTTGCAAGGTTGTAGTGGCTTGCTTGAGAGGACAAGGCTACTTTCATCCATCTTGGCCACTTATTGTCTTTGCTGTCATCTCCTGCCCGATTGCAGCTCAGGGCCCTGGAGTACCTACTCACGGGAATGGTCTACTGGAGTGCTACCTTACACAGACTCTGCCTTGCTCTTACCTCCCTTAAAGCATATGCTGAACAGAGACTAATAGAGCAAGCATTTATCAGATCTTTACCTCAGAAAAAAATAACTGCTGTGCAGGCCAAAAGATATTGGAAATGGGAACAAAAAATCCCCAGTACAGCAAAGAGCAGAGGAGCATTGCTGGTGGAGGATGAAAGAAGGATGAGCCAAAGGAAGGAAGCAGGGCAAAGAAGGAATAAAGAAGAAGACTAATTGGAAAATCATGAAAGCCCCATATGTTTAAAAAACATAAATAATTTTAATAATAATATAATAAAAATAGTCTACTTTAAAGCAAAATATTTGATTTCATATACTTATAATTTAACATTTATTTAACTGTGAGCTATTTCAAAATGTTAAAAAAGTTATTTTAGAAGATGTGGTACAACCTAAAACTGAAATAATTGAACATATTCATCTTGCTTTATCATTTTTGGACCAACGTGAGTGGCTCAGTTAGACCAGGGTTTGTGAAGTTATTCTACAGTTTTCTGTTTAATTTCTTGTTCAATGTCAACTTATTATCAAATTTTGGAAAAATTATTGACATTAAACTTTGGTTGCTGATACAACTTTTTGAACCCTTTGCTTCAGTGAAAAGTAACTTTGATAATCTAAGAATCTATTTCTCTTCCTGTTGGGGGTTCAGACAGAAAAGACACTAATGGTAACAATAGCAATGACCTTTTATAGGAAATATTTAGGAATTCACTCGCTAATTTGGATGGCTAACATTTCATGCTGTTTAAAAATGTACATATAGTGTGTTATAAAATCAAGAATTCTCAGATCTGTAAACCAGACATTTCCAAGGACATAACCAGGGCCCATGGAGATGCTATAATAAAAAGTAGGATTTGGATTGTGCCTATAAACAGTATTTTTTAAAAGAACCTTGGTTTTCAATGGGAGGTAACAAAATGCCTTGAGACTTTGGGGCACTTGCTAATTATTCAGGATTTATTTTCTTCCATTCAAACCCCTTGCCTTCTGGAACTACTTCTTGCTATCATAAATACAGGAGAATAGTGAAAAATTACATTTTCATATCAAAGTACATGCTGTTCTGGAGGCTATGCTGGCAGACAGCACATTCAAAAGTCATTTGTTCACTAGTGCATGATAATGAAGAAAATCCTTATACTCTAATTCAGTATTTACTGGATGCAAATGGCATTGGCACCAGTAAGAGTCTGAATGAAAACTAAACCAGGCCTCAGGAATGTCTGCACATCCAGAGAGTGCTTTTCCTTTACAATATTCCTCACATGACATTACTATTTCTCACTCAAATTGTCCAAGGCACCCAGGACAGATTCAAAATAAAGAGACCCCCCTCCCTGCCGTGAAGCATCCACGGGATAGAGTCTCATTTAGACTGATGTCCCCCTTCTAATGCTGTTGTACCCCAGCTGTGAGTCTGCCCATTTCCCTGATGTTCAGACCCTTTTTGAAATACCCTTACAAAAATTTTGGAAGGTGGCCGGTATGTTTGTGCACTGGAGTGCCAAACGATTTTCTGTTCCCAACACATTTGGCAAAAGAACTTGGCTACCTTCTCTGTTCAAAGTCCACTAAACATCCAGAAATGGCTACATAAAAGGCCCCAGATACCCAGTGGGGCTGGGATTGACAGACTCCCTTTGTTGTTTGTGTTGGCTTTTAAATGCTGTGTTTGGCCTCCCACAGTCTTTATAGAGGATTCCAACAGACACAAGAATATTTTTTGTTCCAAGCTTATTTTCAACATCATTTTGTCTGAGGTGCTGGAAAGGATAATTTCAAGTCGTTGATAGTTCATGTTCTAACACACTTGTAAATGGCTTATGGTAAGTGGTTTTTGTACAGCTGTTGTGAGAAAATGAGAAAAAAGGCTGGAAATGGGATGAAAGGTGAAGAGAAAAAAAAAAAGCAATATTCAAGGGCGAAATATCCAGAAGACTTCTTAAATATAACAAGGCATAATCAATGCAGTTATGGCTGCAGTATCTTAAGTTAGATGAAGAATAAAAATGTTGCAAAATATTTGATTTCATATACTTATAATTTAACATTTATTTAACTGTGATCTATTTCAAAATGTTAAAAAAGTTATTTTAGAAGATGTGGTACAACCTAAAACTGAAATAATTGAACATATTCATCTTGCTTTATCATTTTTGGACCAACGTGAGTGGCTCAGTTAGACCAGGGTTTGTGAAGTTATTCTACAGTTTTCTGTTTAATTTCTTGTTCAATGTCAACTTATTATCAAATTTTGGAAAAATTATTGACATTAAACTTTGGTTGCTGATACAACTTTTTGAACCCTTTGCTTCAGTGAAAAGTAACTTTGATAATCTAAGAATCTATTTCTCTTCCTGTTGGGGGTTCAGACAGAAAAGACACTAATGGTAACAATAGCAATGACCTTTTATAGGAAATATTTAGGAATTCACTCGCTAATTTGGATGGCTAACATTTCATGCTGTTTAAAAATGTACATATAGTGTGTTATAAAATCAAGAATTCTCAGATCTGTAAACCAGACATTTCCAAGGACATAACCAGGGCCCATGGAGATGCTATAATAAAAAGTAGGATTTGGATTGTGCCTATAAACAGTATTTTTTAAAAGAACCTTGGTTTTCAATGGGAGGTAACAAAATGCCTTGAGACTTTGGGGCACTTGCTAATTATTCAGGATTTATTTTCTTCCATTCAAACCCCTTGCCTTCTGGAACTACTTCTTGCTATCATAAATACAGGAGAATAGTGAAAAATTACATTTTCATATCAAAGTACATGCTGTTCTGGAGGCTATGCTGGCAGACAGCACATTCAAAAGTCATTTGTTCACTAGTGCATGATAATGAAGAAAATCCTTATACTCTAATTCAGTATTTACTGGATGCAAATGGCATTGGCACCAGTAAGAGTCTGAATGAAAACTAAACCAGGCCTCAGGAATGTCTGCACATCCAGAGAGTGCTTTTCCTTTACAATATTCCTCACATGACATTACTATTTCTCACTCAAATTGTCCAAGGCACCCAGGACAGATTCAAAATAAAGAGACCCCCCTCCCTGCCGTGAAGCATCCACGGGATAGAGTCTCATTTAGACTGATGTCCCCCTTCTAATGCTGTTGTACCCCAGCTGTGAGTCTGCCCATTTCCCTGATGTTCAGACTCTTTTTGAAATACCCTTACAAAAATTTTGGAAGGTGGCCGGTATGTTTGTGCACTGCAGTGCCAAACGATTTTCTGTTCCCAACACATTTGGCAAAAGAACTTGGCTACCTTCTCTGTTCAAAGTCCACTACACATCCAGAAATGGCTACATAAAAGGCCCCAGATACCCAGTGGGGCTGGGATTGACAGACTCCCTTTGTTGTTTGTGTTGGCTTTTAAATGCTGTGTTTGGCCTCCCACAGTCTTGATAGAGGATTCCAACAGACACAAGAATTTTTTTTGTTCCAAGCTTATTTTCAGCATCATTTTGTCTGAGGTGCTGATAGTTCATGTTCTAACACACTTGTAAATGGCTTATGGTAAGTGGTTTTTGTACAGCTGTTGTGAGAAAATGAGGAAAAAAGGCTGGAAATGGGATGAAAGGTAAAGAAGATTAACAAGGAGTGCAAAGTACGAAAGGGTGGAGAAAAAAAAAAGCAATACTCAAGGGCGAAATATCCAGAAGACTTCTTAAATATAACAAGGCATAATCAATGCAGTTATGGCTGCAGTATCTTAAGTTAGATGAAGAATAAAAATGTTGCAAAATATTTCTGCTATAGATACCTTTGCCCTCAGAAATGTACGGCTGTGCTAAAAATATGGGTAATGCAGGCAAACCCCTATTTGTGTCATATTTCTAAAGGATCATGTGCACCCCCAGTTTTCAGAGATGAGTGCTTCAAAAAGAAATCCACCCCTCATACTTAGCCAGCAGATACTGATAACTAAACACTCACTTCATGAGTTCAAAATTATTTATGGAAACTGGCTTTGGAGAAACATATATTTTTTATTTATTACTCACAGGAAAAACATTCTACTCTTATCTGAGTAACTGGTTGTTTATTTTCTCACACTTCTCAATTTTTCTTGACATATATGCAAAAATATTGAAGTCATTTATGCAGAGAGAAAATTAAGCAGCAAATCACCTCAGATAACTTCTTTTAAACTGTGAATTTTAGCTTGAATACGTTCACCTTAGTTACTAGGACTCTTAGTTACTAGGAAGGGAAACTACGAGTCATGAGAGCTTCATTTCATAACACATTCATTCACTGGCTGGATTTTTAAAAATTAAATTAACCTTGGTATTCTTCAGTGTATTGTGTATTTACAAGATACTATTAATGGAGCACAATGTGAAGACAGGATTAAAAGCTCCTACTGCAATGTAAATGCCAAGGTGAAGCCTAGATATTTATTAATCAGAAGGAAAGGATGAGCTGAATTACTGATGTTTTCAAAAAAAGGAATTGAGGCTGCGATATTCCCACACGGAATCAAGGGAATGGACTCAAGTTAGACCCCCTCATAGCACTGGCTTCTTCAAATCCATATGGCTACATCCTATTGCTCACCAGGAATACTATTATTTTATTACATTAGCACCTCATAGAGAGTACTCACTGTCCCAGGCAGTATGCAAATACACAGGGAGAGGCAGGTTCTCTCCCACAGCAGAGAGACACAAAAGAGACATAAAAGAGAAACTCCAAAGAGACACAAAAGAGGGGATGCTTCTGCTCCATGGGGTGACAAGGGAGTGAAATGTTCATATGTCAGGAGAGATGGAGAAACTTGAGCTGCAACCGTAGAACAAGTCTTGCTTCTACTGAAACCATATGGTGCAAAATTTTGCTTGAATTTGTATGAGAATTTTTTTGCTTTTTTTTTTTTTTTTTTTTTTTTTTCCAGTGGAGCTTTGGGTCAGAGCTACTAAGAATATGAAGAAGAAGAAACAAAAATCAAGGGTCCATCCACAATGTGAAGCAAACCCCCTCACTTTCTCTTCCTCAACTGGCAAAAAACCCCTCTGTTCTCAGGGTTGTGCGACCCACGGAGAGTGAAAAAAGGTATTGGAGGGATGCAAAAGGTACCACCTCAGTCCTCTGCTCAACGCTCCCTGCCCTGCTTGTGAGGTGCTTGCCCTGATGAAGTCTGAGGCCTGGCCTTTTAAAGTTGATAAAGATCAATGCCAGTTTACCTTATGATGTTTCATTAGCAGCAAAGCACATGGCAGAGTGTGGGGAGAAGCTTTGCCAGCACTGGGATGTATGCTGCCTCTGCTCATGGCTCCATCTGCTCTGAGACAGACCTTTGTGCCTAACACCAAGCCCTCTCCTAGCTCATAGCAAATATCCTCCTGCAGCTGCATATCCATAGATTTACGTTTTTTGGATGAGGAGTTGTGGAGCAGCTTGTGGTTCTGGCTATCTTTGGTAGACATCAGAACTGAAGCACCACGTATGGAAATTCTATGGTGTAAATCAAAATGGGGCAGAAATACCCGGTTCTGGTACTGATTCCACAGATATTGTTGGGACCTTTGTGTGGAAGAGCATTTCATGCTGTATTCCTTCTCCACACAAGCACAGACGAGGGCCAGCAGAAACAGGAAGGGAGATGAGTAGATGGGCAAGACAGGAGGCAAATATCCGTGGGCACTGCCTGTCCTCCCTCCCAGCCTGCTTGTGTACACATTACAGGAAGCCAAGGAAGGAAATAGGAATGAGTTGGAAGAACAAAGTAGGCTTCATTTTTGCCAGGGAAGAAGGTGCTGGTTCCTTCTCTGCCTTTCCTCTTGCCTGGAGTGTCAGTTTTGTAGGTCTCATGCAATTCCTAGGAGCCTTTCCCCCCCAGCAGCCTGCTGTACTGTGACATTAAATCATGGGTGGCCTCTTCAGTGCCAAAGGAGAGGCAAATCAAGGGGCTGAAGGACTGCTTCTGGGCAGGCTTTGGGGCTGGCTCAAAGGGGCAGTGAGTTGGGTGCTGAAGCCTGATGCAGATTGTGGCCATGATGCTGGCAGAGATGCCCTGGGCTGTCTGCCTGCTGCAGGGAGCTCGGTGAGTGATGCCCAGGTCAGGCTGCACAGGGGGCTTATCTTGCAGCACTTCATAGTAATGGTGTTAAAAACTCATCTAGCTATAAGTCTATATCCAAAAGCATGGAAGTTAAAATATTGTTCTCCCACTTTCTTTGTGGTATTAGGCACCAGGGACAAGCCAGATTCAATTTCATCTCAATACAAAGTCATTAAGAGGATTTAATTACATATGATTTCTCTCCCTTAACCCAAAGTCTAGTAGAAATGTGCATCCCTTCGGTGGTTCAGTTTTATGCTAGTAAGTTGAACATGGGCAATAAAAATATGTAGCTCAACATGTGACTCTTGAAGGCTGCATATCAGCTGCAATCATAGCTGAAAATTCAAGGCCAGTTGATAAAAACTGAAAATGCTAATGGCTCCGTAAGAAATAAACTTCTGCTGCTTGCAATGTCACTGTGCTCTAATTTCTTAAGTGGGAAGGATGAAAAGATCTTTCTGATTATCCACCGAGGTGGGAAAATATAGCACACATATGCCAAAAAAAATAATGGGATAATAATGACATGGTGTAAAGAGGATTCTATAAATGGAAAGGACGAATCTGTAACTAGCCCAAATAAGTGTCACTGTGTAGTGCAAAAGGAAAAAAATTCCTCAGGTGAAACTCTTGGTTTGGTCTGAGATTATGAGGTCACAGTGACTTCCAAGTGAGGTACAGAAAAAGGGGAAGAAAAGGAAAGAGGCCTATAAAAGCTTATAAGGGAATAAATAAGAATGATAATCAGGAAACAGCATTATCAGGAAACTTCTGTTGTATTGCTGTAGATGTTCTCATCAGTTAGAAAATTCATTAATGAACACTGCCTAATTAACAGAGCAGAACCTAATTCCTAAACAGTGTGAAATCAATTAGTACTTTTTCCAAAAAAGCAATTCTCATCCATTAGTTATACTTGATTTTAATTAGAACTGGGTTGGAAGGACATGATCTCGAATGGTCATGTCTAACAGCTGCTGTGCATAGATTGAAAAGTATGATAACAAATGCCATGCTGGATGTCAGAAAGTCTCTCTGGTTTGTCTAGCAGAAGAAAGTAGAAAATTCTTAGGAAAAGTACAGATGAAGTTGGGAAAATCTGCCTGGTCCTTTCCTTGGGATGTATCTATATAACTATGTATCTCCCTAGCTTTCAGCAGTCATCAAGTTATGTATTTTCTGAGCCAGAGGCTCATTCATAGAATAATTTCTTACAAGGTATTGCTTCATCAATTTGGCTATTATCTTTTTGAAAAAAAATATTTTAACAGTATCTAAGTAGTCTGTGGTAACAAATAGGACGAAAAGGTGATTCCCTCTCTCTGTTTTGAAATTGCTGTCTGTTGGTTTCATTGAGTGTTTCCTCCCCCTTGGGTTGCATAAACCAGAAAATAATTCTTCCTATTCATCTTCTCAGTGCCATTACCTGGACAGGCTGGACTGATGGGCCAAGGCCATGTGTATGAGGTTCAGTAAGTGCTGGGGTCTGCAGCTGGGTCACAACAACTCCATGAAGTGCTACAGGCTTGGGGAAGAGTGGCTGGAAAAATGCCTGCTGGAAAAGGACTTGGGGATATTGATTGACAGCTAGCTGAATATGAGCCAGAAGCATGCCCAGCTGGCCAAGAAGGTCAACCCTGGCCAGCATCAGAAATACTGTGGCCATCAGAACCAGGGAGGTGATTGTCTCCCTGCACTTGGCACTGGTGGGACTGCACCTTGAATACTGTGTTCATCTCTGGGCCCCCCACTACAAAAAGAACATTGAATTGCTGAAGTGTGTCCAGGGAAGGGCAATGAAGCTGGTGAAGGGTCTAGAGCACAAGTCATATGAGGGCTGATGGAATGGGGATTGTTTAGTCTGGAGGAAAGAGGCTGAGGGGAGACCTTATTGCTCTCTGCAGCCAGCTTAGAGGAGGTGGGTGTTGGTCCCTTTTCTCAAGCAGCAAGTGATAGGATAAGATGAAACAGCCTTAAGTTTCACTGAGGGAGGTTTAGGTTGGATATTAGGCAAAAATTCTTCACCAAAAGTGTTGTCAGGCACTGGAAAAGGCTGCCCAGGGAAGTGGTTGAGTAACCCCTGGAGATATTTAAAAGATATGTGGATGTAGTAGTTAGAGATATGGTTTAGTGGTGAACTTGGCAGTGCTGGGTTAATGGTTGGACTCTATGATCTTAAAGGTCTTTTCCAACCAAAATGAATCTATGATTCATGACCTTGTAGACATCTACCTTATCTTCCACCTGTGGTCTCTTTCCAAGTTGGCAAGTGGTATATTTATCTTCCTATGGAAGATTTTCTGTTCCTCTGGTTGCTTTTTTCTCCTCTGCAACGTGCTCCTTTTCAGGCAAAAAATGAAGGCACCAATTGAGATGTGGGAGAACTGAGGATTTTATCAGTGGGTAAATGAAGTGGTAATTTTATCAGTGGGGTAATGAAGTTTTCTGCTTTGTTCTTTGTTCCTTTCCTAGCAATTTCTGTTGCAATGCTACTGTGAGGACCTTGTCTACTAAAAATAACACAGTTTTATGTTCATTCAAAATTAATATAGTACCAAGAGGAAGAAATGGCAGGTGTCTGTATTGCTATCACTGATTACCAATTTATTGCATAATGAGCTTTTCTTTAGGAAGAAGCGAACAGTAATGAAATCAATGAAATGAAATCTCTGGGACATTCAATTTCTATTTTCCACTAAGTATATGCATAATATCAGGCTTCTTAATTGCTTCCATTTCATTCTGTGTCTGTATCTTTATTTTAGAATTTGTACTTGGTAGAAGCACTTCACAGGTCAGTCTTTGGGGCGCATCATCATTTGGGGGTATGAAAACTTCTATTTCTGGGCAGGTACTAATGCAAATTAATATTTCTTTCACATGCAGTCATGTCCTTTTACTGAAACAAATCCTCTGGCAAAAATATTTCTTTGAAAGAAGCAAAGGTGCTAATATATATGCATCAGAAGTAGGGTCTTGTATCAGCAAGGCAGAAGTGGCAAATGTGGCAACACTTCAGTGTTCACCTAAATGAATTGTTCAGATTAGTAAGGTCCAGAATAGTCACTGCAAATCAAAACTGAGGGAGAGGTTTTAAGGACCTGTCAGTAATCCACTGACATCAATGGGCTCACATCTCACCATATACCAATGTAATCACTGCATTTGGTTTCTCGGATGCAATCCTGGTTTAGTCTGACAGGGGTGGAAAAACAAGGGACCTGTTTATGTTGGAGCTGTACTATCTGTGACATAGCTGCTGTCTCTGGACTTCTGTGTACATTTCTGTCCATATCTAATGGCCACTGAAGACTGAACACTGCTAAGTGAACACTGCTAATTTTCAAGCTGATAATTCTGTCTGGCAATAGTGAGTGTTTTATTGGCTTTGCCTGTCATTCTCCAACCTATTTGATCTGGAATCCAGTCTTTTATCTTCTGGAAAGAAAAAAACCAAACAACAAAACCAACAATCTGAACTATCTCTGCCTTGGAGCAAATGAGGACTTCCTCAATACATCATTCACATCCAAATGATTCAATACATCATTCGTCCAAAGGAGGGCAACCAGGCTGGTGAAGGGACTTGAGCACAGATCCTATGAGGAGAGGCTGAGG
Organism: Florisuga fusca; assembly: GCA_038090715.1. Taxonomy (NCBI): domain Eukaryota; kingdom Metazoa; phylum Chordata; class Aves; order Apodiformes; family Trochilidae; genus Florisuga; species Florisuga fusca. The sequence continues at coordinate 4,833,016 of JAAWXA010000021.1, read as the reverse complement.
GAGCTGGGGCTGTTCAGCCTGGAGAAGAGGTGGCTCAGGGGAGACCTCATCACTCTCTACAACTCCCTGAAAGGAGGCTGTAGTGAGGTGGGAGTTGGTCTCTTTTCCCAGATGACTTTCAACAAGACAAGAGGACACAGTCTTAAGTTGTGCCGGGGGAGGTTTAGGTTGGATATTAGAAAGAATTTCTTTACGGAGAGGGTGATCAGGCATTGGAATGGACTGCCTGGTGAGGTGGTGGATTCTCCATCTCTGGAGACATTTAAAAAGAGACTGGATGTGGCACTCAGTGCCATGGTCTAGCAACCGCAGCGGTGGGTCAAGGGTTGGACTTGATGATCTCTGAGGTCCCTTCCATCCCGGCTAATTCTATGATTCTATGATTCACGATGAAAGAGAAATAGTGTAGACTTCCTGCTGCATGAACCCAGCATTTGTGCTAACCTCTGTGAATAAGGTATAACAACTCTTCCAAACCCTATGTGATAAACTTATTGATTATGAAACAGGGCTTTACTATTATAAGTAAGGTCATAAAGAAGGTAAGATTTAGTCCATAGATAACCCTGTAAGGCCAACTTCCAGCACCATTGAGACTGTCTGCTAGAAATGCCTGACTTTGTAGCTGTGCTATGCTAGCATCTTCATCCGAGTGTGTGGTGAATGGTTCAGAACACTCTTTAGTCAGAGCTGACATGTCTCCATACCGCATAAGTAAAGCTTTTTTGCCTCAGGAAGGTCTCTTAAGTGATTTCCATAGACACTACAGGGAATCAAGATCTGGTAGCCCAGACAGTAGCTGTCAGAACTGCACATGCATCCCTTAAACTTAGACATCAGAAGAACTTTCCTGGTTTCAGCAGCTGTTCTAGATGCTCTGAATGAACCACTTTCACACAGTAAGCATGCATGTTTGAACCCACTTGGGCTTTCAATCAAAACCATCTATATTTTGTGACCCATACTTCCCAAACATCAAAACCAGTGAGGTTTGTTTTGAAACTTCAGAATGAAAATAAATTCATTTGTTTCTTTAGACATATAGATGTTTTTCTATGCAGGCCACTGTGAGTCAGTGCTGGCAATGGAAAACACCAATGGACAGCAAACTTGGAGGTTATTCTGTACACTGTCAGGTCCAATTTCTAGCTTTTTTTTTTTTTTTTTTTTTTTTTAAGGAAAGATACCTTTCTTCTCTCCTCTGCAGCCTCCAGCTTTTTCTGGATCTCCTCAAGAGAGAGTTCTTTCTTCTTTGGAGAAGCTAAAGTTCGTGGTGCTTCTGAGACCGGAGATGGTGGCTTTAGGATCAGCTCAAAGGCCTGGCCTGAGGCACGTTTGTTGATCTGTTTCACTTCCATGTCTGCACAATAAAATGAGAACTGGTAAGCTCTTCAATACCACAGAGAGGTATTGAAGAGAGGAGAAAAGCAGCACAGGCATTAGTGTAGGATCAGAAGCACAGACAAAAAATTTAGCATCTTTGCCTTGGGCATTTTAAACGCAATATCAGATTATGGGCTGAAAACTGTTCTCAGGAGAGGAACATTCCATTTTATCAGTAATAGCTTAATTATACCTTAATCTCATAAAGATAAAAATTTACAGCACTTTTGGAAGCTTATTGGGGTTCTGTGTCATTTCACACCCCCTGTGAGCAGAGCTCAAACTGATTAATTTTTTAAGCATGCTTTCATCTTTTCTTCGTTTCCTTGGGAATTACATCAGCTTTGAAGAGCTGTAATTCTCAGATGGGTAGTAGGAAAAGTACAGCTCAGTATGAGAGGGCTAGTTTTAAGAGTTTAGTTAGCTGCTATTAGGAACTGATATCCAGAATCACATGTAATACAGAATCAATAGAAGTTAATAGACAAAATCAGCAAATGAATTGTTAAAAATTCATTAACATTATGGAAGGTGAACTGAGTCATTTCCCAGCACTAGCACATTTTTTGACCTGCAGGATGATTGCCAATCAGTCACTCACCATCATACTTATAGATGTTCATGTTGCGTGGTTCAGGATAAAAACAGGAGCAGATCAGGGAGAGCATGGACAGCTCCTTCATCTTTTCCTTGTAAGCTGAAATGAGAGACCATGTTAGCATGCTTCACTTCCCCAGATCCTCCTTAGTGAATCTATAACTGAGGTGACTGGCTGGGGACCAGCAAATCTGCTCTATCATCCTCCTGGCAGGTTCCTCTGGAGTATTAACTTTCAAATATTTCTTCTGAAATATATGAGCCTTTATCAAATCATACATGAGATGCTCAGTACTGCAGAAACTGCTTCTGATCTCTTACATGACCTCAGCCTTGGGTTTAACACAGACAATCCTGTTTGGTTTCTACAAAGTGAATCTGGCTACCAGAAAATGTATTTAGCCTTGGAAGAGAGCCATCACTCCACTCTCTCCTGGCAGGTGGAGAGAAAGGAAGCTCTTTCAAATTCTCTGATGTATCCAAATGCAATTGAGAACAGTTCTGAAACACTGCCTGCATGTTGCCACAGGCAGATGCTAAAGACATTATGTGTTACAAATGAAAATGTCATCCAGATAATTAAAAATAAAACCAGAAATGAGGATACATTTATCAAATCCTTTGCATAAGGTCCTTAATATGTGTAACTACTTGAAACAAAACTTTTTATTCCTTGCTTACTTGCTTCCATGCTCAGGTCTAGTGCATACCTGCTGGTGCAATAAAGACCCATGTAATTTACTTTTTCAGTGTTACCTTTACTGACTTTGTAATGTTTATAGGCCCAGTCATGGACAGAGGAAGTCTTGGTCTAGAAATGGTGATAGAAATATTTAACCATTATACAATGTTCTCTGCTCACCCTTTTTAATTGGTATCATCCCAGCTTAAAAGCAGGAAAATATTCTTGTATCTGGTCACATGGAAAGTCAGTGACAGACCCCATACTAGAGCCAGCACTCCTGGGTCCTGGGGCAATACCCTAGCCACTGCCCACACTGCATATGTTGAGGAGCAGGCTCTTCAGAATTCATCCTGGCACGCACAAATCCTTGCTACTATCAAAAACCTACCTATAGGGGCAGAAAAACGTTTGCTGCCAGCATGTAAAAACATGCCATAAAATATATTTTAGGCTTAAAGTATTGTGCTTAGTAGATCAGACCAAATCAATTCTTGATGTTATTAAAGGAAAATCAGACATTCCTATTATCTTCAAACTGTGAATACCTATGAAATTGTCATTCCTTCTTTCTCATGTCACTCATCCTCTCTCTTGTGCTTTTTGGATTTTTTTACCAACTCAGGAAAGTCCCTGAAGCTGATGAGGACTTGAGATCCTTTAGGTGATTCTCAGAATGGTGGTATTGGAATGATACCATACTGCTGCAAAAGACAATTAAAAATGTTTCTATATAAAGAGAAGAAATTTATTTTCTATAAATACATTAAGAACAGAAAAAGGGCTAAGGAGAATCTCCATCCTGTATTGGATATCAGGGAAACAGTGACAAAAGCTAAGGAAAAGGCTGAAATACTTAATGCCTTCTTTACCTCAGTCTTTATTAGTAAGATCTTGAGGTAGCTGAGCTTGGTACACCCCTCATCTGGAAGATAGGGATGGGGAGCAGAATGGGGCCCCCACAATCCAAGGGGAAATGGTTTGCCACCTGCTACACCCCTTAGGCACATACAAGTACATGGGACCCAACCAAAAGTACTGAGAGGGCTGGCAGAAGTGCTCACCAAGCCTTTTTTCATCCTTTACCAGATGTCCTGGATAACTAGGAAGGGACCCAAAAAACTGGAGGTTTGCAAATGTGATTCCCATCTACAAGAAGAGACAGAAGGAGGACCGAGGGCACTACAAGTCTGTCAGTCTGACCTCAGTGCTGGGGAAGGTCATGGAACAGATAATCTTGGGTGCCATCACACAACATGGACAGGACAACCAGATGATCAGGCCCAGTCAGCATGGGTTACACAAGGCAGTTGCTGTTTGACTAACCTGATCTCTTTCTATGACAAGCTGATGTGCTTAGTAGATGAGGAAAGGGTTGTGGATGTTGTCTACCTAGATTTTAGTAAAAAAGATTTATTTTTTAAATTTTCTTTTAATTTTTTTTTTTTTTAGTAAAAAAGATTTAGATTTTTTTTTACATTTTCCCACAGCATTCTTTTGGAGAAATTGGCTTCTTGTGGCTTGGACTGGTGTATGTTCTGCTGGTTGGATGGGCAGGTTCTAAGAGCTGTGGTGAACACAGTTAAATCTAGTTGGTGGTAAATCTAGGTGATAAGTGGTGTTCCCCTGGGGTGAGGGACAGTTGTCTCTAATATCTTTAGCAATGATCTGGACAAAGGGATCAAACACCCTCAGTAATGCTGCAGGTGACACCAAGTTGGGCAGGATCTGCCTGAGGGTGGGAAGGATATTCAGAGGCATGGGGACAGGCTGGATCAATGGGCTAAAGCCACATGTATGAGATTCAACAAGGCCAAGTGCCAGGTCCTGCACTTGTGTCACAACACCACCAGGCAACACTACAGGCTTGGGGAAGAGTGGCTGGAAAGCTGCTTGGTGGAAAAGGGGGTGCTGGGTGACAGCCAGCTGAATATGAGCCAGCAGTGTGCCCAGGTGGCCAAGAAGGCCAACAGCATCCTGGCTTGTAACTGGAAAAGCGTGGCCAGCAAGAGAAGGGAACTGATACTTGCCAATTGTACTTGGCACTGGTGAGGTTGCACCTTGAGGCCCCTGTTGAGTTTTGAGCCTCCCAGTACAAGAAGGACATTGAGCTGCTGGAGCATGTCCAGAGAAGGCAATGAAGCTGGCGAAGGGTCTAAAGCACAAGTTTTAAGAGGACTGAAGGAAATGGGCTTTTTAGCCTGGAGAAAAGGAGGCTGAGGGGAGACCTTATTGCTCTCCACAACTACCTGAAAGGAAGTTCTAGTGAGGTGGGGGTTGGTCCCTTTTCTCAAGTAACAAGTGATAGGATAAGAGGGAACAGCCTCAAGTTGAACCAGTGGAGGTTTAGATTTGTTCTCAGGCAAAAGCTCTTCACCAAAAGTGTTGTCAGGCACAGGGAAGTGGTTGAGTCACCATCCCTGAAGTATTTAAATGTAGATGTGGTGCTAAGGGACATGATCTACTGGTGGACTTGGTGTTGCCATGTTAACAGTTGGGCTTGATGCTCTTAAGAGTCTTTTCCAACCTAAATGGTTCTATGATAAATCAGTTCAGGAATGGATTTCTAACTGCTAGTGGATGATTAATTTACCTAATTAAATTTTGCATGTGGTCCTCTAATGGACACTGAATAACCCACCCAAAGAAAGCTTTACAGAAACCAGTTATAAAAGCAATGTCTCAGGGCAAGTGTGTATTGAAGATTGCTTTATGCATGCTGAGGTTGTCAGGGAAGCTTGGACTTGACCATTAGTTTGCTTGGAAACATAGGTACCAACTTGCAAATAATAGCTCAAAAATCCTCTGAAGAGACAAATCACGTCCAACTAATGTCTGTTAACAGTCAAAGGCAATGATATGTTCATTTAGGCCTCCATCCAACTAAGCATTAACCACATGTATTATTCCAAAAACACAGGTGTGGTAGCCCAGACTGTCCTTTGAGGAGAGTTTGCCCAGCCAGCTGTCCACACCACCAAAATTGCATCCTTTTCAGCAGGGAGGTTGTGGAGTGGGTGCACTGAGACTCTGCATGCTGCTTGGGAGGTGGCTAAACATACAGAAAATGGATGTTGGGTTGCAGGTAAAGGTATGACCCTTGCTGATACAAGCTGAAAGTTTAACACACTTGTACAAGGTCTATTGAATTGCTGCTACAACCATATACCACTGTCCTAGGAATCCTGCCTTTGGGGGCCTTTGTCATTGTTTGTTATCTTTGCTTGACATTGAGTATGTCTTGTTTTCTAACAGCATTTAAACCAATTAGAAAATGGTGTTTGTTCTCCCTGCTTGTCATATGCAAAAATGTGTCTGGAGAAAGATAAGAATGTGCTCAGCTCTCTTCTCTTTCAGCACAATAGCTGCACTCAGAGCACAATGGTGAAATGACTGTTCTATTTAATTCTGGCCATTGATAGAACTAAGATGACTTTTCATGCTTTACAAGCATTACATTTTCTTTTTTCATGGTATTGATTAAGTCTCCATTTGCCCTAGAAAGTCCTTCAACTACAGTTGTAACTCTGGCTTGAATACTCACAGCAAGTTCAGGAGGCTGCTGCAGCCCACATGTTGCAACCAAACAACATGTGGGTGATACAGGAGAGGATAAGAAAGGAGTCTTATTCTACCCTGGGTGACAGCTGGAACAGTATGCAATGCATCCTGTTCCTGACATATTGAGACATAATGTTTTCCCTGTTGGAAACAAGGGCTGAGGTTGCCAAATGAACAAGACCTTCACATCTCTTTAGGAATGCAAACATCAATGTTGTGAATTGTCCCCCTTGATCAGGCAAAGAACATCTTACTTGGCAGCTATGAGCAGCAGAAACTCTGCTATGCTTCGCTGCAGTTTCCTTTAAATGCCATACATTTAAAAAAAGAGCAGTATTATTAGCCCAGTGACATCTATGCAGGTACATATAGCTCATGGTGTGAGCAGAGCAGCTGAGCAGTGTCACACAGTTTGAACAGGGGGATGGCTGTGCTTTCCCAAAGCCCAAGGAGTTAGTGTTTAGCCATGGAAACCTGTTGTCTCTAAAACAAATGCTTTTCCATTAAAAAGCATCACACTTAGGCCAGAAAGCCAACAGCACAACATTTAAGAAATTTGTGCAGGACTTATTGTCTTAACTGAAATAGGTACAAAAATGATCCATTTCATTGTGGAGCTTTTAAAAACACTCAAAGACATGCAGTGATTGCCACAAAGTTTATTTTCCAAATGTGTTTCAACTGTCTTGCTAATTATACAGCTCCTTGTGCAGTCGTGTAGGGTACACATCATTCCATTAACTGTGGAAGTTAAATGAAGGAAAGAAAATGATGGTAATTGTAATAGTACAAAAGCTTTGATCTGGAAATTGCCAGGGAAGAACAATGTTGACACAAGACAGCAACAGTATCTTCTCAGTTACATGTAGCAAGATTTAAATGTTTAGATGCATTAAATGCTTCAAAGTTGGACAAGATCAGGACCCTGATTTTTGCTAAAACCAGGAGGGATTTCAGTATTAGCAACTCTTGGAGTTTTGCTGTGAATATCCTAGTATTTACAGGTTTTCTTAAATTCTGGAGCTAAATGATTATTTCAGAGACTCATCTATTTTAATTTATTTTTAAAAATAAATTCATCATATTCAGTGTTGCAGAGAAAGCCTTGGAAATGTTATCTAATGCCCCTAAAAGCTTTGACAGCTTCAGAGAAGAAGATATTCAGATAAGACTGACACTCAAGATTCGATTATTTTTTTTCTGCATGAGTCCCTAATCAGTATCATTGTTTTAACCTAATCTCATCATTTTCTCAAACTTCTGCAGTTATTTTTAACAGCTGTGTTTAGAAACTGTGAGGCCACTCCGTGCGCTGGGTGAACAATTCCATGCTTTTTCTCTGTGGGCTGTTCACTTGCTAGTCACCTGGGGTGTTTTGATGATTCTCTTCAAAAGTGCTCTCCTAGTCTCAAAAAATATGCTTATTTAGGTGCATCCCACATTTCTCCACTAAGGAGAGAAAATGAGTCTATCACCAGCCTGGCAGCTCACGTGCCCGCTGAGTACAGCTAATAAGGAAGAGTTCTATGGCTGCCATCAGAAGTCCACAACCACTTATTGGTTGCTGAAGGAAAAGCATTGGTAAAAAAAACATTGCTGAGGGAAAACATTGGTAAAGACACTCTATTCCCATCCATTACCCCATAGCTATAAGGAATTTTTTACAGTTTACGCTATACAATGAAAATCTGTCCTTCCTGATGGGCCATGGGCAAATTGGGTCACATTTTGTTCCTTGGCAAAGCACAGCTAGGACAGATTGCTGTGTCACAGCAGAGACCATTGTTCATAAGCAAGACTATTTTTAATGCATGAAAGCAGAGAGATATGTGTAAATGTTACTTATAATTAGCATCTGATGAAGGCAATTCTGTTAATTCCTTTTGCCTTACTGAATCCAGTCTGCACATAATAAAGTGTTACTGATTTTTGGCACTTCAAGTCCCACTGGTTCTTGAAGAAAGGAAGCAGAAATTGGCACGTGGCCTGCGGTCAAAAAGAGCAACCGATAACACAGGCTGGCCCCATGTTCTTTTGCCAGGCACCTGTGGAAAAGTCAGGTTTCTGGGACTGAACTGTAGTCTTGCTTTCTTTTCTGCTTTGAAAGAGATTGCAGGTGAGGCGAAACACAAAATGCAAGGTGGAGAAGACCTACCAGAGCCATCCTTTACATAGATTTCTCATGGATGCTATTGACAAAGCAGTTTGTTACAAATTTCACTTCATTAATGTTCCCTTCCGAGTGCTAGAGTTTTTGGTTTGTTGAGATAATGCTTTAAGCCACAAAAAGCCATCTCATTTTGTGAACACCAGCACGTGCACTCTGTTTGCCAGTATTTTTATTATCCATTTCAGTAGTGTGCTGAATTGTTTTCTGTGAAATGAAATGTTGCTATGTGGCCATAACTTCAATTATTTCCCCATAGCTGGTGGCATTTTTGAAGAAAGTTGCAAGATAAGTGCTGGTAAAATGGTGAAGTAGTAGTAGAACTAGTTACATGAGACTGGGGGAATAAAACCCCAGACAGGGCAAGAGGGATAGGGATTCTACATATCATTTCAGTTTCGGAACTCATCTGACATGTATGAGTCTGGGATTCACTTTAATTAATGCTGGTCATTTAATATTTAACACAGCTAATTTGCAGCAGTCATGAAAGCTTTCTTTTTAGTCAATGGAGAGATAAGCATCACCAGTGAGTGATTGGTCCCATTCCAAGAGAGACGTCTAAGATAAATGAATTAGGTTGTGTTTAAGCGAATGAATCTCTGTTGTCAGAAAACCTAAGGATGCTTATGGGCTTATGGAGTCACCAGTGATGAAGAGAATGAAATCTTATCCATCCCTTATGCTCAGTCATGAGCCACATCTCATTTTGGTGGCTCACACAGGTGGGGCTTGTATTGTGACTGTCTCTCTGAGTGTAAAACACTGCTCAAAAGAGTATGTTGTGTAAAAATGTTTGTCCACATCACAAGCTCATGTACAAACATACTAGTCCATTTTCTCAAAAAATGAACTAAATTAAACTCATGGCTCAAGGATTCAAAGCAAAGGCACTCGAGATGAGGTGGACAGAACTGGCTCATTAATGGCCTACAGTGCTCACATGTGTCTTGTGGGAAAGGTGACACTGGACTCTCACTCACTTGGGGCCATTCTTTGGTGATCAAGTCTTTAAAATTGCACTCTTCATATACTGCAATGCAGTTTAATATAGAGACAAGTACAGAGTTTTGGTCATCTCCCCCACCCCTGAATGTTGTTATATTTCTGTATCTAGGCCATATAGTAAGCAGGTACTATGAAAAGGAAAAGAAGAAACAGATAATGAAGAAAAGAAATTGTGAATTACTGAGTTTTCTCTGTCAAGAGAGACTCTAGCATTTCCTACCAGATGTCCAGAAAATGAGAAAGAATGAACTCAGGAAGATCTAATCTGCTTTTGTGGCAACTGAGAGTTTTAAAAAGTAGACTTAGGCATAGGTTTCTGTAACCCTCATGACCATTCTGAGGTCACTGATGTACCTAGGTTTTGGCAGAAATATTAGCAATCTTGTTATCTCAAACATGAGATCCTTTTAACACATGGCTTTGAAATGGCTTGGGATGGAATCAAGCATTAGTGTTATTTAGAAAATCCCAGAGTGGCAGTGAAATCAGGGAACACTGTAGCACCAGTTCTTCAAAACACACAAAAGATGTGAGTGACAGATCTGACCCTTCAGCTTCCTAGTAAGACTGTGTCAAATTGTGCCAATGAACCTCATCCTCTAGTGAAAAGTCCTTGCATGCCACTTCTGCAGCATAGTTTAGGTGACAACACAGGACCTGGCTGGAGAACCCATCCCAAAGAATACACAAGAAGCTTATGCAAAGACTGCCCAATTACTTCCTTCTACAGCTTGTAGATGCAAACACATGCAACCACGTGGAATGGAAGGTGGCACAAGTCCACTTAAAATTGCCCCTAAATTCAAAGCTTAATAACAGACCATCACTATGGATTTTTGTACTGAAATGGACTACTCCAGATGCCGTGTCTACGGTTTTTCCTTAATGTGTATGATTGAACTCAGATGTCTTTGTTCTGTTTTTTTTTTTTTTTCTGATGTCAGAATGTGAAGATGTGAAGTTATTATTTTGTGTTATTTCAATTTATGTAGTTTTCACTGCTAATGCAATGGGAAAATCCATTTTCTGAACCCTATGGTCATCTGTGACATGAGTTAATGGGTCTATTTTGTCAGACTAATGCAACTGCACTGTCCAAATGAGATTTTAATGGAGGAGCTTTTTTTCTGATTTGGGAAAAAAGTCTTGCCATGTTTACTTGAACAGTGAGGCAGATGCTTTGCCATCATTGCTATTACAGTCTTGGGCCAGATTCTGTTTACTGAAATTAAAAACACACACACATTTCCTTCCAGTGTGAAAGGAATACAGACATCTGCCTGTCCAAAACCTGCCCCTAACCATGGGCCCCAACAGCTTCACAACATTTCATGCTGGTGGAAACATGAGAAAAACAAAAGCCAGACAAGAAAGCTATGGGTAAGCTGCTTCTCCTTCTCCAGCTCTGCAGAAACAAGTCTGCAGCAGTGTGAGAGCCAGATGCTACACTCCCTCTCATGAGCCAACCCTTTGGAGAGCCAGTGCATCATGTCAGCACAAGGAAGCTCCTGGAAGTTCAGTTCCAGCAGTCCTCTGGGACTGAGGCGAAGGCAACAGAGCCCAGTGCTAAGACAGAGACCTGTGGCCCTCCTGAAATCCAACTGAACTTCAGGGAATTCAGCCAGGGTGGAAACAAAAGTTCCAGGGATTTTTTTTTTTTATAAGAGGGAGAAGACCTCCTTCTTTAAGGTCTGCCTTACCTTTGCAGTTCATTCCAGATATCCCTCCTGTATCTCCTTCCCTACCACCACACCCCATCTTCCTTCCCCCAATTCTCTTCCCATAGAACTTTTTATATAGAAAAGGATGTGAGCTACCAAAAAAAACTTTAAAGATGGTGGAGGGACCGAACAGTGAGAAATGAACTCAAAGGCTACAGTACTCCTAAGACAGCTTTATTTCTTGCTGGTTGACTGAAAACAACTGTTTAGTTTTTGCAGTTTTATCCCTGTTCTGCAGATGGTCAGACAGGATGCTGATATTTAAGATGCTGAACTTAAGCCTGCTCTCATTAGGGGCCATGGCAGCCATAGGTAGCTCTTGAGAGCTGTCTAGGAGAATCTATTATCACATAAGTGTGACAGTAATGTAAACACCAATAGTATGGAAATCTTTAAGGCAGCCCCATCCAGTAACGTTCTGCTCTCTGCTGTCTCCTGTAGTCTGTGGAAACACACAAGACTATGGAAATTCTGCTAGGGGTGTAAACTGAAGAGATATTCCTGAATGTGAGTGAACCGGATAGAGAAAGGGAGTGTGTGGTAGCAACTGCACCAAAGGGAATTAACCTTCCTTCCTTGGCTTACCTTACCTGCTTTAGAACTGTTGTTGGATTGTTACATACCTGAAACACAGGGAGAAGTCTCTTTTGACTGGTATTGTAGCAAGCCTGGCTCTGTCATGTCTCACAGAAAAATCCTCAATTTTAATTTAGGACTACAGATCCAGTAGTAGTAACAATTCTGAACATTGTTCTTCTGGGTCTGATCCTATCATAAACTTTCCTGGTCTCAAGAAAAATCCCTTTCCCCAGAACTATCATTCAGAATCTTAAATGAATGTTGATAAAAACCTTAAACTCTGTAATTTCTGGATGGGTGGTTTTTCTTTCAATGATGAATACTTTTTGTCTGCAATGTATCACATCACATGGCTGTGACATACCCTTTCACCAGCACACAGAGATATTAAACTCTTCTATTTATGAGACAAGTTACATACAAAATGGCCTAAAAAGACAGATATTTCACTCCAAAATTTCTACTAATGTGAATTTGAAGATCCCCCCTGTCAAGCAGCACTGAACCAGGACCTCAGTCTCTAGACAAGCTAAAAGGAGCATTTTCAGGAACACCAGTGGTCACAAGTGAAGGCCAGAGAAACAGAAGGCTTCTCAAGACTCCACACCCCCATCACAGCCCAGCAGTACACAGGTTGTGTTCTTTCAGCATGTCTGACATTGGGGATGCCATCTCTACTAGCCTGCTTTTACTTCAGCCTAGTGGAGTTTGCTTCAGAACCTCTCTGCAGCAGGACAACCTCCAGATTTATGATCCTTCCCTCAGAAGTGCCTATGGAATTCTGACGAGCCCCATGGGCCATGCTGCTTCCTGGATGCAGAGCTGTGGTGCTTGGCTTGGTCCTGCATCCATGCTGGTGGTTGAAGCACCAGGAAAAGATGTGCAGAGGAGGTGCCACTTCTTCAGTGTCCTTGTAACAGCTAACAAGTGAGGTGTGGGATAGACTGAATTACAGCTTTGAAGTTGCAGAGCTCTGCAGAAGCTGCAGAGCTTGCTGGAGCCTACTTTTCCCTGACAGACCAGGCACATTATTCCAGCAACCTGGTTTTGTATATATATATGTAAAAAAGATATTTATTACAGATAAATATTACAGCATCCTGGTCTAGTGGAAGGTGTCTTTGCCCATGGTAGGGGGCTTGGAACTAGATATTTAAGGGCCTTCCAACCCAAACCATTCTGTGATTCTATGGTATCAGTCACTGCAGTGGCAGTGTGCCTACTGCTTCCTGCTTGGACAGTGATCCAGGCACTGGGTGGGAAGTGCAATTTCAAGTCCTTGTGCTGAGCACACTAGATTCCCCTGGAGCACCCAGCAGCTAGAGACTAGGATATTGGAGATAGCTGCTGGCTCCCAGCGTGCTCTTAAGGTCATCTTATTATTGTACTGTGTGAGGACGTGGAAACCCAGCTGAGATCTGCACTACTTTCTCTACAAACACGTTGGATGCAAATACCCTGTGCCAAAGAGCTTATGGTATAAGTGAGAAAGTCAGGGAAAGGGTGCCTGGGAAGAAATGACTCAGAGGTGAAAAAAACCTGCCTCACATCACAGAACCATGATGTAGGAAAGCTTTGTGGGGAACACAGGCCTCCTGGTTTCTGGGATACCTCTGTTGGAGCAGGTTGTCTTTGAGAGTGCTGTAGGTAATCTGGGTGCTGGCTGGTGTAACAGCCCCTAGGGTGAGGATGCAAATCGAATATGATGAAATAGAATGGTAGTGGCTTAGTGACACAGCCTGCTATGAGCAAACAGCAGCTTCCCGATGTATGAATCGTGCTGTGGGATTCTGTTTTGGCAGAGTAAGACTGGGGTTACTAGACCTGCGTGTGACAGAGCTGGCTGCCTGAATTTCTTTTATTTTTCTGAATCTCTCCCTCATCCATGTGTATTTGGGATGGTGGCATTTATTACATTTTTCCTAATGATCTATTCAGAGATGTCCACTGATTTATTTTTGCATCACCCTCACCCCTTTATGTAGGCTTGGCAAAACTCTTCTGGTCTTGCATCACCCGCTGACACTGGATGTCATTTTAGTCCATGGTGGCTGTGTAATATTAAGACCAGAGACTACTGACATAATCCTGGCATACTCTCAGTCTTTGCAACTGAAATAAGAGTTCTGCTGCTGTTTCTTTTCATCTGGACACAGCAGATCCTTTCTGGAGTTTGTATTGATACAATTTCAATTATATTATGAAATCCCTCCTCCTCATCTTTAGACTGCATTTACAGTAATTTTGTTTTAAGAGCCATATTGAGCTTCTCAGCAGAGCAAATTTTAGGCATTACCCATATGTTCTGCAAGCAAATCACTGATACAGCACAAGAAAAGGAATGGCCCCAAATGCTTCAGCAAAGCAGACAATTGAGAAAGAATGAGTAAAGAATCCAACTTTTTCTGTTTTCATGATTCAGGAAGTCTCAGCTGCTGTAGAGTACCTCGACCAAGTGAACAGAGCTGCATTACTACCAGTTTCCATTAACAGAGAGTCAGCTCCTTGCCATTTTTCTGGGATCAGATGTGATTTCAACAGAACTCTTTTTGTAACTCACATAGGTTTTCTATGCAGAACCCTCAAGGTACATTCTGTGCCATTCCAACATGCAGAAAGCTTTGATGTCTTCCAAAACTCTAGAAATTATGCTTTGCACCAATAAAACCCAAAATATTAGTTGCAATTCAAGGCTCAGAAAACAATGAGTAAATTCAATTGCTTTAAGCAAAGAAAATACAGAGGGTAACCAGCTAAGCAGCTATTTGTGTTTATATTATATGGGATAAATGCAATTATAATTTGAAGTAGGGGTGGATCCTTGATTTTTATGTTCCAATAACTAAACATATTCCCTGCTTGTTGAGTCATTTCACTGTGTGCAGAGCCTATTGCACTTATTTTCACACCATACTTAGCAGGAGATTCCATTTTAGAGACAGTGTGCTGCTGAGAAGACTGTGGAAGGTACACCTCAAACTTGTAAGTTCATATAGCCTAGAAAACCTATTTTATTTTATAGTATCTGAATAGGAAACACATAGAGGCATTCATTATATGTGTGTGCATGCACAAAAAAATATACATATTTATAAAGTGGTTTTTTTTTACATAAGTTTATTGGCTGATTTTGAGCAACTCACATGTATTGGATGTATTTAATCCAAACCCAAATATGTGTAACTTCATCTTTATGCTACACAATCACTCTTACTGGCTGCCATGATTACTTACTAAATGTCAAAATGCAAAAGACAATGAAAGCAGACAGACTGAAAAATCCTATGTCTTTCTGGGTTTTGAATGTAATTTTAATTTTTTTTGACATTTTAAAATAAGGATGTCTCAACAGCCTGAATAATGGCATTACATGATTGCACGATGTACAGGATTGAAAGTGACATTTATAAGTGGATTACTTAAAAATAAGGGGTTCCTATCCTTGCAGTAATTAAAACAACAGCATACACATTATAACTGTGTTAATTAATAATAGTATTTTAAATCTAAATGCCAGAAGAAGGAAGCTCTTAGTACATGACTTTCAAGTTTCTCTATAAAATTTCTTGATATTAGAGTTTGCCTGTCAATGTACCTTGTATTTGTGGAAGATTTGGCTTTAAATCCAAGGAGGTGTGATTATGGAAGATGTATTGCAGATGTTCTGGTACTCTAGCTCATACCCTGGTGCTATACATCATATAGCTCAATTGCCCCCTCCATAATGAAGACTATAGAAATTTAAATGCTTTTCTACAAATTTAAGAGCGTAGTCAATTGGGTATGTGTGGGAGCAATTATTTATTTATCTATCCATTTAGTTAGTTAGTTAGTTAGTTACAAGATACTCTATAGAACTGAATTTCTGGGTTAACTGAAATTTAGTCCCTAGTTCAAGAAAGTCTCTTTATCAAGGAAGCCTGTCAAAGGTGTGTCTATCCCTAGATGGGGCTCTGGGCAAGCTGGTCTAGTGGAAGGTGTCCCTGTCCCTGGCAGGGAGGTGGAACTGGATGGTCTTTAAGGTCCCTTCCAACCCAAGCCATCCCGCAATTCTAGGATTCTGTTAATTCCTTTGGCTAAAACATAATGCCTTTAAGTTTTAAAAGACTTTGAAAGCACTCATGCCAGCAACTCCCTGATCAACCCCATTGACACAACACAGATGCTATAGAACTCTTTGTTTCATTTTGGCATTACCTCCCAGCAACTAGACAGCAGAATGACTAGAAAACGTATATTTTGGTAGGTACCTAAATCGAGAAACTTGGGACACTTCAGCATTCAACATGTTCACTGTGGAAATCTATTTTCACAGCATTTAAAGACGTAAGATAATTTTCTGCTAGTCTTCTACACAGTCCTAAAAAGAGTGCAAATGCCCAAGAGATTATGTCAGATGATGCTTTGGTGTGTGGCTACATAAACCTTTATCTGCCAATTCTGAGAGATGAAGTCTAGGCATGAAAACAGGAGTGGATAATGGGCCAATGACTGTGTTGGGTTCACCAGCTGTTCAAGGTATTAGGTGCTGTGGAGCTGCACCCGAGGTACTGCAACTGGTTTGGGGCCCCTCCATTTAAGAGGGATCTGGAGGAACAGCTGAAGACCCAGTGGAGGGCTGCCAGGAGCATGAGGGACCTGGAGCATGTGGTCTGTGAGGTGTGGAGAAGGGGGACAGCTTTGTTTAGTTGGGCAAAGAGCTGGCTAAGAAACAATATACCAGCTGCTTACACCTGTCTGAAGGAAAGACCAAAGAAATGACAGACTCAAACTCTTCCAGATAACAGAAAAAGGAAGAACGGCCAAAAATTGTAACTTGGGAAGTCATAAGGTCATGCATTCAGGAGTTGGATAGACAAAGCAGAGATGATCTTTCAAGCAGGAGGACAGGCAAGATAACCTCTAGCTGCCCTTCCAATCAGTTTCTCCTTAGTTCTGAGTGAGTTCTTTTTTTTACTCAACCAAATAGTTTGCTTTTGGGGGGGACTTTCTAAGATGAAAATTTTGAGCTATTCATAACATCTGTTATTCTGCAGCTTGTGGATTTTTTCTGTATGGTCTTTATCTGCACTATCTATACAGCTATTATTACTAATTACCTGATTTATACTTCCACTATTGTATTATGCCATGCCTTTATGCATATATTCAAACATTTGACTACCTCCATAAAGAAAATAATGATATCACTCAACAGCATATTGCTAAAATTTATCATAGTTAGGTATTAGTTAGAAATATTGTTGAGTACTTCATTTAGAAGATGTGTAAAATCAATAAGAAAAAAGAAGAATAAAGAATGACAGCCTCTTCTTTGAAACCATGCTGATGGTTCCAATACATTAATAGATTATTCAGAATTTATTAGATTGCTTGAATAGAGAACACTTGTTGATGGGATATTTTTGTTACAATTGATGCTACATTAAATCTAGAACAAGAAACTCTGGTCAGAGAAAGTAAACTGTATTTTAAGCAGCTTTACTCTTATGTGCATAAAAGAAATGCATTGATTTTTGAAGATATAAATGAATGCATAAATGATTGCTAACAATTTATAAGGACTTTCAGTAGTGTGATTAGTCCCAATTAAGTCTTTCATGACCCACCTTTGCTTTTCATCTTTCTTATCTCCTTCTCTTTTATACTTTTTTTTCATTTTAGTGATTTCTTTCCTGTTTGAAATATTACTGAAGACTTCTAGGAATCATTTGCTTTGTCAGCCTGTTTATCTCTCTGTATCTACCTACCTGTCTATTTTTCTGCAGTACTGGCCTCCACTTACACAGAGAGGATCTTGAAATCAGGGTTGTGGCTCTGCTACTGAATTAATCATGTGAGGACCTGATCCCTGCAGAGATGCTCCACTGATTTCTATGGGGCTCTGGTGTGAGGACACTTCATTCATTTGGAATAAAAAGGGATCTATGCTTGCAATACAATAGCTAGATTTTCAGGGCCCTGTGCTGTAGTATATCCCAGAATCAACAGTCTGTCATTAAAGGCAAATCAAAACTTCTTCTGTGTTGTTCAGCCTATTTGTTACAGACTTAAGAAAATTCCAGGACTGGAGTAGCAGCCACATTTTTCAGTATGTTCTAAAAGTAATGGTAGCTGGAAATACCCAGACATAAATGTCTAGTAGTCTGGTTTTGATCTTTTGTTGCATGATCAAATTCTTTTTCCTGTATAATCAAATTCTCCTTTATTAGTGTAGCTCACTTTTATATGACTTTTCAATTAATGAAGATGTTTCCTTCCTAAGGTGTTGCTTTGTAAGATTTAAAGGGGAAAAAATGGGTTCATCAACCATAAACACGGCTCTACTACCATGAATTTGCACTGGTTTAGGAACTAATTCCAACACGATGAATACCCCTGGCCTTTGCACATCTCAGCCACCTAAATGTGTCAGCCATACACTACAGTGAGCCATTCCTATTTCCCACCTACTGCCACTTTTTTTACTTCCTCTGCATTAGAAAATAAGGGAGTCCTCCTTCCACTGAGTGTGGCTTTGTTAAATTACAATTATTTGGCCAATTATTTGGCCTACAGTTTTGTTGCCTGCAGGGCTGCCTCTTGCTGAACTTTGGATAAGTTTTTAGCAAAAGTAATTTCATTATTTCTGATAAGTTGACTAGAGAAAAATACAAAGCTTACGTGGGGTAAACTAACCTAGCACATATGTATTTGTTTAAAATTCTTTAGCACCTAGTGCCAGGAAATTATTCCTCATTGGAAAAATCTGCCTAGGTCTGGCCTTGGAATAAGTCATTGAAATATCTCAATGTAGGTTTCACCCGTGGCTGTGGGACACATGTCCAAGCTTTACAGACAACTTCTCTCAAGACCCTTTCTGCTGGATGCGACAGATTCCACATGGGCTGAGAGTGATGCTTCAAGCACTGATCCCCCTGGTTGCCATGGACCAGAAGAGTGCTGTAAATTGGAAAGAGAAGAGAAATCAACTGTTCTTTGGTCCTTATTCCTCCCACAGAAATGTGGAGAATTAGCAGAAGGAGTGGACGGTGTCAAGGGATGAGAATTGAATCTGCCTTGTGGAAGAAACTGATGAGAGCAGATGAATTAAAAAAAAAGAAGAAAAAGATAAAAAAACCAAGAACAAACCAAGGGATGAAATGCTTGAAACTGGACCAAGAATGAGAGTGACACTGTGACTGGATAATAAGACTGGGTTAAGGAAATGAGGGAAAGGTACCAAGGAAGTGGCCTGGACTGGAAACCAGTAGGTGATGTGGATGGAGCAGATGGGCAACTGATGAGGATGATGAACAAGAAAGTTTGGAGTCCCCTTAAATAGTAATCTTCCTGACAACAGCTCAAACTTCCCTCTAGTATATAAATAATATTAACAGACAATAAAAATATTAGAGTAGCAGTCCAGGGACAGATTGAGGTCCATCTAATTAATATTCTATTTCCAGGATACTTTTTCTTAATTTTAATTTTAATATAGGAAATTGTATCCTTGTAACTACATAGAAATGCACTAAATGTAATTTTGTAACCTTTGTATTGTTGATTACCCCTGTTTGCTTCTCTAAATGCCTTGGATTTTCTGCCAGGGTTCAGTATTTATTCTTATTATTGAATTGTTTTTACCCTTTACAGTACTTCTCACATCTTTCGTGTAGAAATCAGGACTCCATCAGAGCTGAGACCTCTGAAATAGCACTGCCAAGATATGCAGATGGATAATTACAATTACTTACAAGTACTGCTATCATGTTTAATCCTGGTTTTCAGGCCTCCTACCACTAGAAGGTGAAATTCTTTACATACACATGCAGTACAATTCTCTAAATAAGATATCTCCCATCTAAATGTTTCACTGCAAAAAATGGGAATGCACCTCAAAGGGAGTAACCTGAATCCTCCAAGCAGATTGCAAAAATATCTTACTTAAGAAGTCATAGTGGATATTTCACCTCAAGAATAATCATGTTAAGAGGTAGAACACAACTTCTCCAGCAAGAAGATTTTTGCCTTGAGAACAAGAATTTTGTTGACAAATATTAACCATTTCATGAACTGTGATTTCAGTTTCTAAACCACAAGGAGTATGGGCTTCTTTCCTATCCACAACATATAGTGTTGAAAGCTCCCTGACTGCAGTCTTCACAGTGTCAAAAAAATCATAAACACAGGAAGACATTAGCTTAGAAATATTCTTTTGTATTACATCTGCACAATAAAGCAAATAAATGCCAGTACCTGGAGACAGAGGCTGTATATTCAAGTCACTATAGACATGTTTGCTGAGTGACATTAGTTGCTCTTTCCACATATATAATGTAAAAAACAAATACGTCAAAATAGTGAAATGTAATATTTAGTAAAGGCTAAGAAAATGGGTTACAGCACTGAGTTTCACTTCCAAAAATGTCTTTGAAAAACCATTATAGAGCTTAATTCATGCACACATTTTAATTAAAAAAAGTTTCCCAGGAGCATGCAAACATTTCTTACAGTTTCATTGTGGCAACTGGAGGATTTTCAATACAAAAATATCAATAAACAAACAAACAATTTTTTTTCTATGTAGGGTAAATTTTTTTCTGCACTTTTGATCTTTCTGTGGTCTCTACAGTCTTTTGAAAAAGAAAAAATAATAACCAGTTGATTAATGTGAACACATCTATTAGAAATCTTAGGCCAATGGGATGATTTTTGTTTCCAGAAACTTTTATAAAGGATAAAAAATAGTATTAAGATCAAAATTTATAGCTACTTAGTAATTACTGAATATATTTATATGTAAAAACTTCAAACATTAAAAGTATCTTAGCTAGCTCCACGTAAAATATACTTTCACTTAAGGTAAATTCTCCCCTTGTAGACTTCTGTGCCAGAAAGTCAGTAGCATAAATTACACAACCTAGGTTTTTTTGTCTCTTTATCTAAGAAACTCCCTAAGCTTTTGAAAAAGTACCTCAATAGCACAGAATGCTAACACAGCTTCAGAAAGTAAGTTGTTGTTTCCTAGTCTGATCAGCATGAATTTTTGCAACTTGCAGAACATCGGGGAATTATTATGTATTTCCACACAGTATGGAACATAAGCTCACATCGTAATTCTGAGGTAAGTATATAAGATTATCCCCATCTTAATGGAAAGAAAGTCAGGTTATAAAATGATTAAAGAACAAAGCCAATAAAGCAGCTGGGTGCCTAAAATGATATTTAAGACAAATTTGTGCTTGTAAATCCAAAAAGTGGATTCTGCAGATTTCTGCGTGGCTGTAGAGAGATGATGAAAATCCATAAATAGCACAAATTGCACTCTTCAAATTAGTGCTGCATTGTAGGATGCTAATTTTTTTTTAGCACAAGCAAAGATGCTTCAGAGTTGAAATATTAAATCCTCTAACACTGGGAACAGGATGCTCTTCCAAAGCAGTCCTCATCCTCTGGAGAAATCTGCGTAGCCTATTTCCCGAGAGCATGCAGCACTGACAGGCAGGACAGGGTCCTTGAGAAATGCAAGGGCAGTGCACTGCTTTATTTTAAAATGCATCTGCAGGAAAACACGGCTGGCTTACTCCTGCCCTTTGGGAGAACTGTCAACAGTGAGCACCTTTGACTGGGAAATGACAAAGCTGCCTTCAATCTCTTTCAGCAATGAGGGAATTGAAGCTGAAGAGTTTTAATTGCCACCCAAGGAAACTCAAGTTTTATTTTCTGTTCCCATAACTGTTTCTGTTTTGCTCAACTGGATTTACAATATCCAGTGGTGGTTCTGTAAATCAGGGCTTCCCAGTTATTAGGGGGAGGTTATGCTCCCTCCTGTGTGCTCTCACTTTCTCTCCAACATGAAGGGCTTGAGGGCTCCTGTGTTCTCCAGGGATGGAGGACACATAGGGACGAGGGGTCAGCCCATACCAATGTCACACTCAGAGGCCAACCACAATCCATTTGTCTGTAGGAGAGCATCCATTGCCACCTCTTTTTCCTCCTGACACAATGGTGAAGACTGAAGCAAGGCTTCTGTGTAGATGAAGGGCCCATGGGATGGCTGAATTTTCCCCACTCTCTGCTGCATTTCACTCTGGCTGACTGATGAACATGTACACCCACCCTAGGGAGACCTCAGACATGTGTTGCTAGCAGAACCATAGGCCAGACCTGTACCCCACCACAGGTGCCTCAGAGCTTTACTAGATCTGTCCTTAGTCATTCCCCTAAACTAAACCACCTTCTTGGGACATAAAGTGGTGAAAAAAACAACCCATCAAGCCTGTTTTGTGGCTGTGTGTGTGAAGTACCACAACCTCTCTGCACAGTAACGCTACAATGATGGCTTTTGTGTATCAGAATGAGTGCACAGAATATAATTTATTTATAAACCTCTTGGATTAGACAGCTATAACTTAAAAAAAAAAAATCTAATGTATTTAGCAAAGCCTAATGTGTTGTGTAGATAGTGTGCATAAGTTTAACCTGCATATCCTGGCAGCAGTGAACTTAAATTCACTTAATTTGTTAAATTATGTATTAGCAGACAGGAAAAAGAAAACCATAATAACTGGAAGAGAAAATGAAACAATTACAGAGCAGCTTTGTATGCTGGTATTGCTCAGACACATGATGTCTTGAATATTTTTTTCCCAGGGGCCCACATTTCTGATTTAGTCTGTTTTTTGACTGAGGATGCAGGTCTGTGCAGGTTGAGATCTCCAAAGCCATCTTTTCTGGTTTTGCAAAGTGCTGATCAACTAGAGCAATAGATACTGCCTGTACTGTAGTCCTGGGTACCCAGCACCTCGCATGACTGAGGTGTGCATCCCAGGTGGAATTGCTGGCTGAAGTTCATTGATGCACTCATCCTTCCGAGTGGGATTAGTACTCGTTTCAAACTGAATGAAAACCAACACCACCTCAGACTGTATCCTTAGGATTCATAGCATAAGGATTGTGTGTTGCCTAGAAAGAACTGTGAATAGCAGTCATTTCTCCAAAGCAGCCCCAAGTTCTATGTCCCCAAGGGCTAAGGATCAGCTGATTGTGCTGAGCTCCACTGACTCCAGAGAGCCAAGACTCATTTGCAAGGTTCATCTCTCACCCCTTTCATGGATACTGCTGAGGAAGACATGTTCTCTATGAGCCACCTGATGACAGCAACAGTTTTTGTTAGTACAGGTGACTTGTATGAAGAACTAACATTGGACTTTTGAGGGTAGTTACTGCAGAGGGAGGTAAGAGCTGCTGGTTCATGATGTGACATTTGGTCCTTCTTAAAGCACTGAGCAGAACTGCTCAGAGTGCCGGGATGAAGGGCTTTGAAACCTGATAGCACAAGTTGAAAAGCAAAGCTACTCAGTATATACACAGCCTGGAGGGAGCACAGTATTGAAGAAGGCTTGTTGGAGGATTTCACTTCCAACTGTATTGTTGCCCACTAGTCCCTGGGCTGGGATCCTCTCTCCCTTATGTTCAAGTGGTGGACTTTGTGGTGTACAATCCTCAGCAAAGCTTCTAGGGAGTCAATTTCCCAACTATTTCAATTGCTTGGAGTGACACCTTTTTAGGATGCCTACTTTAAGAGCGTGATGTTTTTCAGAACCACTGAACTTGTTCCTCTTGACTGTGAACTAATAAGGTAGTTAAATTAGACCTACATGAAAAAGCTGAGCAGGTCAAGGATTGCCCAGACCTATCTGTCATGGGAACCCTCTGATCTCTGTGTTTCAGACTACATTATAATGTCTGTTTCTCACAGAAAGCTCTTAGGAGAATTAATTAGTTAATTTTGTACAGTATTTGAAGGCTAAAATGCTCCCTAAAACTATTGCTGAATGAGTTGTTCATCCCTCTTCTGTAATGAGTTTTTAAAATTAATGCTATTAATTTGAAAATGGAGAATTCTTTTCTGAAGAAATTAATTTAAATGTAACCTGAAAAAAATCTAACCATGAGGTCAGATTACACATGTATTTATAGTAAGAAATAGGTATGCAAAATGTGACCTAGAGAAATGTACTATTGCAGTAAAAATGCCAAAGGATGGAAAAACCCCAAAGAAACAAAAAAAGCCAAAGAAAAACCCAACAAGGCTTTATTAATCAAAGGAAATTCAAACTGACAAAATCAGTGTGAATGAATTAAAGGATTAGACTATTTCAAGGAAGCCTTTAGTCTAGCAGAATTTATATTGGAACAAAGGCAGTGGAGGCGAGAGAATATTTTGGAAGTGTTCATGCTGAATTTTATTTTTATTTCCTCTGCATGTTATGGGATCTCTTCCATAAAATGATGGAAGAGATGATGATCCCTCTTCCTGCCTTTATACTTCATAGGGTAAGTAAAGATCTGCTATAAGGCAATATAAATTCTTAGCCATATGGACTGCTTTTAAAACTATTACTGTCTGTATTTTCAAGAGCATGAAGAGTGATCTACTCTTTAAAAACCAAATTAGATTGTGAATGGGTGTTAACTTTCAGATCTCTAGTGACTTGTACTTGCCAGCAACTTCAAATTAGCTTGGTTATCAAAATTCTCAGTAAAAATATTTGAAATTTTTCTTCTGCTAGATCTTGAAGAAATTTGCTATAATGGTGTCAGTCACATCACATTTCTACTATTAGGAGGCAATGAGTATTTTTCTGAATCTTGTCAATATTCATTCTCATCTTGATTTACTATTCATCTATATAGATAATGTAATTTTCTGACAGTTGAAAATAATTCAGTGATGACTTACGTTGATTTATTTGTAAAAGGTAAAGAACTGTATTTATTTATAATGGGGGGGGGGGGAGGTTAAAACCTTCTGCTAAAAACTGCATAAAATGCAAAGGAGCATGTTCTGTCTAAATTCAACCTGGTGCTTAGCCCTGGGATGTTTAACTTGCAGCTTGTCACCTCTCATTGATGTTCAGATAACTACTCATGTGCAATTGTTGAAGATAAAGCAATTGCTTAAGTGTCCTGGAAGATCAGAGGCACAAAGCTTACCCATTTGTAGTAAAAAAAGACTTGTTATTAAAATAACTGAGCCAGCTAAACTCAACCACCATACACTTACTTATGACTTCATATGTATGTTTACACACCAGATAAAACCGTAATGTAGTACTCAGGTAATAGACAAACTTAGCAGTGACATTGCATCCATCAATATAACCACTGGGATCTGAGCTTGTAACTAAAATGCAAACGACAATCCAGAAGAGCATCTCTGAAGCACTTTTACAATAGTTTCATCAGTCTAACTGAGCTATGCAATGGAGGCAGCCTGGGAACCTGAATTTCCACATCCTCATAATTCCACCTATTTATCACTTCACTGAAAAGTAATCTGAACTAAAACACTTCTTTAGCATATATACCTCATGTACTTCTGTTAAAAATGTCTTATAAAATATACAAGAACCCTCTTTGGACTGAGATTTCCTATAAGGTAATTTTCTGAAGATGTTTTCATAGTAAATATTCTTTAAACACTGCAAATAAACAATGGAATAGTAGCTGAAATTCTTGTGTAAATCACAGGAGCATTCCTTGAAAAGCCTTTATTTAACACAGCCTAAGAGAAAATGAGGCTTAATTTTGCTTTCAGTGGCAGAATACAAACACGGGCTTATCAAGGCATTTAGCATCTGCCTAACCTGAGTTATGTAAAGAGTTCTGTCCAAAGCCAGTAGGACTATTCACATGCTCAAACTAAGACACCTGCTTAAGTGCCTTGCTGGACCAGGGCCAGAAACATAATAGTGGGCCAGCTTAAGCTGATTAGAAATGTTCTGCTGGCTCCAGAGGCAGCACGATCCAGCCTTTATTGCCACTTTGCAAAATGCCATGCTCAACAGGGGGAAAAAAAATCAGGTACTCTGTAGTTCTCTCAGTGGTCTATTGGGTAAAGCTTCGGTATTAAACAAATGTAGCTTATTTAGCACTAACTGGGAATCTGTACAAATGAGAATGCATCTATTTTTCTACATGAAAATAAAATTTGCTGCCTCAAATAACCTCTTGAAATAAAGTGTCTTATTCTAATGGGCTGTCTAGATCCAGATTTCTACTACAAATAACTACAGCAAGAAAGAATAAGGTTCAAAGAAATTCTGAAGAGAATTGTGAGCCTTTGTGAGTTTTGAGAGGGAAGATGCTTTTAATAACATCCTTCTCATTCTTTTCTTGATTGCTGTTGTAATTATTACTTTTAGAATTCTAGGTAGTTAAATTGCTTTTTATTGCTTGTGTATGTAGTTTGTTAACCATGTATTAATAGGAAGACTGGTGCCATAAAGCCAACCTGTCTCTGGGCAAATCCTATGATTCCAGGCATCTGCTGCAGAAACCTTTATATTTCTGTGCTGCGAGATCACTAATCAAAGGCTGACGAGCACTTCCTTCCCTAGTGACAGAATCCCTAACAGGGCTTTCTGCAGTGATAAGTCTCCAACCGACTACAAATTATCAATACTGATTACCAGATTGCTGCAGTAGGGAGGGGATGGCGTGCTCGGCACTGCAGGGCTGGCCATACTCCCACAGTCCTTGTCTCCCTCCTCTATGCCTTATTTCCAGGGGTGCTACGGCCAGGTCAAGATGCTTTCCATCTACAATAATTATTCCTTTGGAGCGCAACACCATTGTCAGTATAAATAAATGTATAATGCATTTATACGGGAGGATTCGGTTTAACTTTGTGCAGCGTGATTAAGAATGGTAACAAGAGTCTGCACTGAACGGGAATTTGAATGGGATTTGCTTCTTTGAATGGGGAAGGATAAATAATAGTGTTGGAGCTCTCCATCCGTGTTCTGTCGGGTTTGTGTGTTCATGACTTTAACAGTAAATGATTGTGAAAACTTGAATTTGAATGCGTCAAATGTAGGTCCTGCCTCATTCAACCCCCATCCTCAATCGAAAAAAAAAAAAAAAAAGAAAAA